>JARHVA010001502.1:1890000-2280000 GCA_037957365.1 Torreya grandis
GAGAGGTTATGAATCCACTTTAGTCATCCTAGGTTCGCCATTTAACAATATAGTCAACAAACTCTAACTTTTATTCATAATAAATACACCTATACTGATATCTAAGTCTCCAAATCACTTTGAGGATAATCTATAAGAATTATACTTCATATTTTCTTTTGACACCAACATGTTTTGACCTCTTCCATGGCTTCTATAGGCAAAGGAATTCTCTTGTGTCTCAAAAACTCATGCACAGTCATTTAAATTCAAACCCCAATGGTTATATTTTTGAATTCCCAACAACTATTTCCCAAAGCATAAAATTGAGTAACTCTAGCACGTCACTGCACATAGGTCCAAATTTCTAAGTGCATAAATTGAGCTAGAGAATACATCAAGATACCAAACTTTTAAGGAATGATATTGGAACTATATAAAATACCTCCATGAAACCCTTTGAATATAGTTGAATTTATAGGTACATATAATAAATACACAAACAAATTGTTCTCTTCATACCTATAAGATATTCACTGATGGTCTAGTTTTTCTTAAGTTATAATGACACTTTTTCTCTCTCAAAAATATCATAAGAAACACTAAAACCTCACAAATGCATCTAAGGAAACCTCATAACATCCTCTATCACCTCAATGACTTGTAAACACTCTTTTCATTTAATCACATCAAAATAAGCTTCTTAAATCTCTGAAGCATCTCACACATGCTCCCCCTATTACCATACACACCTTGGTCCACTTGAATTTGATAAATATGAACAATCTATTGAGCCATCATCCATACTGAGATAGACTTGTATAACACATTGGAATGCCTCTAATGAACTCAATAATATTTTCAAATAAATCAACTAATTCAACATATCTTACCATTATCTTATCATGCAGCTCTCTATCCAAACCTCAACCATGACCTAGATCATGCAAACAACTAAACTTATTAGTTATTTTCAAATTATATCTTTCTATACTAAGACAAATGCAAACAACTTCTTATCATGCAACATCTACCAAGACTCAACAATCATCCACCAATATTTCTTCTTCCACAAGATAATAAACAAACTGATCTTGTAACTCACCTTCACAATCTTAGCCATCTTGTGCTTCTAAGATCACCTTAAAAATATCAATCCTTCTCCAAAGGAATTATTTTTATACCAACATTGGAAGCATATACACTAAGATTGGGGGTGAATCCATGTCTAAAAATAATCATTTCTTTCCAATTAACATTCATTAACCTTTCAAACCAATATAGAGATCAAACAATGCATAGATAAGTAATCACATAAACATGAATCAAAATATCAACATATGAACATAAGAGATATGTGAGAAAATTTCATGGGTATAAAACCCACTAAAAAATATCTTGGAATATATTCCTATAAGTAATGGATCAATATTTAGTGAGGTGTCAACCCCACAAGGAGAACCAACCCCTTACTAGTCAAGCACCAACTCAACTAGTCCTTTATCAATATCCAACTTGCAAGGAGGAAACAACCTCCTAAGTGACTCATCACCAAATCAGAAAATTCAAGGACACTTATAAAAGCACCAAGCTATAAGGAATATCCCACTCCCTCTTGACTAAACACCAACTCAACCAAGACAAACTTGATCACCTTCATAATACCTTATTTCTCAATTAATAAATGGTGACCTCTTCTTCATATCTCTATCTTTTTTATGAATTGTCATACATTAGGAACACATATTTTATGAAAATATAATGGTATCTAAATAAACACAATATCACTCCTTAAAAACTCTCAAATTTCCTCTTTAAACAAGTAAGTTTGCCCTTTTTCTACTTCACTCAAGTTACCCTCATATGGCTTGATTAGGTCATATGACCTTGCTCGTCACACTAAAAAATTCTATAGGATATTCATGACTAATAATTTGGTCCCATTTTATTTTATACATTACCTCCTTATTCTAATCAAATATATCTTTTATTTTCTTGTTCTCTCATTCCCTTGACTAGCCCAAATAGGCCTATTATGCCTTGTACTTATACTAGTTACTAGATCACTCATACTCTTGGTAAGCCAAGAAATTAATTAGTTTAGACCCAAAACATGTCTTATGACATGTCACAAAAAATAATATGATCACTATTAGGTAATCCAAACTCACTTAGACCACCTTCTCTTCTTAGACCTACTTAGAGACCTAATATATTTAGGCCTTCTCAAGGCACACATTTCACCTTGACCACCTTAAAACATTTTAAGCCTCCTCACATGGAAAAAATAATTCATACACATATCAAATATACCCATTATAAAATCCATATATTTTCATATCACCTTTTAGTCTAATTCACTACTTGGACCATGTCATCAGGCATATTCACAATTAGGCCTTGTCACTGCCATAAAGTTTGTCTCACATAACTAAAACATTAAAAAAAAAAAAAAAAAACCACACATAACCATAACATAAAATAACATGTATATAACATTAATTACCTTAGGTTCATCACCATATTCTTGAAAAACTTCAACTTAGGGCTTAAATCCTTAAACTTACTCTTGCAACATGACTACACAAAACTACCAACAAGCATGTTAACACAATCATGATGAATGTTATTTTTAAATCCTATAAGGATAATTCCAAGAAATATTATGTACATTAATAATTAATATTTTACCTTTATACTGTACTCCAATAGATATATCACAAGTTCTAGTGTCAACTATTGGTCTTGCAGACCAATTTGTTAAGCTTCTCTCTCATAGTTCTTATATAGCTAGATAAGCCATGTTGGATTCCAAATTACAACTCCTTAAACTAAATTTACACATTATATCAAGAATTTATGGGTAATATATATCTCAAAAAACATAAAAATTTGAATTGGATACATCAAATCATGATATAACATCTCAAACTCATCACTTTATCTTGCATACTCAGAATTGCCATTCTATCTTGAGAACTAGTCATGATGATCTTACATTCCAACACCTATGTATACATAATAAATAAGTATTTATGAATTATTATGATACTTATACATATTTATAACATATAAAAACATATATATATATATATATATATATATATATATAGGTCTAATGGAAAATATGAAATATATAGATCAAATTCAAAACCTTACACCTTTACTATCTCATCTTCACTTAGACAAGTCATCTTGGGAACAACATTTTCAACTTATTAAATGGAATCAAAAACATATAAAAAATATTTACATGTGATATAATTCTTTAAAAAATACCTCATGTACTTGGATCCATTCCTAATCCATTGCAACTCATCCCTAATCTCATATTCACTTCTACCTAGTTTTGCTCATTATCTTCACTATTAGGCCTTTTTAGTGATAGGTAATATTTCATGATTGGTTTAGAAATTTTGATTTATATAACCTAATAATAAATCACTATGGTCATGAAACATAATAATCAAGCTTTAACCTCCATCTATTGTGCAAATTTGACTCAGTCAACTCTACCTATTTATACCAAATTTCTAAGAAACAAGAATTTTTATGTAGCTTCTACTCACTCTTCTGATAGACCAATTCCACCTTGAGGTGACTAAGAGAGTCATATACCTAATAAAAACATCAAAATAGATCAAATAAACCCTTCTAATTCATTTCCAACAAGATCTTCCAAATTAGGTTAATATGAGGGTTTAAGGAGGGTTGTAGACCAGTTTTCATTTTTAACATTTATTCATAAAACTCTACCCCTAAAACCAAATCCTAATGCATGAAAAACATTATTAGGACCATTTTACATCTCTCCCTATGAGCTTATATTCTCATTAAATAGTCACACATGCCAACAAGCATCAAAAAGTCCTTCTTGTGTCTTCATCTCTTTATTATGCACACACAAGAGACCTTCAAACTTATTTTTATGCTTTATCCTTCAAATCAAGACCTCAAACTTCATGATCACTCTTAAAAAAAATTTAAAACTTAAATCCATGATCACATGAGCTTAAAATTCTCCAAACCTGATCATGACACATCATTCTACCACCTAGGGTCTTAAGACTAGGTCTATGGAAGACCACTAAAGAAGAGCATACCCTTTTGGCTTATTTTAAGAATGTCATGTGACTAGATCAACACCTTTTTAACATGATATAATAATTAACTTCACTAATTAAATCTCATATACATTCATATCACCACCATCATGCCTCTATAAGCCATATTCATGCTCAAGGACTAGTCCATCATACAGACCTATTAGGCACCATACTACTTTGAGACCTTCTTTCCACTGTAGATGCACTCTAAGACTCATTGTCATGCCAAACCACCTTTATACACTCTCTCAATAGGATCATGAGATTTTTTCACCACACCAATCTCCTAAGACCTCATATAGAACTCAAATACTACCAAACCATGCCCAATTTCATCATGAACACTCACCATGCACCATCATAATAACATATCTGGGACATCAATGATACTCAAAAACCTTTGACATAAATGACAACATTAATGCCTCAATAAAAATAATATGAGAATACCTCAATAGTGGGAAGGTGGGTCCATTTTACTTTTTATACAGATAACCTTCATGGGATGATCTTCATACTTCATTTATCAACCAAAGATTTATGTGGCTAGGAAAAGTTCTTCAGAGTCCTTAATATCAAAAGTCCTCTTGTTTTGACAAACCTAATTTGAATGTCTTGACTTTGATAAAGAGTTTATTTACCTTGATTTTTCCTTCATGTTTCCCTACACCCATTCATTTCCCCCTTGATAATCAAATGTGATTCTAAATTTATTTTCCCATTTATTCTATATTACCCTTTCTTCACATCTTATAACATGCTAGAACCAATTTGTTTCTATTTTATCTATCTTTATAACAAAATAACATGTTTTGAGTGACTATGGATTATTTTCTTTACACCATGGATTTATATTTCTATAAGTTCCTTGCTTTCTTTTACCATTTGTCATTGTTTTACTCTGCCTTTTATTCAGACACTTGAGTCCATTTCTACTTTCATGTTATTTTTTCATTGTTGAGTGAGGTTGGCTTATTGCTTCTCACTCACCAACGTTATTTTATCTTTTATCCATTTTTTCCATTGATGATTGAGTAGGGATTGTTACTGTTCACTCGTCAATGTTATTTACCATTTTATTGTCCATATTTGTTTAAGGATTATTATTGATTTTACATTGATTTTTTATTACCATTTTTAATATGTATCCTTAGTTTGACTTGGTGAGTTTTCCTTTCTTACTTAAGGTTTACTTGTTTGAGTTTTTTGATCTTTAGTAGCCTTGTATTTTTAGTTACTCGATTTAATATAAATTCTAACTTGGTTATTTGGTTATAACTTAGAATTTTTCACCCTAGTTTGCCAAAATTTCCAAGGAAATCTCATCCATACTATGTTATTTATCTTGGATTTCCTATGTTTGTTTATTTTTTATCTTTACTTGTGTATCTTTGGGTTTGTCTAAAGCAGTATCTATGCCCTCTATGACAAAAACTACAAATACAATAGACAACCATCTAGTGATAAAATTAAGTCAAGGTATTCATACATTAGTTTTATTTTTAGTTATTTCCCTTTTAGTTCTTTACTTTAAGTTATTTTATGCTTTAAAATACTATAATTTTTATCTTCAACATTGTGTGTTGTTATGTTATTTTCTCAAAGTATCATCCCATATTGCACCTGAGTGACACATGATGAGATTTGAGTGGGGCATATATATACACATAATATTTTCAAACTTTTATCAATTATTGATGCTTTCTCTCTTATAGTAAATAATTTTCTTAATCTCTCTAAGTGCACACCATAATGGGTTCATTTGGAAAGGGGTGGGTAGACCATTAGTGTTTCATAGGATTGTTATCCATATACTACCACTTGTTATCAATCCAACCATCTCCTAAAAACACTCCCATAATATTTTTCTCCTTTATTTCACCCTTCTCTAGTCATTTTTACCCTTCATTATCCCCTCCCTAATCCTATAACCCTTTATAATGGTTTATTTTATATTTTCAACCCCATTGAGCCTATAATCTAATTGATAAAACTCATTTAGGGTCTAGGTTAGTCCCTAGCTAACTTAGTCTAAGACCTATTTTTTATTAAATAATGATAAAAATTCAATTGAGCTAACCCTATAAAATAAAATTTTGGAAAGTCTTAGGGTTAGATTCAACTATATATACACATTCATTTTGCCATTTCTATAGAGATAACAAGAGTTCATTATTCATTTACACTTATTTATAGTCTGTTCTTTTACCTTTCTACTTAAGGAATTATAGCTTGGGTCTACACTTGGAGAATAATATTATCTCATGGAAAAGTTTTAGATGATTTATACTTTTTAGTGATCCTTGTAAACCAAAAAAACTTCTTGAAAATCACTTTTTTCCAAGGGAGAGATCGAGTCTTGAAAGGTTCATTTTCAAGGTAAGTATATCTAACTTTACTCCTCTATTTTAGTAAATAGAAGTAGACTAAGTAATGGGTTTTGAATATATTTATGTCTCCATGAAATAGGGTTTTACCTATACATAGCTTAATTAGGATTATCTTATGAACTTTTATTTTTATGTTTACTAACCCTAACTTTATGCCACAAGATTTAGTAGGCACTAGATTAGGATTTTACTTTGTTTTTCATCTATAATTGTGAATATGAAAACATAGGACCTAGTTAAGGTTATTGCTTAGTTTTTCTTGATTAGAGGCTTTGGAACCCTCCCTATTGATTTTATTGTGGTAATATATCCCTTGGTTAGGTCTATTAGATCCATATTAGTTATGACCTTGAATATAGAATGTATCAACAATCAGAAGTGTAAGTAGGATTTATTTTCTCTGAGATAGGATTGATTTATAGATCAATTAAATTTCCCTTTGCATACAAAAATCATGGCATGAAAGAAACCTACATAATTATGAATCACATTTAGAACAACTATTTTTATTATATGATAGATGGTTTAAAGCAATCTTGTGTAAGTTTAATATCAGTGGTAAAGGCTTGCATATTATTCATGAAATATAATAGATATAGACTATAATTTTGAAAGACCTATAAGGAAATATTACACCAGGCCCCATGAATGGGTATAGGTTGAATTCCTAACACTTTTTAATTGGTTTGAAAATTTGAGGTGTTATGTCACACTATTTTGTTAAGGTTTTTATTTTGTTGGTGTGTGTGTTTGGGTTTGTTATTTCCTATTGCGTGTTTAGAATGTTGTGTGATTTTTGTTGTAGTCATAATAGTTATCATAGGAACAACATCATATACCATGAAATCAATGGATTATAGGGTTGGTAGAGACATGAAACACAATAAAAATAAGGTGTATAATAAACTATTAAGTATGGGAGAAGCCATGAGAGAAGATATCTTAATTTAATAATGGATAATGGTTATTTAGGACTATTAATAAAAAAGTGGAAAAATCAATATGAATCCTAAAAATATATTATACATCAACATCACCAAGTAAATATATATGTATGAAGGATGAAAGGTATGATGGTACATCAAATAAAATTTCAAGAAAGAGTCCCAAGGATCACCAACTTAGGATAGTAGATGCCAAATCAATAAGAAATAATATTGAAACTAAATATTTCCATTCATGTGGTTTAATGATAGATAAACACACTTAAATTAAATAAAAGATAATAGGCATGTCAAAACCCATAAATATATGATAAAAAAAGACAAGTCAACATTATAACCTTAGGCAAATGTGAGTAATCTTCTAGAGTTCCCAAAGTCTTGTGCAATCTGAGTATTTTCAAACTTCATAATTATAAATAAAACATAGATATTGATGATTTCCACAATTTATGGAATCAAGGAACTTATGGTGCCTCAAAAATAAGATATAATATTTGGCACTAATTTATATCAAACCATATTTTTAGACCTTGAGACCTATGATTTCATCAAAAGCATAGACAAATAATTGTTCATGTATCAAGGACTGTAAGGCATACAAACCCTACATCTCACCTATCAACACCCATTTCATAATACAAATGTTGAGAGGTTGATATACCTACCTACATTCAATTATTTTAGTGAAACCATGGAATTATTGCTTGGAAGGTACAATGAAGACAAGATTTATCTTACTCCATGGCTAGAGTAATGATAATGGGAACATAGAGGAAGATAATAGGGTTGTACAAATTAAATATCCCTCCCATTATATAGATAATCAAAGTGGTATATATCATAGGTGCATGTGGGGCTCTGTTGGATTACATTTCATATATTCATATTTGTATTCTTTCAGAATTCATAACAAAATGGTTTTGGTAGACTACCATGGCTATGAAGGAATCCATAAAATATTTCATCAACATTATGAATCACATAATTTTTAATGTCTAATAATTCAATTGGACTGAGTTCCTTTTATCCAAATTGACCACAAACATTGGGATGGTGTAGTCCTCTACCAAGAAACCATTCCCATACTAGTTTTTGGTATTTCTTTTGGTATCTACATAATGAAAGTCACTCAAGGGTATTGTGTATCTGGATGTAGACCATTGTCCCAACATCACATTCTAGAATCTCATCTAAGAATGAGAAAATAACATATACTTCATGAATCAAAAACTATTCAGTGCATGGTGGGATGAGTTAGTATAATTGGTGACTTATAACCCTTACATCCCACTATATGTGATGAAATACCTAGGCCAACATGCAGTCATGATATAGCTCCAAAATATAACCATCATGAACATCCATGAGTTACTTAAAGTACCTATTTTATCCTTTCCTTTCTTTATTGATATGTAAATTAGGTAGTGGGAGGTCACACATCAAAAGGAACTGACTACCCATAGAGTGAAACCATTATAGATAGTTAGGCCAGATGACCTATTGTTACTTCTTCTACTGTAGAACCCACACTAGTCACTATAGTTTTATTAAATTATGGAAAGTGTAAGGTCCCTAAAGGATGAAAGCCTCATTCACCTCCAAGACATCAAACCCATAGCACATCATGGTTGGAGGATCTAGATGTGACTATAATTTCTATCCAATCCCAATGGCATGAGTTTAAAATGGATGAGAAAGAATTATATCATATGATAGAGGCTAACATGGATAGATATTTGAATGAAGTAGAAAATGAAAAAGAATACTTCTTTTGGAAGGTAGTGTACACTGTGTAGGATTGAAATCGGCCACCAAAACACTTTTGGGTAGAGTTCCCTACTTACCCATCATTTATTATTGTTGACACTATCAATAAGGAAGCTCAAATATAACAAATCCAATAAGGTTTTATTAAAATTAGAGCATACAAAAGCTCATCACACCTATAGTCAATTTATGCCTTGTCAAAATTTCCTCCAATGATAATCCTTCAAAGGAAACACACATAAAAAGGATATAATAAACTAGCAAAATAAGAGTAAGATTTAGAAACACTATATACCCCTCTATAATAATATCTATAATATGCACCTACATTATTGACCTCTCCATCATTAGAAGTTGCACCACATTGTAGTAAGATAATTATCTAGTGGATATGTCACAAAAAGGCTAGCATTATGAAGGAAATTGTCTAAGTGTTAACTTCAATAGCTTCATTGTCCTAATCTAATGAACCATTGAAAGATATTGAATAAGTTGTGTTAGACTCATATATTACATAGAAATAATAGGATGTGCATAAAGATGTATAATGGGACAAAAAACATAGGCAAAGGAAGGAAGTGAAATGATAAAAAGGAAGATGTTAGACAAAAAGAGGATATGAAATAATAGCAACAACAATCTATGACGTAATAGATGACCAAGGAAGCTAAGGCTTAGAAGTGAGCTAATGATATTAAGGCATCACATCAACAAGTTAAAAGTCAATAGGTCATAAATAATCAAGAGACTATAAATCTACAAAAATAAACCACTATAGAAGTAGAAATAAAGAAGCATTTGACCACCATAGAGGTAGTATAATAGTAGGCCATAGAGGATGTGAAGAAACAAAAATCTATCACTAACATAGCTAAACACAAGGTTGAGGAAAGAGAAAATAAGAACAAAGTGGAAGAAAAAAGAAGATAGAGGAGGAAAAAAAGAATAATATAGAAGACAAATAAAAGAATAAGAAAGATCAATAAGAGAATATGTGACATGAGGAAGTGATAAAGAATTAATAGGCTAAAATTAAAGAATAAAAGAAGAGGGTTGTTGAGGAAGTAGCTAAATAGAATATTACTTCCACTGAGATGCATAAGAATGTACAGGTGGAGTAGAAAAATAAAGTGGAGGAATAATGAAAGGCAAATATAACACAAGTCATTGTGCACTAATTATAGAGTAAATAGGTGGTAGTAGATGCACACAAAGTTTCATTACTAAAGATCCTTATACCTCCTCCTCAATCCTTTTATATGACACTAATAAGTCAAAGCCTTTAGATGTGGGATGTCTTAGAATCTTCATCTTGATGCACTACATTTTCCTTGCTAATCATTCCCCTTTATTAGGCTTCAACAACCATAGATGAAACCACATTATCACTTGTACCCCCCACTACTAGGCTTCTCTATATGTTTTTTAGCTTCTATTACTAAAATAAATTGAAGGGGTGGATATATTTCAAGAGTCCATCTCCCAAAATCTATGACCTTGGATCAATAGGTCCAAACCTAAGCTAAGAAAATGTCAACTTACACCAACATATACATAATGCCAATAAAATCATTGAGGATGCCTCTCCCAAACTATTCAAAGAGGTTAATAGTGATTATCTTCTTTTAGATCAAGAATAGCTATAACTTATACTCATGTAGTTAGTCAGTAGTTGGATTTCCATTTTTAAGGTTGACCAACTCTGAGCACAAGTCCAAGTTACAAAGGATAAAATAGAGACTCTCTTTGAGTTGCTCATAGTTTATCAACATAATTTATTTGAGGTTTCAATTCAATCAATGCAGATTTCACATCACATTCTGGATTAGAAGAATCACCTAGATGACACATGGGGTAGTTCCCAATTAGATTTTTCATAGGCATACATAGCCAATACAACCATGAAAGATAATGTTACCTATTCTGATCATATGTACGTAGCTTTACAAGCCTCTAGTAGTGTGTTAAACAATGTTATGCAGTGATTCCAAACTTGGTAGAACTAATTACTATGAAATAACTTTTTTGGAGTCCAAGAATAAAGGCATGCATACAAACTCAATGATCTACTATTGGATATAAAAAATAAGGTATCTTTTACCAAATATAATTTTCTCATCACTAAGGATGATGATTTGGTTTATCTATTTTTAGATCAAACTCTACTACATGATCTTCTACATTTTATCAAGGAATTTTTGTTGGATTGAAAGGCATACAAGGTCAACCTTACTAAGTTCAATTCCTTAAGCATGCCCTTAATTGAAACTCCATTATTTTTTCCACCTAGTTAACTTTTGGTGAGTCTCAAACCAAAAAAGTGTGCCACTTAGAGTGATCCTTCCTCAACATCACAACCTTCTTCCTCTTTCATCACTCAGGCACCTCCACCACCAACCAACTAGGTAATGCATGGTGACCATTTTTGAAAATTTGTCTCCAATTTTTAACATTTGATATGACATGACTTTTAAAGTTTTACAAGGTTAGGGTGGTTGAAAACCCATAAAGACAATAACCTAAATATGTTAGTCTATTGCAAACTTGAAAGGGTGGTAGACTAGTATGCTACTTAATTAAAAACATGTACAGGCAAATAAATGGTGTGCATGGAGTAAAAAATGGTCACAAACACTTCATGCAATATTTTTGAATCTTAATTATTTTATCTCTAATTTTGGCTCACTCTCTCTCTCTACATAATGGCTTCTTCATGTCTATGATTTTGTCTCGAGATGAGCCAATAGTTTAAGTCTGGGCGAGTTTAATAGGAGATTGTGTACACATCATAGCATGTAGAATTTGATTGTATTTTTTTTTGTTAGATTATTCTTGTAATTTCTATAGATATATGTTTTTTGCAACCAACTTGGATGATGCACTAGTAGTTTGTATGAGAGAAACAATCAAGAGGTTACAAATAATTGTGAATATTATATAAGTAACCCTTGTTAGGATTGTAATAGGCTACTAATGTTATTGATATTACAATTTTTTTAATTTTATTCTTAGTAAGAGAAATCATATTACTTTTTCTTTAATTGATTTTTGAATGGAATGATAAGTTATAATCAAACGCAAGCTCGCATATAGTTCTATTATATATATGTATGAGTTATTTGAATTCTAGGAGACTGTGTGTTAGTTTGATTTCATTTTTATATAATTTTAATCGTTATCATAGATAATAATTAAAGGTTAAGTCTGAGTTATGTTTCTAATTGAGATATGAATGGAAATATCATGTGTTTTGTAGATACTTATGGTTAGTAAGTTGTAATTATATGAATATCTATGAAAATCTTTAGAATAATGTGTTATTTATGCCATTAGTTCCTTGGCACTCTATTTTATTTGATTTTGATAACTATTCCCATAATTATCATATACTAAGATCCCTCAGGAACTATTATTAATAATAAGTAATAAATTAGGATAATGGTATAAAATAAATTAATAAACAAAATTAGTATAGAATGAGGATGAAATTAGTAGTTAGTGATGGATTGGTTAATTTTATATGTATAAATATGATACCAAGGATTAATAAAAGATGCCCTTGTATGTAGAATAAGGTTTTATATACTACTTATTTCTAGCACAAGATAACAAGAGTCCACCCTATGCTACTGATAACCTCTAACCTCCTTAAAGTTAAATAGAAACAACTAAACCAATACCACAAAAGAATTAAGTTAAAGGTCACTAATTTGGATTAGGTTTTAAAAAGTATTCCCAAGCCTTAAAAAAGAGTATAATATTAACCAAATAGTTTTATCTTTATTGAACATGATAATTCACCTAACAGATGTTTCAGACACTAGACTTAGTGCAATTATTATAGACTATAAAAAGACTAGAGAAATGTCATTTAATTAATTTCATGAGAAGGATATTATATTAATTAATTTATTATTTCTTTAATTTAATAATATTATATCACAAGGAAGTTACCTATACATTTTATCTAAGAAAATAACACTAAAAAGTCACAACAAAAAACAATGGATTCAAAACATCAATTTTACTCTAATTTTAGATTGATAAATTAGATTTGAAAATGCCCTAAAATTAATTCATGGGAAGAGTGATAAATTAATTTGATGATTTATACATATTTTATAAGCTATATAGAATACAATTTCAAAATTAAATAATTTTTATGTGAGATTAATTAGAAAATTAACCTGTCATTTTGAAATGGGTTTGATAAGCTAAAAGTTCCTTAGCTAATTTCACTTGTGAACTGATTTAAATATATATATATATATATTTAATTTATATCTTCAATAATATTATTATTTATATATTGAATTTATAATTCAAATACATTTAAAATAAGTTTAAATATTTAGATTCGATAAGTTTTATCTATCGATATTTAATTTATCTGCAATCCAAATTTATTTTGGTGACATAAGAAAGTACCAATAATTTAATTTTGGAAAGGTCTTCCAAAAATAGACCATTTTATTTCTAATATTTTTTAATAAAAATTATTTAACTATGGATTTGATATTTCACATTCATTTGGAAATTAGTTTAAGTTTCAAATATAAGAAATTTCAACAAAAAGGTATTTATTTTCCTTCAAATCCAAATGAGTTTTTCCATGCTTAGAAATGTCTTATAAATCACTAAAATTTCATTACTTTGATTTTTCAATGTTATTTAATTTATTTAGTTTAGTTTAAACATCAGGTTTTTTTCAAAAAATAAGAGGTTTTAAATGATTTAATTAAATTAAAGACTTGGCCTTATGGAAATATTTCACATTTTATAGAAGTACCACATGGGTCCCACTTAAATCTCATAATTGTCTTTTAGGTTTAATTTCAGATTTTAATTTATACATGAATGATTATAATTTTTTTGGCACATCTAGATTTTAGCTCAAGTGTTGTTAATTTAACCAAAACAAATTCTAAGAGAAACTACTCACAAAGTAAATAATCTTTATTTTGTGAGAGGGTGATTAACTTACAATTGTAATTTAATTTTTCAAAACTTAAATATTATTTTAATGGAATCAAAGGCAAAAAAGTGTCTAAAATAAGGTTAGGAGGATTTTTTTAATATCATATCAAATTTAAAAGACAAATTTTGAGCAAATAATCCTATTTGATGAATTTCACTATGTTTTTGCCCTTATATTACAAACCCAACACAATAATAAACTAATTTTCACTTCTCATTTGGTTCATATTAAAATTGATTGAATAATTATTCCTTTTGTGTGTGATTTTTAGTTCAAGTGGCATAGTTTAGAAAGGAGAAATGCATCCAATTTTTATATCCATATAATATTAAATTCAAAACAATAAATATTGTTTTGTACAATAAAAAATTGAGTGCTCCTTTATTTAGGTTAATAGGGTAGATATAAGTAGATGTGTAAATATGTAAATGTATACATATGTATATATTCACATATACACATGCATATTTATATATATACATTTACATAAACATATAAAAACACATACGCACATAAGCATATATTTAAATGAGTAATAACAATTAAAAAAGATAAATAATAATTAAAAGAAATAAAAAATGTCAATTTTCCATGGTGAATGGGGGTGGCACACCCATATGCAGCAATTTTAGGTTATGTCACCCTCCAATGGACATTGTCAAGGGTGTCACCCTAATCTATGCTTTCGACAGTGGTCAACTACGCTCAGTCAGTATGTTCTTTTATAACATGTGTGGACTGAGTCTTTTGTTGGCCTTATATATAAGTTCCTTGTTTTAAAAATTAAATGAATTATGTTAAATATAAAATAAATTATTATTTATAAATATAAATTATATATATATATATATATATATATATATATATATCATTTTTTATTTATTTATTTTATTACACACACACATATATGTAATTAAGTCCTCTTTTCAACCAAAGTTAGTTATTGGGTTAATCCTCTTATATATGGGGTCTAAAATCATTTATTTTATATGGTTTTTTATGTTTTTAATTCCAAATTTTGTTCAATAGTGTAAACATATAAGAAAATAATTCTTACATATGAAGTAAGATTTATTGTTTTAACTCATGAGAGAGAGAGAGGGAGAGATGGAGTTATTTGTTTCTATTTTTTTTTACTTTCCATTTCTATGATAGAAATATTATATTTTTTTACTACGGTAACTTCTCTTTTTATACTAACTAATTCTCAAAAAGAGATCAAATTAATAGAAAAATATTCTACACATTTACATGTTTAAATTAAAGATCAAGTCAGTGAACCTACCTCTTCTCCACCACTTTTTAAGCAGTAATCTAAGCCTTCAAAACTCCTAAAATAATACCTCTACCTCCATCTCCTCAATCTCCCTCCAATAATCTCTTAATGATGGATAGTCAACCCCAAAATGAGCCATTGGTGGGAGATTAAATAGAAATTTATTCCACAAGACTCCACCATATTTCATTAATGGAGGGAGTACCCTCATTACATCAACATTTACTTATCTTTACACACGCACCTTTGCACTTATAATTACCATGTGAGGTTACTTTCACAATTCAACCCACTCCTACACTTTTCATTACAATTAATTACTTTCCTTATAAGGCCCAATACCTTTATTCAATTTTATAAAAATATTTTACATTGACCATGTGGGGTAACCTACATAAATAAACTATTAGAATAAATTAATTAAGAATAATTAGTTTGTTATGTAAATGTGGTTATTATAATATAAAACAAACCATGTATTATTTTAGGTAAGTTATTAGTTATTGGTAGTCATAGTTTGTATTTAGGAGATTTCAAATTGTTATTAATTTATTTACTCATCATATTTAGCAGGACTATTATAAACATATTTAGGATTATATATACGCTCTTGTAGTAATTCATTATTTGTTGAATAAATAAATCATATTTGATTTACACTCATATTTGGTATCATAGCCAAGCATTTATAGAGATAGACATTGTTAAAACTTATTTTATACAAGTTAGATTGCACTTGTAAAGCTTCTAGTGTCTTTTGGTTACTTAGAAACTGAGTTTTCTTCACCTTGCCATAAGGTTTTCTCTCTGTATGACCATAAACACAAAATTGGTAGGTGATTTTTTTATAAAGTCATTATTTTATTTGTAATACACCTTTTTAATTTCACTTGCATCATTTTAAACCTAATCATATAGCCTTTTAGGCTTTGGAAATTAGTTTGGTCCTTATTCTTGCTCAAGGTGACTATTAACTGCAGTCATATAGTTTTATGATCCTATGGTCTATAAAGACATCATAAAATCATAATTTTTATTTAAATTTTTTTCCATTCCTCTATTTATATTATTCAAAAAGTTCGTACTGATTTTTAGCAAGCCATACCACATTTTAGAGGCATACAAACTACACTTATCAAATAGCAGCACCAAGTCAATTCTTCTCAATTCCAAATCATACAAACCGTATTTTTGAGATATGATTTTTGAATATTGATCTATATTTATTATTTTATCATCCAAAACCTTTCCATATACCTATGCAAAAAAATTTATAATAATTTGGGGGACTCAAAGGCATAATAATATTTTGGAGTAGCGTTCAAACCTATAGATCAATTTTCTTCTATATCCAATTATGAAAACATGTACCTACAAATATAATGCCTGAACATGAATATTCACTTCATGTTCTTCCATTTACAAGGATGGAATACACTTTTTTAGTGTTGTATAGATGTTTTGGCATGTTGTCAAGGCTTACAAAGTGGAGCAAAAAGAGGCATTTCACCTTTTTTCCTGCCAACCAAATAAATTCAAGGTGGTGAAAATTTGATAGGTGTGTTTAAAATTTCCATAAGCCACTTTTTTAGTTTAAATTGAAATTAGTTGATTTATTTCCTTTATACTACCAATATCCCAAGTGGTTAAGTTATTTTTTTGGTAAAACGAAGGTGTAAGGGTCAAATCCCATAACAAGTAATGGAAAATTTACTAAAGGGGGGTATTTTTATTTTTTCCTAATGGATTTATTTTCCACATATTATACATTGTAAATTGAATTTTTGTAAAAACTCTATATTTCTGACAAAACATAAATCAGTGCATTAGTAAAATCAACAAGATTGTAAAAATCTCATTCATAGTGTTCTATTTTAATGATGCCTTTGGTTCACATTTATAGGTAATGCCATCACACTTTGAACTACTATGTTTATATCCTAAAATAACTGAAACAATGACATCTAGACATCGTACCTTTAAATTATTGAGTAATAAGGTTCAAAAATATTCATAAACCATCCCTTCATTACCCATATCTTACTGTTAATAGACATAAATCTTGATAGTTAGAATTTCTAAGTAAATCAAGAAGTTATGCCCATATATTCATAATTTATTATAAGTAGGTGTTAATCAAAAAATGAATTCTTTCATGTATTATCTAGGTACCCAATACCATTTTGCTCTCATGTGTGTTAAAGTCTCTTTCACATATTAATGGGTATATAGAAATGATGAGCTCTTCCAATACCGATGGGTATATAGGAAGGTGTGCATATAGAGAGGTCTAGTATATTAGTCTTATAGTATATATAAAGGGGAACCTTTTAAATTTATAAGGCACCAATCCATCACCTTTATACATTTTGGTCAAATTTGCACACATGGTTATAAATAGATCATGTTTTGTTCTGCCAAACACTAAACTTCTTTGAGGTGATAACCATGTGGTGTGGAAAATAAAGGTTAAAACACACTTAAAATTTGAGTAAATATGTATAGTTGTTTATGGCACATGGAATTGACATGTGTTGAGTTCAACATACCCCCATTTCTGAAATATAGGGAACCTTGTGTCAAATTGTGTAAATTTATGCCTTGAAATAGAAAATTCACTTGATCAGAGTATCATTAACATGTTTAGAGAGTATTTTTATCTAAAGATCACCCAAATATAGTAAGGTTAGCATATTTTTGCATAATTTTGGTTTGCCCTTGTCTATAATTACTAACATTAGATCTTTGTGTTTTCCAAGTGCAAATCTAATAAGGTCTACTTAGAATGAAAAATGCTTGGGTTTCATGATTTTAGTGTTAACTTGATTTCTTTACTAACATTTGGTTTGTTATATTCATATACGAATAGTTAAACCCTTAATCTAAGTTTAATCCAAGTACTTGATTTGAATCTAGTGGGAACTTTTTATGTAGGAACATTTTAAATAATGCTATGGGCTTAGTTTATTTTTATTTCCTAACGCTTAGTCATGTTTTTCAACATGACCAAACCTTAGTCTAACATCCATACTTAGTCCATTTTATGTCCCAAGCCTCCCTTTCAGACCTTTCTATTATTCATGTGGTCTAATCTAAACTCAAATTCCTTTTGTTAGGTTTCTAACTGTCAGGGTTTATGTTTCAAATACTTTGTCCAAGTTATTTCAGGATTTTGTTCAGGAATTCTTTCAAGACTTATGTCATTGGTCTATGTCAAAAGTATTCCTTTGGACTTATCTATGTCAAGATAATTGTTTCAAACAATTTTTTGAAATTATTTCCTCGTAGACTTATTTTATCAAGCATTTTCCCTGATAGAATTTCCCTTCGGCCTCTTTGCACTTACCCTTCTTCATTTTTTAGACATTTTATCTAAAACAATTTCCTCCTAGACTTATTATATCAAGCATTTTTCTTGATAGAATTTCCCTTCAGAATCTTTTCACTTACCCTTGGGTATATTTGTTTCAAACTTATTGTTTTTATAAATTGCCCTTTGAAACTTTTATTCTACAAGAATTTTCCCTTTGGGAGAAATGTGTCAGCCATTTTATCTAAGACAATTTCCCATAAAGAATGATCCTTCAAAAATTTCAAAATAGCCTTTCAAATTTTTGAAAGTGACCTTCAGAAGTTTTGTTAAAGACATATGCCCTTTAGACCTATCTTTCAAGTTTTTTGTTAAGTCTTCTTCCCTGACCAAATTACCCTTCATCCTTTTTCAAATTTCCCTTTGCCTTAATATAATTATCCTTATTTTTGTTTAGACCAATTATCCTTAAATATTTTTGAAAGTACCCTTTGGATCATCCAAAGCTACCCTTTAGCTTCTTTGAATGACCCTTCGGCCCCCTTTTTCCCCTGAATAATTCCTTCATACTTTTTATCCTGGGCATTTTACCCAATGAAATAGACCCCATAAAACAATTTCTTTGGACATTTTGTCTGATGAAATTAGTCTTTAGAACATTGATTCAAACATTTTTTCTAATGAAATTGGTCTTCAGAATAATTTCTTTGGACATTTCGTCTGATGAAATTATTCTTCAAAACAATTTCCCTAGACAAAAATTCTAAAACAATTTTCCCACACAAAGAACCTGAATACCCTACAATAGAGTCAACAAATCAAAATCTAAAAGGCTCAAAATAATATACCCAAGATAATTACCCTGAGACATTGATTTCATCATAATATTTTGTGCCACGATCATTTTAATATGTTTTAAACCTTAGCCTAAAACTTTGTATTGAAACTTTATTTATCAATGTGAAATGAGAACATTAATCTAAGGTTTTAGCTTAATTTATTATTATTCTTGTGCCCTAACTTTAATATTTCCTATTGACTATAGGAACCGATCTTGTTTAGATTAATGAACATGGTTTAGGGATGATTGTGTCTTTACCCCCTTCTAATGTCACTAAAAATTATTGTTGGTGTTGTAAGATCAATTGAATACCATTTGGGAATAAGCATGTTTATTGTTTAAGCTGATGTTTATTTGTCGATTCAAGATTAATTAGATCCATGTTTGAGCCATGCCTAATGTTTTAACCTAGGTACCCTTTTGAATTTAATTCAAACTTTCATGGGAACAATTATCATACCATGAACTTAGTTTAATTTTTATCCTAAGGCTTGATCATGTTTTTCAACACAACCAAACCTTACGCTAAAAACCCTATCCTAGTCTAAATAATCTCATGGTCCCTTTGTTATAAGGCTTAGTCTAAAGTATTATCTTAAGGATTATTATATTTATTAATATGATAAAAACCTTAGGCTAAGACTTTAATCTATGTATTTATTATATTAATGGTCATTTTTTAATAAATTGGACTAAAACCTTAGTCTTAAAGTCTCATTCATGTTTATTAACATAAACAAGGCCTTAGTATTAAGATTTTATCCTGAGTTCCCTATATCTTTGAGTCCTAACTTAAACATTGCACTTTTTCATAGCATAGATTACCCATGTTTAATTAGGTAAAGTTAATCAGATGGTGCAAGATAGGCCCGATGAGCCAAGGATCCTAATCTGTGGGACCAATCTTGCTCAGCCCCATAGATTGAGATCGATGGTCCACATTCACTCTGATCACCTTGATCTAATGGTGTGAGATCAATATTAAGAATAAAAGGGTCCCTTTTACTATCACATAGACTTAACCATATTTTTTACCCAAAGGTTTTAATTATATTTATTGATACAGTAAAACCTTAGGCTAAGATCTTATATTATAACTTTAATTATTCACAGGGTCATTTAATATGCTAAAAACTTAGCTTCATAGACCTTAGACTAAAATTTATTCATATATGAATAAAACCTTGGTCCAAAGTCTTTTTTCCTTGGTCTATTTTAATTTACAGGGTCCCTTTTAATATGCCTAAAACTTAGTTTAAATATTTTATCCTAAGTCCTTTATATATTCTCTCAAGCTTAACTTTCATTCTTGTTTATAGGATCAATGATCTACATTCACTAGGATGAGATGGATCCAACATACTATGACAAGCATTGAAAATTTAAGCCATAACTAAAGAGTTAAAGACCAAGCATGTTCCCATGATCTATGGTCTGTGTGAGCCTAGTATAGTTAATCAAATAATGCATGTAATGTTGAATTGTTAGAAGGTTATATGGAGCTCTACATGGATGAAAAGTGTCACCATCATGGGATCCCAATACATATATAAAATGATGTGTGGGAGCCTATTACAAAGAGCACAAAAACATTGATCAGTCACCACATGGAACATAGGAGAAATAGGAAGTGATAATTACAAGCTCAGCAAATAGTTCCAAAGATGTGTTTAAAAATGAAAATCATATACCCATCAATGATGTTCATGTGGATGTTAATTTACATTCACATGATCATCAAATTTAAGATAGTAGATAGTCTTAGGGACATGCTTAAAATTGATGGTCATGTACCCATCAATGATGTTCACATGGGTGTTAATTGAAGGTCACGTGGGCATCAAATTTAAGATAGTAAATGGTTCTAAGTATGTACCTAAAATTGATGGTCACATGCATGTCAAATATGTTCATGTAGACATCAAACAATGACCATGCAAGCATCAAATTTAATATAGTTATTTAGATCCAAAGATCTATGGAATACATTGATTCATACAAATAGATCAGATGGTGCAAGATATAAGTTGAATTTTTAAAAGAAATGGTCATATTTTATATAGTGATGATCAAGATGCCATGAAGATGCCACATCATAGCTACATGGGTACAATGTGCCAAATTTAAGATCTTATAGACCTGGTAATGTGAAGGAGAGCCTAAATTATCATCTATCTCAAGATAATTTGATCCAAAGTCCACTAGTGAGCAATCTAATATGCCATAGTATCTTAGAAGAGTGTTTATTAATGTAACATGGAATTCTATTTTAACCTCAAAAGTAGATAAAGAGATTACTCTAGGCCAAGAATATTCCAAATAACTATGAACATCTTGTAGCAACATAGGGTTCCCAAAGATTAAGTGAAATAAGAATATTCTTTTTGTAATAAGCATCATATAACATTTTGAAGTGGAATATTTTATTTGTGAAGGCATGTGTTATTTGTAAAATTCACTACCTATAAATCAATCCATTTGGAAATTCTAGTGTATTTCTAGAACATTTGTGGAAAGGACAATTATCCCTACACTTATACTTTTATGATTGGATATGACTGACCGACATGATTTCTTGCACCTTATAAAAGGAGCATTATCAATTTTAAATGGGGAGGGATTTTTTATCCAAAAACTTGTGTAAAATTTGAGCAATTAATGCAAGCAAGAAATTCTACAAAGATTATCCATATTCATTTGTGTTATTAATTATTATGGTTTCTCTCTCACTTACTTGTTCTCATTTATAGATTTTAATGGTTCTTATCAAATCTTGGTGTGCATCTTTTAATTGAAGAGTTGTTAATTTTTACCACTACTAAGTTGACTGAAATTGCTCAAGTTCATTTCATTTCCTTTACTCTTCTTACATTTGGGCTAATCCCATTTGTTTGTCAGGTAAATTTTTAAAGTGAACTTAGTTCTTATTTACAATTTTTTCATTCCTTAGATATTTTTCTGATGTGTAGTAATATTTGATCTCATGATATTTCATATTATACATTGGTTAAGTGCATGCTTGGAGTACATTTAAACTTTGTCATGATGTTTGGGATGAAGATCAACATCTCTTTTTGGCCTTATCCTTCCCTTTGCTTCTTTTTTAACTAGATTACTCTAGCTTAATTACCATTATAAATAATCATCTTAGATTAGTATTTAGATTATATTTGATCATAATTCACTAATATTATCTAAGACTACTTCATTATTTTCAAAGATATAGGCCAAGGTGGCTCCCAACCACCAAACTTTATAAATATTTTGAAATAGTCCACTTTATTTACCTTTATTCCATCAATGGATAACAATATTATCACAACCTATAACTCATGCATTGAATTCTCTAAATTCTAAAATGAGAAGTGTTTTTTAAACACTCTAGGAACTTGTGGCACTTATGGCACTTGTGGTAGGCATTAACAAGTAGAACTTCACTAGCACTTGAAAGAGGGCTAAATCTTTGTTAATTTGTAGGATTTTTGCTAGTTTTTGGTGTATTTTGATCAAAAATCACTTTATTCTTTGCATACTTATGTTTCTTTTATCATACTTATGTAAAGATTGGTGATCTTTGTGGTCTTAGACCCATTTTTATGCTTACTTAGATAAAGATCAATGCTCTTTAAAAGTATATACTTGATTGTGATAAAGATGGCTTTAGCTTTGTCAATTTAATAGGTTTGAGGTTAGTAATATCTATTTTTATCAAAGATTCATAAATAATTTACAAATTTGAGTTTATTTGGACTTGAACATGCAAAAGATCATTCATACTTACATATTTGGATACTTTTTTGAACTAATTTAGTTAAGCATTACCATCCTTTATTGTTTTTTATATGAATATTTGAAAAATTTTCATAATGTGCATGTCTAATCATTGTTATTTATAAATATTGATTTAACACATCATATTTCAAACAAGATTCAAAGCTTTCAAGTTGGAATTACCCAAAATCTAAACAAGGTCACATTCAAAAACTAGGGAACCTCTACTTGAATTACAAGTCCATAGAAGAGATATGTGGGACAATGGTAAGAGTAAGCTTTCAAAATATTTGCCAACACCAATTCAGGGTTCTCTTGTGTTTGACCCTTATCAAGGTATGGCTTGGCTAGGTGTATCTTACATCAATGTGCGAGGTGTGGAACATGACCTTCCCCATAACCCTGAGAAATATTTGCCAATTTTCAGTCCTAGTAGCATTGTAACTACTGAGGAACATATTAAATAATTCAAAGTTAATTTGAGATTGATAAATGTCACTCATGAAGATGTAGCATGTACAGTATTTCCTTTCACTTTTAGAGATGCTGCATATGAATGGTTTTTAAATTTACCTAAGAATTACATTGTCAGTTCAACTGACTTCAACAATGTTTTCATTGACCAATTTGGAAAAATTATTACTCCTTGTGTCTTGTACCAACAATTCACCATGATAAAGAGGGATTCAAATGAACCTATAATAGAATTTAATGCTAGGTTTTAAAATATATATATCTAAACCATATATCCTTATAAGCTCGATGACACTTTAGCTCTAGAAATCCATAAATATGCTTTGGATCCCACGGCCTCTATTTTCATAAAGAGAGTTGTTGGACCAATGAATACTCTAGCCTTAGCCTATTTTAAAGTAGTGCTCATCAATGATCAAATGCATCCCCAAGGTCAGATGGCTTACTCTATTCTTAATGCCAACCCACATTTAATGTCTTCCCAAATAACAATTAGAATATACCTACTTTGAACCAAATCCCAAATTTAAACCAATTACCCTTAAGTTATGCTCATCCTACCTAAAACTTGGGATTATTAAACACTACTGCAAATGGATTTAATCCAAGTAATCAAAAGGCCTTGGTACCAACCACTAGTATTAATAAAAACTAGGTTCATAATTCTAAGGCACCCAAGAATGAGAATGATTCTTTCTTGAAGATAGTCTAAAAGTTAATCACTAATTTCCTTTAACTATAAAAACAATTTAGTAATAGTGGGGAGATCTTAGGTAGGAACTTTTCTTTCCAAAGGTTCAATGGATCTATTAGTAGATTACATAATGATAGTTATAATAAAAATAAAAATAATGAGTCATATACTAATAAGAAAACAATGGATATAAATCTCATTGATATTAATTTACCTGATTATTGTAGATTTCATTGCACTTCTAGACATGGTGAGATAGATTACATTGAATTATATAAATATTTTGAAGCCTTTCAAGAAGAGTTTGATACTTTTGAAGTAGTTTCTAATAAAGATAATGGTGTGATTACATCAGGATCTAAGTCTTCTAATCAAGCCTTCATGATGGAGACATTTGACTTCCCTTTCTAATAAAATAATGAACCTGATGATAGTCCTGAAGAAGTCCATGCTTTTAAGTATTTCCTAAAGAAGACCCACCCTATAAGGAATAGGGAGAAAAAATAGCCCCTGACTACTCCAACACCTCCAAAAAACTTTGGCACTCCTCTAGATACTACCTCAAATAATAACCCAAAGCCTCCAAAGGGAAGTACTTCTAAACATAGTATTGATGCATCTAATTCTTCTAATAGGATGGGTATAATATTATGGAATACATGAAGAAAATTAAGGCTAATATTACATTGCATGAGTTGACATAGCTCACTAAGAAAAGAGACCTATTGTTGGAGTCTTTATCTAAAAAGCCTAGTAGGCCACCCAAAACTAACAACACCAATGTTTCTATGTATAAAAATAAGATAGAGTCCCCACCTTTCCTACTTATTTTCAGGATGTTTGGTAAGAATTTATATAATTGTTTATTAGATTCTAGTGTATCCACAAACATTGTGTCATAATGTATTTGTCAACAAATTGGCTTGAATCCTATTAAATTTAGTAGAATTACTACTCAATTAGATAAATATAGAGTCAAAGTAGTTGGGGAATTCTTAAATGTTCATATATAGCTTACCTCTAAGCCAATAGTCTAATAATTTATTGACATATAGGTGATGACATTCTTGATGCTTATAGGATATTGTTATATAGAGAATGGACAAAGGCCCTAAATGGATATATGTACACTACTTTTTCACATTTGTGGCTTCCATGAAAAGAAGTCCTAAATCATATTAGAGTGGAAAGAGAGCCTTGAATGAAGAACATAATCATTGAGTATAAAGTTGTGAATGAGAGATTCAATATGTTTGAATCAGATCTGGGTGTCTACACTCTTGACACTCCTGAGGTATGTAATTCGAAGACTTATCATGCTTTGCATAAAACTTAGAAATTACATTTTGATGGTGTTATGTGTAAGTCTAGATCTGGAGTAGGAATTATTCTTACCGATCTTGTTGGGAGGAACTAATATATGCTTATAGACTTCAATTTCCTTATAATAATAATCCTACAGAGTATGAATTGATTATGGGATTAAAATTTACCATTAAGCATAAGGTTAAAGATATCTTGGTTCATGTTGACTCAAAAAATTTAGTCAATCAGGTGAGGAGTAAATATCAGTGTAAATTATCATATCTCAAGAGGTATAAGTTTAGAGTCTAGGATTTGTTTGAACCCTTTAATGCTTTCAACATTGTTTCCATCCCTAAGGAAGAAAACTAAATTGTTGATGATCTTGCCTCAACTACAACCAATCTTATTCCAAACCATGACTCTCAAAACCTTATCATTGAGCTAGTTTTATGCCCTTCAGTCTTAGATAATATAAACCATTTGAAAGTTTTTAATGATGACTAACATATTCTAGCTTTTATGACCAACTCAGGATCATTTAAGGCCCATGTCATATATGAGACCAATGAGAACAATCTTGAAGAAGATGGAAAATTTGATAACAAAGTCATTTAACTTAATAAAAACAAAATCCCAAAAGGCATGATTGCCTTGGAAAGGTTATTTGATCAGGACAAACTAGCTAAAAACACTAGAATACCCAAAGTGAGTGGGAAGGATTACAAGGCATTTTATCTTAGACCTCAAGATCGACCTTAGCTAATTAATATTGGGACAACATGTATGAGCATTGAAAATAAAAAAGCCAAAGACTTACTGATAAACTATAAAGACATAATAGCATGGTCCTATAATGAATTGAAGATTTTTGATCTAAGAGTCATTACCCATACCATACCCTTGAAGGAAAATTTCAAACCTTTTAGACAAAATTAGAGGCATGTCAACCATGTTTTAGAATGTATGATTTTCAAAGAAGTCAAAAAATTGTTAGATGCCAATATTGTATTTTTCATTAGACACTCTACGTGGTTCACCAATTTGTTGCTAGTTAGGAAAAATAATGGTGAAATAAGACTGTGCATTGATTTTAGGAATCTAAATAAATCATCTAAAAAGGACAACTATCCTTTGCCTTCTCTAGACCAAGTTATACAAAGCATTTTTAGTTCAACTATGATGTCCTTTCTGTATGGATTTTTGAGGTATAACCAGGTGTTGGTGAATCAAGAATACATGATGAAAACTACTTTTACTACCAAGTGGGGAACATTTACTTAAAAAAGGATGTCATTTGGGCTAATAAACAAAGGGAAAACATTCCAAAGGGTTATAGATCATGTTTTCCAAGTTTTGGTGGGTAAATGCATTATTATATATATGGATGATCTAACTATTTTTTCTAAGAATAGGGAGGACCACATCATGTATTTATAGTAGGTATTTGAAAGATGCAAAAGGTATGAGATTTCTCTCAACCTAAAGAAAAGAATTTTCTATGTTACTGAGGGAAAAATATTAGGACATGTTATCACTAAGGACAAAATTTATATAGACCCTAATAGAGTGGATGCTATATCAAAAATAGATCCTCCTAATAGTAAGAAAGAACTAAAGTCATTCTTTAGAAAAATTAATTTTGTAAGAAAGTTTATTTTTGGCTTTGCAGAAATTGTTAAGCCATTGAATGATATGCTAAAGAAAGATGTCAAAATCACATAGAACAAGCAAACCAAGAAGGATTTTATGGAAATTAAGGAGGCAAATGGACAATCTCCAATCTTGATAAGTCAAGACTTCTCCAAATATTTTTACCTTTATTCCTTTGCTTTTGATCACACTATTATGATAGTTTTAACTCAAAAAATTAATAGATGTGATCATCCAATTGCTTTCATGAGCACCAAATTTAATAATGATGAGTTAAAATATTTTTTAATTAACAAGAAAGCATGTGTATTAGTTAAGGTAGTGAATAAATTTATGAACTACATTCTTAGGAATAAGGTACATGTAATCTTACTAGATCCTACCACCAAGCTCATTCTAAGTCAGAATGAGTTGGGAGAAAGGAGAGGTAAGTGGATGTGTGTGATTCAAGAATATGACATTGAAATGAAGATTGAAAAATTGGTAAGTTTCTAAGATCTAATTCAATTGATTTCCAATTCTAACCCCAAACTAAGTGTCATGTAGGTTGAACAACAAAGTTTTTAATCCAATGACTGTTATGATCATATTATCTATCTACTGATCAATGGCACTTGTCATGTAGGGTTGACCAAGGAGAAAAGAAGAGCCCTAAGACTTAAGGTGGACCACTACCTAATTAAAGATGGAGTATTGTACAAGAAAAACTTTAAAGGCATTTACGTGAGGTGTGTATCTAAAGAAGAAGCAGTTGAAATCATCAACACTTTTCATGAGAAGTTGGGAAGTGGACATCCATCTAAAAGGACAATAGCTCACAAAATCCTTAGAGTTGGTTATTATTGGCCCACAATCTTCAAATATGCCCATAATCATGTAAGTTAATGTCATTCATGTCAATTCTTCAACACTAAAGAGCCTAAAGTAGCCATGCCACTACAACCAGTTATGATAGACAAACATTTTGCTCAATGGGGATTAGATTCCATGGGGGTGATTAACCCCAATTCATCATAAGGTCACAAGTAAATTTTGACTACTACTAATTATTAATATTAATAATTTGTCTTGTAAAGGCCAAGTTACTACCCCTATCATTCAAAACTTTCAAGAATTCAGTCCTTAGCCCTTTATAGCTGGTTAAACTAAGGAATTATGGTCTAAAAATGCAAATTTTAGTCAAAAAATGTCAAAATGGGGTAAAAATATAAAAAATGATTTCAAAATTCATTAAATTATGCCAAAATATCTTTATTCATGTTCAAAATGGTGAAAATAGCCCAAGTCTTAAGTTTTAAGTCATAAAAGGGTCATTTGATATGTCATAATAGCCAAAAAGGCCCCAAAATAGCTCCCACATGCCAAATTTACTAATTAAAAGGTTAAAAATATATAATTTTTCATGATTTCCATGAATTAATTCTCAAATCTTAAGTTTAATGTGGTGGAAAGACTTATTTCTCTTTTAAAAGGGCAAAAGAGCTTGTTTTCACCTATTTTTCAAGCAAAGTAAAAAATTTATACGATTTCCATACAATCCAAGGTAGGGGAGATCATCTACAGGGCATATCTAGGCATTAAAAAGAGTTTCATTAAAATTCATGTCCATATAGAACCTAAACCAACTTCTTTTTAGTTTCTTACTTCTTAGCATAAAAAGACCTATCTGTAGGTTTTCTACTGGTACAGTCTAATGGAGGAGGGTACAACTCTCAAATTTGGGGTGAATAAATTAGAATCAAAGAGATAATTAATGGTTTAAGTGGTTTCTCAATTATATTCTCTAGGATCATGAACCATCTAGTTGAAGTTAGCTCAAATTATACTAACTAGAAACCAAAAAGGTCACTATTTTTTTTCCAATTTCTCCTCACCTGGGTAGAGCCTCAAGGAAATTCAACTTGCTCCAAAATATTGAGGAATTTAGCTATCTATCCATGGAATTATAAAATTTTGCTTCATCTAATTCAAGGTCAAGAAAAGGTCTCAAAGTCAGCCAATTAATCTACACTATTTGCAAGCTTGCAAAGGAGAATTTGTACAGTCCAAGGAGGAGAAGATAGCTTCAAGTTTTCAATAAATTTTCTATTTAAGGTCATAAATCATGGTTATCATGATTTACACTAAAAATTATTCAATATTCATAGAAAATAAGCCCACCTTCATACTTTTGAGTGTCTTAGAGGAGCTAGTTTAACATTTCTTAAGGAATTTTTGCAATTTTCACCTCCTTACACTCATTCAATGGTATCCAATTTATGATGGTGTGATGATTTTGAATCTTGGTTCATATTTTTTCACTTTCCATGGTTTTATCATACATATAGGTGCTTGTGTTCCACCTCTACCTCACTTAATTCATATAATTACCATGGTCTACCCTTTTTCACTATGTTTTCAACTTCATTCCACCCTTCATCATGTTTTTCTCCATCTCTTCATGTCCTTCCACTTCACTCACCCCTCTCCATGTCATATATCCTCATTCCATCTCCATAACCTAGTTTCATCATTAAGAAGCCAAGGTTGATTAGCACCATCAAAGGCATGATCAAGAAGTTTACAGGCCCATCAAAGTATAGTGATAAGGAGCACTCAAAGTAGGACACATAATCAAGTGTGGACATAAAGTTTCAATGGAGTTTTGAAGAGAGAGTGACATTCCTCAAGGTCTAGTGAAATTAAACATTCATGGTGTGAAAAGGAAGCCACTTTAGAGTTAAGGAAGGCAATTTAGACCTTCAATTTGGATCCCCTAATTCTAATATAAGCATCCTACAATAGTAATAGCTCATTCAGGGTAATATCTAAAGGTATAATGAGGTTTGAAGGTTAGAAAGATATCTTCTTGAAAGTACAGTATGATCAAGAATCATAGTCATGAAATGAATCATAATCAATATGGAAATCATAATCATGAGCAGAGGGATATGGGCCAAGTAGAGCATTAGCTACAACTATGAAAGATCATTTACAATAGTATACAATAGTCAAGAGACTCCCACATGAGTGTGAAAGGAGAAAAAGAGCATGAGAGATACTTGAAGGTTGATAAACAACAAGAAATAACTATCAAGATCAATGAGGATCATCTTGAATGTGAAGGAGGAGGATCTATAAAGTCATAGTACCCTGTCTACAACCAGCCAACACCATAAATGCAAAATCAAAGGGTGAAGTATCAACTCATGGAGGGACTATATGACTTGAACCTTAAACTAGGTTTTAGGTTAAGAGATAACTATGATAAATAGATTCTTAAACAATTTGGTAGTGTCCAAACTACTAAATCACCTTCAAACTGCCATTATCCATACATAGGACATTATCTTGCATTAGTCAAGTATAGTTAAATGATTATAGGAAGAAAGATTTATGAAAATAATATTGGTAGGATAGTAGTTTCCAAGGTAATAACATTTAATTTGTAGTCAATAAAGGTATCATAGTATAATTTTCATCCAAAAGAAGTGGAAAGAACCCATTTTAGGCCTAAAGGAGAATCCACAAGCCTAAAATGCACCTTACAAACATGCTCCTTACAAAGAGACATGTTTAGTAATAAGTTAGATTCTTAGAGGCTTAAAGAGATGGTTAGAATTTCTAAAAAATTCTTGGTATTGAGAAGGTTTTCTACATGAGTGAATAGAAAGGAAAATGCATTTCAAGTTCAATGATGCTTTCTAGAGAGTCTAAAAAGTTTTCAGGTTCACCTATAGGCTTGAAGGAATACCACAGTCAGAATTCTTGATACTTAAAAGATGTCTTATGGTTTTTTTTTGAATCCTCAAAAGGGTGTTAGTTAGAGAGTGATCTTCATTTAGGAGGAATCTAAGGTAAAAAACATGTGGAGGCCTTGATAAGGGCTAATGAGGAACAATTTGGACCTAAAACTCACTATGAAATCTACAGTCAGCTAGCCCTACAAATTCAAACAAGTGAATGGAAGTGGCATATATAGACCTTTGAGAGAGTTTTTGAACTTCTAATAGGGTTATTGATACTTAAATGTGATCATCCTTGCATAAATTAATAGCATTCTCAAAGCATTTATCAAGGTTTCCAAACATATAATGATTGATAACACTGTCTATACATAGTGCCTAAGATACACCTATAGGCCTGTAGGTATACTCACTTATAATGATGGGTGATTTTAGCTTATCAAAAAGGTTGAAATTTATATTAAATGCTAGATGGAAACAACTTTAAAATAGTAAGAGAATAATATGGTAGTCATATCCCATTGTTGACACCCACAGTCCTAGAAAAAGACCTACGGGCCTATGCTACCATAAAGAAAACCTACTTGCTAAGTAAAGGGTCTTTTAGGCTCAAAAGGCTAAAGGGAATAACCTAAGGCATGAAGTATCAAGATAAATATTTATAAATGATCAGGAAAGTATAGGATTTTTAAACTTAAAACAAGCCTAAATTGGAGAAAATTATAGCTACAGCCATTTGCAGAAGCACTTATAGTCAACCAAGCAAGTCATGTTACATCTAAGGGTTTGGTATTCTACAATTCATTTTCAAGGGTCAAAGAGTGGTGGTCATGGCCATTAGGATTTGAAATTTAAAGTAAGAATATAAAAGGTACAATGCATGTTAGGTTTCAAGGAACTATTGAAGAGGATAAATACCTATAGCCAATGCAAATTGTAACCTACAACCCTATATCAAGACCAAACCATCCAACAATATATGAGTTCAAGAGGTGATCATGGTCAGTAGAGAAGATTTATTATGAAGGTTTTTGAGATATTCAAGAAAGATAATACAAGAATAAATTCAATAGCATATTCTTATGATGAAATATACTTCAATGCACCTACATCCCTAAAACCTAAAAAGGGACTACCTACTACCATAAGATTATTTGCCTATCCAAGTTTGACAAGTAGTAGGTGACACACTAGTTCCTAACTAGTTTCATGTTGAGTTTTCATTGTTAAGAGGGTACAATGGTTTTTAATCTCTCAAATTTTAAAGCATGGTCAATGTCTATACCTAAGTTATGAAACCCTACCTACAACTATCAAATATGAAGAAACATAGTCAAATGCTAATGGAAGGTTTTTGAAAATTTGAGATATCAAACTATGGAAATGAAAAGAGATTGTGTGTTATGATGAATTAAATGCATAAGTGGAATGTATAAAAGTTTTATATTTATTACCAATCAATCCAAACTGGTTATGATCACCTATAGTTAGCATTTTAGGCTTTTAGGCCTAATAGGATTGGAGGAGAATGATTGTTATCTAGTAGTTCATGATGTTTACCTTAGCATTTAACGAGTATATAAAGAAATTAATTAATTAAATCATAAGTTATAGGAATAATTTTTACCTTTTAAGATATCAGGATGATCAAACTCCCACAACCATTATAGGTAAATTGACTATGTAGGGTCAAGAAAGCATTGGTTGAAGATCTTGATGTGCTTGAAAATAGGGGTAGAGGTTATTTTAAAACTCCTAAAGAGTATATTGAGATAAATTAAGACTATTTTGACCTTAAAAACTCAAAAATCCATGAAAATCATCTTTAAAACACCAAAACTCAATTAAAAATGTAGACAATCCATGCATAGAGATTAAAATTGAGGGAAAATTGAAGATTCTAGGAGCCACAAGTGGAATTAGGACTTGAAATTTTGTACACAGGGTCATCACAATTTGGATAAACATATTTAAAACTTTAATATATATTGGAAAAGTGGAAATATTCACTATTTTGTCTCAAACCTTAGCCTATTTGTTTGAGATCACCGTTGGAGCATGCTTCGTTCTAGAGTGCCTTAGAAGCTTTTAAGCCCAATTAAATTATTGAAAAGCATGTTATGACGTTTTTAAATCATAATAAGACCTATAAATAGTGTAAAAACTCTAAATTTTATGAAAACCATGCTCATATAAGCTTATGCAAGAAAATAGGCATATATGCCAAAAAAGGGTTTTTTGACTTTTCAAGCAAAATGTGCTTTCAGAGTATTTTGATAGCATGTTATAGGTCCCATAATTATTTATTAAGGATTTATGAATCTTGTAAGAAAATATTTTCATTTTAGTGAAGATTTTCACTTTGTACAGTTTTAGGCACTTTTCCAAGCCTCCTGTTTAGATACTCATTTTATTCACCACATGTGGAGTTTGTATAAACACTCTTAGTATGTTTTAAGGACTAATATTTAATTATAATTCATTAAAAAATTATATTATTTGAGGGGCTGAGATTTATGAACAATCATTAAGAGCATAGGCAACCCAGAATGCAAGCTAAACCCCGCATGCAAATTTCGTTTACATGGTAACTTTTCATATATTTTGCATGGGAGCCCAATATTTTCAAGGATGTCAGAGGGGTCAATGTGATACATATAAATGGAAATTTTTTGGGATTTTGAGGTTTTTACTTCATGAAACATCAGTTTGAAGTTTTAGCTTTAAAATCCTCCTAAACCCTTAAAAAACCAATTTTGAGAAAAGTTGATTTTATTTCTATAAAATCACCATGAATCAACCTGAAACATTTTTAAATATCAAGTAAACTTATAGAGGATTTGACAAATATAAATATTATGCATAGAGATGTACAAATGAAAGCATAAATCATGATTTTTATGGAAAAATAAATGTAAAACAAAGTATAGGGAAGTTCAACAGAATCTAATCAATGGAGATAAAATCTTAGGACTTTTTATTTATTCTCAAATATTCAATTTATCATAAATCATCTCAAAATTATCCTTACCATCCCAATAAAAATGGTCAATCTACTAGAAAATGGAGCAAGTTTGGCCTAGTCAACCCTGTTGACTGAATGATGAAGGTTTTTACATCAAAATCACATATTTGACAATGAAGAAAGTTGTTCCAAGTATAATTCTTGGTTTTTTCAGGTTTCATGGCTTCTTTTTTCAAGTTTTATGTTGTCTAATGGCACAAGTTGGCTAATAGGCCTATTTGGCTTAGTTGGCCTATTTGTTCAAAAGTCAAGTTGGAGTTTGGCATTGGGATTGGTTATCAAGGAATTCCATTTGGATTTCCACACCAATTTTCTGCTATTACATGGAGTTTTTATGCAATTTTAAATCTTCAAGGTCTATTTTCATGCAAGGAGGGCTATTTTGGGATTGACTAGTCTTACTTCAGTTGACTAATTGTCAAGTACCACTTATATTCTTGATGATCTTATTTATTAAAAGTTTTAAATCACTTTAAAATCTTCAATCTTGATTTATCCACCCAAGTATTAGAATATCATCATTAATGAAAGCTGGAGTTAAGTTTGAGTTGAATTTTCAAAGCTTGTTAGACATCTTCCTTATTTTCTATGCAAAGGAGAATGTTCTCTTGTTCCAACTAAGCTTCCAAACACTTTAAGTGGAATTCATTTTTTATTTTGGTGTAGCATCATACATGAGAGGGATTTTTAATTCTCAAATGGACCCACCACCTTTTATCCTATGCCAAAGTTTGAAAAACATGTAATTTTTGTGGATTTAAAGTATTTTATGAATTGTTTAATCATTGTAAAAGGAGTTAGTCTTGAATTAGTCAACCAAGACTAACCCTTATCCCTTTTTAATGCCACTTAAGGCTTGGATTATGTTTAATGACATATTTATTGGTTTTTTCAATCCATTTTTCCATTATTCCTATATCTAAAGAGAAATTATAATCTAGACCATACATTAAAAAAGGAGATTTTTATTTTGCATATGAGTTTTGATAGATAATAGAGTGTAATTAATTGTGTATCAGCATATCAATGAGATTATATCTCCTTTTGGCAGGTCCCTTCCTCACCTATTGCTTTCTATCTCACCTTCTATAGGTCATTTGAAGAGGTAAAAAAGGAATTTTGTAATTCAAAGTTATATTTAGCTTTCATCTTAAATATTTATGCTTAAAGGCCATATAGGACTTTTATTGATTCACATGTGTGCATTAGTTTCAATAGCTTCTAGAGGATATAAATAATTTAGGCACATCACCCATTTAGATAGGTTTCCTTTTTAGTTTTCCCTTCCCCTTTTCACCCCAAAATCACAATAGGTCTTATTTAATTGATAAATCTTAAGGGAACCATCCCTTTCTGGAGGTTCTTCTCAATATAGAGTTACCCACACTCTAAGAATATCCAATTGTATCAACTAGAGAGAGGGTGTGTTTTACACATCTTCAAGTAGGGTGCACTCTAAAGTGATAACATATTTTGGCATGCCCAATCAAACCACTTATTCACACTTTTAAATTATTATCTATGTATCTAAGTATATTATTCATTTCTAGATTTTTTTTTAGATCTATATACTTTTCATGTGACCAAGAGTTGTCACAAGATCCTCTACAAAAGGGAAAGAAACAAATTTCTCTGAGTTATCTTTCCAATCAACAAAGAAGAAATATTCTTAATCAAATCCAAATCCTACACCTCTATTACTCTTAATATTATATAAAATCCTCTTGTCCAAGTCAATATTGTTCAGCCAAATATTGTTTTAAATCCTATTCCTCAAATTTTTGTTCCTAAAAGATAGGCTATTTTTACATTCAATGGTCTGAGTCCTCTAAATCTCAATCAATGGGACGATATTATAGCTTTTGCTCTAAAGGCTCTTCCTTTTTTTATAGGAGAAAATCCAACAACTCCTATATAACATATTGTATATATTACTAATATTTGTTCAGTGCATCATGTGACACAAGAAAATGTAGCAATGATATTATTGGCAACTTGTTTCAAAGGAAAAACACTTTAGTGGTATAGAGGTTTGACTCCTACATCAATCAACAACTAGGATGAATTTAAATAAATTATGTGCAAACACTTTGAAGAAAAAAATTATCATCTTTCACTTGTGGAGTAGCTTACAAAAATTAAGAGATTCATCCATGAATTCATGGTATATTTCAACTATATATTCTAGAAGACATCGGATAGAATTCTTGCAGTGATCAAGCCTACACCCAACTATGCTTTTCTATACTATCTAAAGGCTCTTAATTAAGATGTGTCTATCATGATCCAATACATGGGAGTAAATACTTTACCTAAAGATTTTGAAGTAGAAATCAAGGCTAAAAATTTCCTTATACAAGTAGGCAAGTTATCTCCAAGGCCATTAATGCCTCTCGTTTAGAGATCCATCCTCCTACTCCAACTATTACTCCAATTATAGAGTCATCAAAGTTACATCAAATATAAGGTGATAAAATTTATATATTGGGGAAGATAGAGAGTCTTCTTAAGGCTCAAACTAATAATTTTGTTGTAATAAATAAGCAACAAGCTCCACCATAGAGGCCATATCAGAATACTAATTAGAATTATCAACCTAATAGGCCATCCTACCAATCTAATCAACAAGTTCAAGGGTATAATTCTCAATCAAGATAATATAATCCTAATTCTCCAAGACATTAAATATTTTTTATGCCAAAACAGATCAATTATGCTCAAGAAAGATAATGGAACAATCAATAGGATCAAGTAAACAACATGGTAATGGCTCCAACTAGTGAGGGTTCTCATCAATCTTTTATGCAATAAAGTTCATTTCTTCCTTCATTTGAAAACCAACCACCTTCTTAGAATAATTAATATTCTCTTTCTCATGGAGACATTCCTTCATTCATTAAATTATAAGTGCCAAATCAACAAGGAGAAGATATTGGTAAGGTACTTATTGAAACTACATTTGTGAACTTTTAGGAAGGTGAGAATTCTTTTGAGAACTTGGCTATAAATCAAAGCCAAGATTTACCTAATATTAATAATTTAGTTGTAGATCATATTATATATAATAAAATATCAATTGGTGGAGGTGTAGGTCTTGATAGGGCATCCCCTTCTTCTTCTCAACCACAACAAAAGACAACACATGAGTTGTCTCAGAAAAATTCAAATTAGCAGGCTCAAAATCTAAAAGATAAGAACATTAAAATGCCTTACATACCTCAATTCACACAACATTTGGGGTATAATTTAGCTCCTAAATTTTATTCAAGGGCATCCACTTCTCCACTAAATATTATGGATCATATGAGGAAGACTTCAATATCAATTTCAATGTGGGATACTCTGCTAATCCTAAGACAAAAGGAGTATTTACAAGAGGAAATTTCAAAGCTTAATATCTCTAAGAAACCACCTAAAAAATAAAGAGTAATTGTTATTCTAACTAATTATAATCTAGTTGTTGAATCCTAACCTCTTACGGTCACTAAGCCTCCTCTATTTTATCTTTCTGTTATCATTGGAGATTGTCTTGTTCATAATTGTATCATTGATAGTAGTTGTTGAATCCTAACCTCTTACGGTCACTAAGCCTCCTCTATTTTATCTTTCTGTTATCATTGGAGATTGTCTTGTTCATAATTGTATGATTGATAGTGGGGCTAGTACTTATGTCATGCCCAAATTAATAACTGATAAGTTAGGATTATAGTATGAACTTAATGAGAGAGGTGTCTTGTAATTATATGGGTTTCCTACCAATAATATAGGTGTGTTGAAATTTTTGAAAATCATACTAGTTACTTGTCTAAATTTTACCATTTTAGAAGATATTGTTGTTGTTAACCTACCTCCATATTTTGCACTATGCCTATCTAGAGATTTCACTGCCAAAATAGGAGGTTACATTTCCTCAAATTGCTCATACATAGTTTTTAGAACTAGGTATTAAACCAAATTAACTATTATATTAAACCCTATTTCTAGATTTCATCTTGAGCCATATATGCCAAATATGTCAAATGTGAATTGTAGTATTTTAGAAGAAGATGATAACATCATTGAGAAAGAGCCTTCTAAGCCTCTTGAAGGCATACCAGATCTTCTCCTAGATGAGTGGGATTATAATAATCATGGACATGATCCATATAAAATTATTTAAGATGTTATTTTTGGAGTCTACTATATGCACGAAGAGGGTGACTTATTACCTAGTCTCACAAGCTCAGTACAGGATCAAGGAGTTTGGAATATATTATTTGATGGATCTAGAACAAAGAATGGAAGTGGGGTTGTTGTAATGTTAGTTTCACCAAAAAATCAAAGGTATTATTATTTTATTAGATTTTATTTTATTTGTAATTCCAATATTGTAGAGTATGAAGCTCTTATTTATGGTCTCCAGTGAGCTAGAAAGAGAGATATTAAGCTCTTATAGGTGAAATTTGATAGTGAGTTGGTAGTCTATCAAGTCAAAGGTTTAATTGAAGCTAATAATTCTCTTTTGAATGCCTAAAAACATAGATTTTGGGATATCATAGAATATTTTATTGCATTTAATATTTGCTCCATTCCTAGAGGAGCAAATTAGTATGTAGATAGACTTGCTACCATAGGGGCACAGTATGACATTCTGGATCAGATTAAGGACAATAAAAATTAGACCCAAATCAAGGTTATATATAGGCCTTCAGTCCCAAATAATTATGTAATTTGGCAAGTTTTTTATTTTGATAATAAAATAACATATTTTCTATAGAACGAGGTAGATTTTTGCCAAAGAAATCATGTTAAATTATAGAATCAATATGGAAATCATATTTTTCAATTAAAAATAAACAAGATGCCAAAAGGGTTGTTAACTTTAGAAAACATTTTCAATGATGATGATCATCTAAGGAAAGATAAGGTGAGTATTTCTTTCAATAAATAGCATTATGAGCTAATTAGCATCGCTGAAGGTAAGCAACTCAAGCTAGGTAAAGTGAACACTGATTATGAGAGAGTAGCTTTCATTTCATTATGTCAAGATATCATGGATGTATTTACTTGTGAATACCATGATTTGAAAAAAAATTATCCTAGATTGGCACAACACACTATTGAATTAAAACATGATGAAAAACTAGTAAGATAAAAGAAAAGGCCTAACAACCCTAAGGTTGAGATTCTCATGAGGAAAGAGCTTACAAAGTTGATTGAATCAGGTATTATTTTTTATATAAATCATTTAACATGGGTATAAAATCTTGTACCAGTAAGGAAAAATAATGGAGAGATAAAGTTATGTGTAGATTTCAAATATTTGAATATAGTATCACTGAAAGACCACTATCCACTTCCTTCCATGGATCAAATTTTGTAGAGAGTATTAGGTTTACATAGGTCCTCTTTATTAGATGGATACTCTAGATAGAACCAAATATTGGTTAAAGAGCAAGATCAGTATAAAATAGCTTTCACCACCAAATGGGGTACTTTTGCTTACAAAAAGATGTCTTTTGGACTCTCTAATACTAGAGCTACCTTTCAAAGGGCAATGGATGTTACTTTTCATGGTCTATTGAGTGAAATGGTTTTAGTATATCTTGATGATATTAAAATATTTTCAAAGGATCATAATGATCATCTAACACAGTTAATAATTGTTTTTGATAGATGTAGATAATTTAGAGTCTCATTGAATCTAAAGAAATGCATTTTTTTAGTACATGAGGGGAGACTTCTTGGGCATGTGGTGTCTAAAGCTAGTATGTCCATTGATCCTAAAATAATAGATACAATCCTTGATCTATCATTGCCTAAACATAAGAAAGGATTGCAGAGCTTCTTGGGTAAGATAAACTTTATCAGAAGATTCATTCTTGGTTTTGCAGAACTAGTAAGGCCACTTACTAAAATGCTTAAGAAACATCAAGAGTTCACCTGGAATAAATAAGGTAAAATAAGTTTTGAGGATATAAAATAAGAAATAAACCAAGCTCTTACTTTGTTCAATCTGGATTTTAGTAAGGATTTTTTCTTGTATGCTTTCTCTACTTCTAGTATTATTTCAACCATGCTTATGCAGCAAAATGATGAAGGTTTGGAATAGCCCATTGCTTTCTTTAGTAAAGATTTATAGGGTTATGAATAGAGGTATTATTTTGTATAAAATCACATTATTTATTTTATAAGAGGTCTAAAAAAATTCATACATTTGGTTTCAAATAATAATATTATACTAATGGTTTCTCATCCAAGTGTGAAAGACTTCATTCTCAACAAAGACTTGAGCAAAAAGAGAGCTGGAAGGGTCACTAAATGCATGAAATATGACATTGAATTCAAAGTTAAAAATATGTTTAAAGGAAAAGGATCATGTGAACATCTTGTAGAAGATGCAAAAGAGGAAACAGAAATAATTCTGACAATTCAAGACACTCAGTAAGAACCTAAAAATACACCTCCTACAAGCTGGACACAGAACATTACTAGATTTATTAAAAATAGAGAATGTACAAAGGGTTTGAATTATTCTTAAAGAAGAGACTTCAGGCTAAAATTATTACCACACATTCTGATTAATGGAGTGATTTTCAAAAAATACATTGAAGGTATGCTTTTAAGGTGTGTTGAAACTAGTCAAGTTGACAAGCTTTTTAAGCAATTTCATGATAGTCCTTTTGGAAATCATTTTGAAACTAAGACTAAAGTTTTAAAAATTATTATAGATAGTTATTTTTGGCCTAATTTATTTATATATGCACATGCATGGTTTAGTAAATGTACAAAGTGTGCAATGTTTTAAGGGAAACAAAGACTAGTTGGTATACCACTAAAGCCAATTCAGGTTGAGTAGCCTTTCATGTAATGGGGTTTATAATTCATTATCATGATTCATCCTCCATATAGTGTTGGTCATAAGTGTGTTTTTATAGCTATAGATTATTTCACTAGGTGGGTGGAAGAAGTACCTTTGAAAGAGGAAAATGAGAACTTTGTGCTTGAATTCTATGAGAGCCTGGTCACTCATTTTGGAGCACCTTCTACTATAATATTAGACAATGATTTGTTATTCAATAGTGAAAAATTATGTTAATGGGCTCTTTAACATGATATTTATTTTAAATCTTCATCAAATTACTATCCATAGGGTAATGGACTAGTCGATTCCACTAACAAGAACCTGATTCACATCATCAAAAGAATAATGGAAGATAATCAAAGATCTTGGCATACAAAATTGAGGACTGATTTATGGGCTGATAGGATCACCCCTAATAATTTCACTAGTTATTCACCTTATCTCCTAGTTTATAGAATATAAGCAAGGCTACCTATCTCATTAGTGCTTCTAGCTTTGGACCTTGCACACCAACTAGAGCTTTTGGAAAGTGATGCAATGGAAGTTAGAATGAATTAAATGAGAGAATTTGAGGAGATAAGAGATGATTTTGCACACCATGTGGTCAAATAAGTAGTAATTCACTAAGATATTTGACAAAATATCTTCATCAAAAACATTTTAGAAAGGAGACATAGTACTAAAATGGGATGAAGAGCGTGCAAAGCTAGGTAAGCACTCCAAATTTGATAGCATTTGGAGTGTACCTTATACTATCACTAATTGTAAGAAGAACAATGATTTTCAGTTGCCAATATTTAGTGGAGAAGAGCTTCCCATTCTTGTGAATGGGATGTTTCTTAAATACTACTATTAGGAGAGTCACTCCTTTGTACATAGTCATAGTTTCATTCCTCTAAGTGCTTATCCACACATTCTTTTAGTAATTGGTTTTTCCTTCCCTATTGTTATTGTCCTTTCCTCTAAGAGCACACATGCACATGTTTGTTGTTTTTTGTGTTAGTTTCTCCTAGTGTGTCTTGGTCTACAATATTTCCCAATTTTAGTGTTTATCATAGCCTCTCCTTGCTAGAGTTCTAAGTTATTTTGACTAACAAGCTGGTCAACCCCCAAAATTCACAAAAATTGTTAATAATTTAGCCTATCAAGGCCAAATTACTACCTTTATCATTTGAAACTTTCAAAAATCCAATACTTAGCCCTTTATAGCTGGTCAAACTAAGAAATTATGGTCTAAAAATATCAATTTTGGTCAAAACATGTCAAAAATGGGGTAAAAAAGCATAAAAAATGATTTCAAAAGTCATTAAATTATGCCAAAAAATATTTAGTCATGTTAAAAAGGGTGAAAACGTCCTAAGTTTCAAGTCATAAAAGGGTCATTTGATATGTCATAATAGCCAAAAAGGCCCCAAAATATCTCCCACATGCCAAATTTACTAATTAAAAGGTTAAAAATATGTAATTTTGCATTATTTCCATGAAATAATTCCAAAGATTTAGTTTCAAGTAGTGGGAAGCCTTAGTTCTCTTTTAAAAGGGAAAAAGAGCTTGTTTTCATGTGTTTTTCAATCAAAGTATAGAATACATATGGTTTCCATACAATCCATGGTAGGGAGATAATCTAAAGGGTATATCCAGGCTTTAGCAAGAGTTTCATGACAATTTCTGGCCATACAGGCTCTAAACTAGCTTCTTTTTAGTTTCTTTCTTCTTGGCACAGAGACCTATTTGTAGGTTTTTTGTTGGTACAGTCTATTGGAGGAGGGTACAACTCTCAAATTTTGGGTGAATAAACTAGACTCATAGGAATTCCTGATGGTATAATTAGTTTCTAAATTGGATTCTCCAAGATCATGAACCATCTAATTGAAGTTAGGTCAAATTCTACTACTTAGCAACCAGAAAGGTCACTATTTTTCTCAAATTTCTCCTCACCTGGGTAGAGTTTCAAGGAAATGAAACTTGTTAAAAAATATTGAGGACTTTATATATCTCTCCATGGTATTTTTAATGTATTATTCATCTAATTTAAGGTCAATAAAAGATCTCAAAGTCAGCTAGTCAATCTGCACTATTAGCAAGCTTGCAAAGGAGAATTTGTATGTTCTAAGGAGAAGAAGATAGCTTCAAGTTTTCAATAAAGTTTATATTTAAGGTCCTATATCATGTTTATCATGATTTAAAATCATAATTATTCAATATTCATAGAAAATAATCCCACATTCATGCTTTCAAGTGTCTTAGAGGAGCTAGTTTAGCATTTCTTAAGGAATTTTTGCATATTTCAAGGTTTTTTAGGAAAACTTGATTCAATTTTCACCTCCTTGTACTCATTCAATGGTATCCAATTTATGATGGTGTGATGATGTTTAATCTTGGTTTGTATTTATTCCCTTACCATGGTTTTATCATACCTCCAGTTTCTTGTTCTCCACCTCTACCTCACTTACTTCATACCAATTCCATGGTCTACCCTTTTTCACTATGTTTTCAGCTTCATTCCACCCTACATCATGTTTTTATCCATATCTTCATGTCCTTACAATTCACTCACCCCTCTCCATGTCATATATCCTCAATCCATCTCCATAACCTAGTTTCATCATTAATAAGCCAAGGTTGATTAGCACCATCAAAGGCATGATCAAGAAGTTTGCAGGCCCATCAAAGTATAGTGAAAAGGAGCACTCACAATAGGACACATAATCAAGTGTGGCCATAAAGGTTCAATGGAGTTTTGAAGAGAGATTGATCTTCCTCAAGGTTTAGTGAAATTAAACATCCATGGTGTGAAAAGGAAGCCACTTTAGAGTTAAGGAAGGTAATTTAGACCTTCAATTTGGATCCCCTAATTCCAATATGAGCATCCTACAATAGTAATAGCTCATTCAAGGTAATATATAAAGGTACAATGACAGTTCAAGATTAGAAAGAGATATTCTTGAAAGTATAGTATGATCAAGAATCATAGTCATGAAATGAATCATAATCAAGATGGGCTTCATAAGCAAGAATAGAGAGATATGGGCTAAGAAGAACATCAACTACAACCATGAAAGATCATTTACAATAGTATATAATAGTCAAGAGAATCCCACATGAGTGTGAAAGGAGAAAAAGAGAATGATAGATACCTAAAGACTGATACATAGCAAGAAATCACTATCAAGATTAATGAGGATCATCTTGAATGTGAAGGAGGATCTACAAAGTCATGATACCTTGTCTACAGCCAGCCAACACCAAAAATGCAAAGTCAAAGGGTGAAGTATCAACTCATGGAGGGACTATATGACTTGAACCTTAGAATAGGTTTTAGGTTAAGACACAGCTATGATAAAGAGATTATTAAACACTTTGGTAGTTCCCAAACTCTTAAATCACCTTCAAGCTACAATTGTCCATACATAGGACATCATCTTGCATTAGTCAATTACAGTTAAATGCTTATAGGAAGAAAGATGTGTGCTAGAAATAGTGGTAAGGTAGTAGTTTCTAAGGTAAGAACCTTCAAGTTATAGTTAAGAAATGTCTCATAGTCTAATTTACATATAAAATAAGTGGAAAGAATCCTTTTTGGGCCTTAAAGAGCACTCACAAGCCTAAAATGCATCTTGCAAGCATGTGCCTTACAGAGAGATTTATTTGGTGATAAGTTGGATTTTTGGAGGCTTAAAGATATAGTTTGAATTGATAAAACATTATTGGTATTGATAAGGTTTTATAAATGAGTGAAAAAAAAGGAAAAATCATTTCAAGTTCAATGATGTTTTTTAGAGAGTCTAAATTTTTTTTAGGTTCACCTACAGGCTTGAAGGAATACCACAGTCAAAATGCTTGATACTTAAAAGATGTCTTAGGGTTTTTTTTCTAATCCTAAAAAGGGTGTTAGCTCTGAGATTGATCTTCATTCAAGAGGAATCTAAGGTAAAAAAACATATGGAGGAATTGATAAGTGATAATGAGGAACAATTTGGACCTATAGCTCACTATGAAATCTACATTCAACCAGCCCTACAAATTCAAACAAGTAAATGGAAGTGATATATATAGACCTTTGAGGGAGTTTTTGACCTTATCATAGGCTTATTAAAGCTTCAATGTGATTATCATTGCATAAATTAATAGAAATATCAAATCATTGATCAAGGTTTCCAAACATATAAGGATTGATAACACAGTCTATACACAATGTCTAAGATTCACAAACAGGCCTGTAGGTGTATTCACTTGTATTGATGAGTGATTTTAACTTATCGAAGAGGTTTAAAATTATAGTCAATGCTAGTAATGAGTATCATTAAGATGGAAACCAATTTCAAATAGGAAGAGAATAATATGGCAGCCATATCCCATTCTTGACACCTACAGTCTTAGAAAAAGACCTATAAGCCTGTGCTACCATAAAAAAAACATACTTGCTAAGTAAAGGGTCTTTTAGGCTCAAAAGGCTAAAGGGAATAACCTAAGGCATGAAGTATCAAGATAAAAATTCATAAATGATTTGGAAAGTAGAGGAATTTTAAAATTTTAAAAAGCCTAAATTGGAGAAAAGAGCGGTTACAACCATATGTGAAAACACCTATAGTCAGCGAAACAAGTCATACTATAGCCAAGGTTTTGGTAGATTTCAATTCATTTTCAAGGGTCAAAGAGTGGTGTAGTCATGGCCATTAGGATTTGAAATTTAAATTAATAATATAAAAGGGACAAGGAATGTTAGGTTTCAAGGAAATATTTAAGAGGAGAAATACATATAGCCAATGCAAATTGTAACCTACAGCCCTATATCAAGTCTAAACCATCCAACAATAGAGGAGTTCAAGAGGTGATCATGGTCAGTAGAGAAGATTTATTATGAAGGTTTTTGAGATATTCAAGAAATATCATACAAGGATCAGTTAAATATCATCTTCTTATGATGAAATATACTTCAATGCACCTACATCCCTAAAACCTAAAAAGGGACTACCAACAACCATAAGAATATTTGCCTATGCAAGTTTGATAAGTAATAGGTGACACACTAATTCCTAACTAGTTTCATGTTGAGTTTTCATTGTTAAGAGGGTACAATGGTTTTAAATATCTCAAATTTTCAATCATGGTCAATGTCTATACCTAATTTATGAAACCCTACCTACAACTATCAAATATGAAGAAACATAGTCAAACGCTAATGGAGGGTTTTTGAAGATTTGAGCTATTAAAACATGAAAATGAAAAGAGGTTGTGCATTATGGTGAATTAAATGCATAAGAGGAATGTATAAAAGTTTGATACTGATTCCCAATAAATCCAAACTTTTTATGATCACCTACAACTAAGATTTTAGGTTTTTAGGCCTAATAGGATTGGAGGAGAATGATTGCTAGCTAGTAGGTCATGATGTTTTCCTTAGCCTTCAAGGAGTATATAAAGATATTAATTAAAAAAATAATAATTTATAGGCATAATTTTGACCTTTTAATATATCAGGATGATCAAGCTCCCATAGCCATTGTATGTAAATTGACTGTGTAGGGTCAAGAAAGCATTGGTTGAAGATCTTGATGTGCTTGAAAATAGGGGTAGAGGTTATTTTAAAAATCATAAAGAGTATATTGAGATAAATTAATATTATTTTGAACTTAAAACCTAAAAAATACATGAAAAACGTCTTCAAAACACCAAAACTTAGTCAAAAATGTAGATAGTCCATGCACAGAGATTAAAATTAAGGGAAAATTGAAGATTCTAGGAGCTACAAGTGGAATCAAGACTTGAAATTTTGTACACAGGGTCATCACAAGTTGGAGAACCATATGAAAATTTTTCATATTCATTGGACAAGTGAAAATATGGTCTATCTTATCTCAGACCTTAGCCTATTCATTTGAGATCACCATTAGAGCATGCTTCATTTTGGAGTGTCTCAAAAGTTTCTAAGCCCAAATAAAAACATGGGATGATGTTTTTAAATCATAATAATACCTATAAATATTGTAAAAACTTTAAATTTTATGAAAACCATGCTCAAACATGCTTATGCAAGCAAATAGGCATATAGGCTAAAAAGGGTTTTTTTGACTTTTCAAGTAAAATGTAATTTCAAAGTATTTTGATAGCATGGTATAGGTCCAATAATGATTTTTTAAATATTTATAAATCTTGGAAGGAAATATTTTCATTTTAGTGAAGTTTTTCACTTTGTGTAATTCTAGGCATCTTTCCAAGCCTCTTGTTCAGATGCTCATTTTGTTAACCACATGTGGATTTTGGATGAGTGATATTATTATGTTTTAAGGACCCATATTTAATTATAATTAAAGAATAATTTATATAATTTAAGGGTTTTTGATTTATTAAAAATTGTTAAGAGCGTAGGTAGCCCAGAAAGCAAGTTAAACCCCATAGACAAAATTTATTTACATGGTAACTTTACATATTTCACATGGGAGCCAAATATTTTGAGGTATTTTAGAGGGGTAAATTTTATACATATATATGGATATGGTTTAGGATTTTGAGGTCTGTACTTCATGAAACATCACTTTGAAGTTTCAGCTTTAAAATCCTCCTAAACCCTTAAAAACTAGTTTTGAGAAAGGTGGATTTTATTGCTATCAAATCACCATGAATAAACCTAGAAAAAATTTAAACATAAATTAAACTAAGAGAGGATTCCATAAATGTAAATTTTATGCCTAGATATGTACAAATGAAAGCATAAATCATGTTTTTTATGGAAAAAAGCATGTGAAATGAAGTACATGGTAGTTCAACAAAATATAATCAATGGAGATCAAAGGATAAGACTTGTTATTCATTATAAAATATTCAATTTATCATAAATAATCCTATAATTTTCCCTACTAGCTCAATCGAAAGGGCCAATTTGCTAGAAAATGGAGCAAGTTTGGCCTAGTCAACCCTATTGACTGAATGATGAAGGTTTTCACATCAAAATCATATATTTGATGATGAATAAAGTTGTTACAGGTCTAATTATTGGTTTTTTTAGGTTTCATGGCTTATTTTTATAGCTTTCATGGTGTCTAAGGGCACAAGTTAGCTAATAGGCCTATTTGGCTTAGTTGGCCTATTTGTTCAAAAGTCAAGTTAGAGTTTGGAATCGGGATTGGTGATCAAGGAGTTACATTTGGATTTACACCCCACTTTTATATTGTTCCATGTATTTTTCATGCATGTTTCAATCTTCAAGGTCTATTTTCATGCAAAGAGGGCTATTTTGGTACTAAATAGTTTTACTTTAGTTGACTAATTTTTAAGTGCCACATCTATTCTTGATGATCTTATTTATTAAAATATTTCAAGCACTTTAAACTCTTCAAGATTAAGTTATCCACCCAAGGATTATCATATCATCATTCATGCAAGATGGAGATAAGTTTGAGTTAACTTTTCAAAGCTTGTTATACATCTTCCTTATTTTCAATGCAAAGGGGAATGTTCTCTTGTTCCAACTTAGCTTCCAAACACTTTAAGTGGACTTCATTTTATATTTTGGCATAAATTCATGAATGAGAGGGATTTTGACTTTAAAAATGTGCCCACCAACTTTTATCCTATGCCAAAGTTTGAAAAGCATGCAATTTTTGTGGATTTAATTTTTTTTATAAATTATTTAATCATTGTAAAAGGAGTTAGTCTTGAGTTAGTCAACCAAGACTAACCCTTATCCCTTTTCAAAACCACTTATGGATTGTATTAGCTTTAGTGACATATTTATTGGATTATATCCTTTTGGTAGGTCCCTTCCTCACCTATTGATTTCTATCTCACCTTCTATAGGTCATTTAAAGAGGTAAAAAAGGAATTTTGTAATTCAAAGTTCTATTTAGCCTTCATCTTAAATATTTATGCTTAAGGGAAATATAGGAATTTTATTTATTGACATGTGTACATTAATTTTAGTAGCTTCTAGAGGATATAAATAATTTAGGTGCATCACCCATTTAGATAGGTTTTCATTTTTGTTTTCACTTCCACTTTTCACCCCAAAATCACAATAGGTTAGATTTTATTGATAAATCTTAAAGGAACCAGCCCTCTCTAGAGGTTCTTCTCAACATAGAGTTACCCACACTCTGAGAAGATCCAATTGTATCAGCTAGAAAGAGGGTGTGTTTTGTGCATCCTCAATTAGGGTTCACTCCAGAGTGATAATAACTACACTATATGGACTAAAATCAATGGCAACTAAGTAGTGTAGAACTAAAAAAGTGATCTATTTTTTAGAAGAAAACATATGTACCAAGTTTGAAACACTGGTCTCTCTAGTATGTGATAATGTATCATCTTTTATATCCGTTAAGATGACCAAATGGGCATATGATAATAGTATCATTCTCAATTTCTCATCCAACTATTATCCTCAAGGTAATGGAGTATCTGAATCAACTAATAAAAATTTGATGAAGGTGATACAGAAGTCTAAAATAGACCAACCCAAGACATGGCACAAGATTCTTAAATACACCCTTTGGGTAGATAGAATGAGAATCAAATAGGCCCTCAAAGCATCACCCTTCTTACTAGTGTATGTCCAAGAACCCATCTTACCCATTACCCTCAAGTTTCCAACGTATAGGTTCATGTAAGAATATATGGAGAAAGACAAAAAAATTTAAAATTCAAGGTTGATGGACATCATACATATGGAAGATATGCAAGAAGAGGATTTTCCTAATTTTAGCAAGCACCAAACCATAGTGAAGATGTGGTTTGATAAGTGATAAAAAATAAAGGTGTTTAGGCAAGGAGACTTAGTTCTTTTTTGGTACAAGGCATCTAAGCCTAAAGGTAAAAATGAGAAGTTCACACCTTTGTGGATAGGGCCCTACTAGATTGTCGAGATACTTAGAGACAACACCTTTAAGCTGAAAGACCTACAAGGAGCAAAGTTCACACTGCCCACCAATGGGCAATACCTTAAGCTTTACTTTTTTTTGCTCCCCTTGGGGTCTTCATGGAGTAAATTGTAAGGATAGTTAGAGTTAGTATAAGTAGGTTAGATTAGTTTTTTTCTATTTTTTCCTTCCTGTCCCTTGTTTGTACATAGATTTATATATATTTGTTTTCTTTTCCTTTACTTCCTATTTTGTTTGTTTTCATTTTTATACTTGTTTTCTCTTGCTTTGTTCCTTGATTTTAATAAGTCCTTTTGGATAGCCTTCAGTTAAAAGTTTACTTAAAATACTCAAAAACTCTACAGTTTAGAAATGTAGGTATGAATGTTAAGCATATGTTGGCCATGGGTTTGAAATATGAACTTAATGTTATAGTTAGAGAAAATTGTAAAGACCAATAGATAGGTTGGTTTTTTCATAAGTTCTAAACCTTATTTTGATCTAATCTTGGTTTTATGAAGAATTGCACATATGGGATGAAAGATTTAATTATTAAGATAGAACCATTCTTGCACTTAATAAACATCCTTACCTAGGACAAAGGTTAAAACTATAGGTGATTGTTTGAAGATAAAACATATCAGCAAATCCCTAAACCTGGCTAACCTAGTTCCCAACCTTTGCTAGAAAGCCCAAAAATGACATGAAAAATACAAAAAGTAAGAGCTTATTGTAAAATCAAAATATTTACAAGCAAAGGTGATTCTGGTAATCTCCACTAGTGTTATGGATGTTTGGCTGGTAGTAGATCAAGGCCTTAAGTAGAGCCAAAGGTATCTCTATCAGGGCTATAGATACCTAATTTGTAGAAGAGAAATGCCCAAACCTTCCCTAAGCTAAAGCATGGTTCTTAATAAATACCAAAACATGATGTATGCCAATTTTAATGAGTAAAGGCATGAAATCTAGAAGTTGTTCCCTAAATTTCATGGCAAACAGTAAGTGAAATCAAATCAAACACATAACATGATTAGGTTTTGATGTTTGATCCTAATTTTATAGGTGCAAGACTTATTTATAACCATGAATTAATCTTGATAATGGTATTGATCAAGTGGAATAGGTAATCTATTTATTTTTTTGAACTAGAGTCTAAATTCTAACATATTGCTATGTTTCCCCTAGAAGTTGCCATTTGTTGAGGTCAACATACCCCTATTTTTGAAACATGAAGAACCTTGTGTCAAATTATGCAAATTTGTGCCTTGAAATAGAAAATTCACTTGATCAGAGTGTCATTAGCATGTTTTCATGGTATTTTTATCTAAAGATCACCCACATCTAGTATGGTTAGCATATTTTTGCATAATTTTGGTTTGCTTTTGTCTATAATTGCTAACATTTGATCTCTATATTTTCTAGTTTTAGGTCCAATAAGGTCTAATTGGAATGAATAATGCTTGGGCTTCATGATTTTAGTGTTAACTTAATTATTTACTAAACTTTGGTTTGTTAAATTCATATTTGAATAGCTAAAACCTTAATTTAAGTTTAATCTAAGTACTTGATTTGAATCTAGTGGGAAATTTTTATGCATGAACATTTTAAATAATGTTATGGGCTTAGTTTATTTTTATTTCCTAAGGCTTAATCATGTTTTTTAACATGACCAAACCTTATTCTAACATCCATGCTTAGTCCATTTTATGTCTTGAGCCCCCCTTTTAGACCTTTCTATTATTCATGTGGTCTTATCTAAATTCAAAGTCCTTTTGTTATGTTTATAACTGTCAGGATTTATGTTTTGGATACTTTGTCTAAGTACTTTTGAGATTTTATTTAGGAATTCTATTGGGACTTATGAAATTGGTCTATGTCAAAAGTATTCATTCAGACTTATCTATGTCAAGATAATTGTTTTAGACATTTTATCTAAAACAATTTCCCCATGGACTTATTCTATCGAGCATTTTTATCGATAGAATTACCCTTCAACATATTTATTTCAGACATTTTGTCTGAAAAAATTTCCCCACATACTTATTCTATTAGGAATTTTTTTGGATAGAATTTCCCTTTAGCCTCTTTGCATTTTCCCTTTGGTATATTTGTTTCAGACTTACTATTTTTATAAATTTCCCTTTGGGGGAAATGCGTTAGACATTTTATCCAAGATAATTTCCACAAAATAATTATCCTTCAAAAATTTTGAAAGTGCCCTTCAAAATTTTTGTCAAAGACATATGCCCTTCAAACCTATCTTTCAAGTTTTTTGTTATGTCTTCTTACTCAATTGAATTACCCTTTGACCTTTTTCAAATTATCCTTTGCCTTAATATAATTATCCTTCAAATTTTTTGTTTAGACCAATTATCCTTCAATATTTTTGAAAGTATGCTTTGGATCTTCCAAAGGTACCCTTCAAATTATTTAAAATGACCCTTTGGGCCCCTTTTTTCCTTGAATAATTCCTTCATACTTTTTATTCGGCATTTTACCTAATGAAATAAACCCCACTGGATAATTACTTTAGACATTTTGTCTGATGAAATTGGTCTTAAAAATAATTCTTTTAGACATTTTTTTGATAAAATTGATATTCAAAATAATTGCTTCAGACATTTTGTCTAACAAAATTGGTCTTTGGAAAAATTTCCCTAGACAAAAGTATAAAACAATTTTCCCATGCAAAAAACTTGAATACCCTACAATATAGTCAACAAATCAAAATGCAAAAGACCTCAAACAATTCATCTGAGATCATTTCCATGAGACATTGATTTCAGCACTCTTTTTTAGTATAGTCATTTTAATATGTTTTAAAACCTAGCCTATGATTTTGGATTGAATCCTTATTTATCAATGTGAAATGAGAACATTAATCTATGGTTTTAGCTTAATTTCTTATTATTCTCATGCCCTAACTTCAATATTTCCTATTTTCTATAGGATCTGATCTCACTTGGATTAATGGACATGTTTTTGGGATGATCATGGCTTCACTCCCTTCTAATGTTACTAAAAATTGTTGTTGGTGTTGTAGGATCTATGGAATATCATTTGGGAATAAGCATGTTTAATATTTAAGTTGATCTTTATTTTCCATTGGTTTAAGATTAATTGGGTCCATGTTTAAGCCATGCCTAATATTTTAACTTACGTCCCCTTTTGAATTGAATTCAAACTTTCATGGTAACAATTATCATACCATGGACTTAGTTTAGTTTTTTTCCTAAGGCTTGATTATGTTTTTCAACATAACCAAACCTTAGGCTAAACAATCACATGCGCCCTTTGTTATAGGGTTTAGCCTAAATTCTTATCCTAAGTATTATCATATTTATTAATATGATAAAAAACTTAGGCTAAGAGTTTATGCTATGTTTTTATTATTTGTATGGTCCTTTTTTATAACTTAGACTAAAACCTTAGTCCTAAAGTCTCATTCATATTTATTAACATAAAAAAGGTCTTAGTCTTAATAATTGGTCCTAAGTTCCATATATCTTCAAATCACAACTTAAACATTGTGCTTTTTCATAGGATCAATGACCCATATTTAATCGAGCAAAGTTAATCAGATAGTGTGAGATGGGATTGATGAGCCAAGGATCCTAATCTGCGAGACCAATCTTGCTCAACCCCATGGATTGAGATAAATGGTTTGCATTCACTCTAATCACCTGAATCCAATGGTGTGAAATCAATATTAATACTAAAAAGGTCCATTTTACTATCACATAGATGTAACCTAAGTTTTTACCCTAAGGTTTTAATTGTATTTATTGATACAGTAAAAACTTAAGCTAAGATCTTATGTTATGACATTAATTATTCACAAGGTCCTTTAATATTCTAAAAACTTAGCTTCATATACCTTATACTAAAGTTTATTCATGTATGAATAAAACCTTGGTCCAAAAATTTTATGACTTGGTCCCTTCTAATTTATGGGGTCCCCTTTAATATTCCTAGAACTTAGCTTAAATATTTTATCTTAAGTACTTTATATATGCTCTCAATCTTAACTTCATTCTTGTTTTCAAGATCAATGATCCATGTTTAATTAGATGAGATGGATCCAATAGAGTGTGACAAGCATTGAAAATTCAAGCCCTGACCAAAGAGTTAAATATTGAGCATGTTCTTGAGATCTTTGGTCTACATGAGCTTGGTATAGTTGATTAAATGATACATGAAACATTGAATTATTAAAAGGTTATATGGATATCTATTGGGATGACAAGTGTCACCATTATGGGAGCCTAGTATAGAGATCAAATGATGCGTAAGAGCCTAGTACAAAGAGCACATAAGCAATGAGCAATCACCATATATAACATAGGAGAAATAGGATCAACTAAAAAATGACAAATGGTAATCTCAAAAAATAGTTCCAAAGATGTGTTTAAAATTGATGGTCATACATTTGTTAATTATGTTCACATGGATGTCAATTCATTATCACATAGATGTCAAATTTAAGATAGTAGATAGTCCTAGGGATGTGATTATAATTGATAGTCATGTTCTCTTCAATTATTTTCATGCAGACATAAATTGATAATAACGTGAAAATCAAATTTAAGATATAAAATGGTCCTAGGTATGTGCTTAAAATTTAAAATTGTACACCCATCAAAGATGTTCACATGGATGTCAAATGATAGTCGTGTAAATGTCAAATTTAAGATTGTTATTTGGATCCAGATATCTATGGGTTATGTTGGTTCATAAAAACAAATCAGATGGTGTGAGATCAAAGTTGAATTTTCAAAGGAAATAATCATATTTTTATAGTGACGAGAAATATTCCATGAAGATGCCATAGATATGCCACATCAGATCCATATGGATGTAATGTGCCAAATTGGAGATTTTATAGACCTAGTAATGAAAAAAGAGAGCCTAAATTATCATTTATCTAAATATTATTCAATCCAAGGTCCACCAATGAGTATTCTAATATGACACAACATCTTGGAAGATCATTTCTTAAGGGAACATAGAATTCTATTTTGACCTCAGAAATAGAGAAGGAAATTTTATTTGGGCCAAGAACATTCCAAATAACTTTGAAGATCTTATAGCATTGTAGGGGCCCCAAAGATTAAGTGAAATAAGAATATTATTTTTGTAACTAACATATTATAATATTTTTAAGTGGAATATTCTATTTGTGAAGGCATGTGATATTTTTAAAACACGCTGGCTATAAATCAATCCATTGGGATTTTCTAGTGTATTTTTAGAACATTTGTGGAAAGGATTATTTTCCCTACACTTGTACTTTTGTGACTGGATATGACTGGTCGACATGCTTCCTTACACCTTATAAAAGGATAATTGTCAATTGTAAATGGGGAGGGAGTTTTTGAGCCAAAAACTTGTGTAAATTTTTAGTAATTAATACAAGTGAGAAATTCTACAAAGATTTTCCATACTAATTTGTGTCATTTGTTATTATAGTTTCTATCTCACTTGTTTGTTCTCATTTCTAGATTTGAATGGTTCTTGTGAAATCTTGGTGTGTATATTTTAATTATAGAATTGTTAATTTATGCCAATGCTAGGTTGACTGAGAGTTCTCAATTTTAATTTGTTTCCTTTACTCTTCTTGCATTTGGGTTAATGTTGTTTGTTTACAAGGTATAATTTTAAAGTGAACTTAGTTCTTATTTGCAATTTTCTCATTCCTTAGATTTTTGTCTAATGTGTATTAAGATTTTATCTCATGATATTTCATATTATACATTGGTTAAGTTCATTATTTGAGGACATTTTAACTTTGTCATGATGTTAGGGATGAAGATTGGCAACATCTCTTTTCTACCTTACCCTTCCCTTTTCTTTTTTTTAAACTATATCACTCTAACTTAATTACCATTATAAATATTCATCTTATATTAGGATTTAGACTAAATTTGATCATAATTCACTAATATTAGATAATATTGCTTCATTATTTGTAAATATATAGGCCAAGATGGTTCTAAATCATCAAAAATTATAAATATTGTGAAACAATCCACTTGTTTTTCCTTTATTCCATCAATGGATGATAATATTATCACAACCTACAACTCATGAATTGAATTCTCTAAATTATAAAATGAGAAGTGTTTCTTAAACACTTTGGGCACCTATGGTACACATTATTTGAGGTGGTAACCATGTAATGTGGAAAATAAAGGTTAAAACACACTTGAAATTTAAGGAAATATGTATAATTGTTGATGGCACATGGACTTGACATGATACTAATGTTGGTTGATAGCAAAAATATTACAAATCCAATTATAAGGTTAATCCCATAATCATGTTCAAAGTCTTAGATGAGGTAGAACCTCATATCTATAATCCCACTACAGCTCAGGATTCTTGGGATAATATTCAAATAATATATGAGGTAAAGAATAAAAGTCAAATTATTCATCTACAAAACCAACTCCATTGTCTAAATTTAAAATCAAAAGAGAAAGTGGAGGATTTTCTTCATAGAGGTGTAACCTTGAAATCTTCATTTGAAGCATTAAGTGAACCAATGAAAGATGACTCTTTGGTTCCTATTGTCCAAAAATATCTACCCCCATGCATATAGAATTTTTATGACCACATTGAATGTCAAAGGTTAGAAATCAATCTTTCTCTCATTGGTTAACACATTAAAAAAAGAATAAGCCATGGAAAAATGTAGAATAACTTGACAAAGAGAATGAAATTTCATCATATCAAAAAGGGAAGAAGCCCATGAAGTCTTTTAAACATAACCCTAAGTAGAATAATCAATAACACTAGTAGGGACACAAATCCCATTAACATAAGGTTTGTCTTATTTTCAGAAAGATAGGGCATGAACTCAAAGATTGTTCATATAATGGATTCATACAAGGATCATCTAGTAAGAATCCCACTTCAAAAAATACACCTCAGTCACTAAATCCAAAACCCCATTCCAAAAAGAATTGGAAGAAAAAAATAGCATGGGAATGTTGTTAAGGATGATCATTCTTTAGAAGACAATCACGTCTTTTATACATAGACACATGAGGAACCTTATTATTCATATTATATTTAGTATGTTTATTTTGGTTCCACAAGGCACATGATAGGATAGAAATAATGGTTTTCCACTTTACACCAATCAAGATATCAGGGTAGTGTTTCTCTTGGTGATGAATCATCATACACTATTCAGGGTTAAGGTGTTTTTATTTACACCTTGGTAACCACACTACCAAGATCATAGATGTCTTGTATGTCTAAAGAATCACTAAGAACTTTTTTCTATAAATAAACTTCTCAATAACAATCTCAAAGTTGAGTTTGATCACAAACATGGTGAGAAGTTTTGACTTATCAAGAACAAATCATGAGGCTCTATAACTATTTTGTGATATTCAAATATAGGTAAGATGTTTTAGCTTGATCTTGTACACAATAACCATCAGGAACTTTTTGTGAAGGCTACAAATAAATCTTAGCTACAATATAGAAGATATGGTCATTTATGGGCATTTAGTTGCATTAATCAATCACAACATGGTTAGAGGTCTTCCAACACTCAAATAATCTTCTAATATCTATCCTAGTTACTTAATCAAAAAACTAAGACTTCCTTTTGTAAAAATATAATATTGATCTCCTCATCCACTGGATCTAGTGCACACCAGTCTATGTGGACCTATGACTCCTAACTAAAAAGGATATAATTATTTCTAAATCTTTGTTTATGATCATTCCCATAAGATGTGGGTTTCCTTATTGAAGACTAAAGATCAACCATTCCAAGCCTTCAAAGAATTCAAGGCCTCTATTAAAATTGAAACTAGATATAAAATCAAGGCCCTCCACTCAGATCATGGGGGGATTACACAAGTAAAAGATTCATTACTTACCTTATTAAGCATGGAATACATAGTTAATACACTAATCCTTATACACCACAGTAGAATGGTGTTGAAGAAATTTATAACCATGTCAATGTAGATATGGTTGAGGATGCACAATTACCTCATTCATATTAGGTAGAAGTGTGTCTCAAAGTCATATACCTGCTAAATAGGTCACCAACCAAAGTTATTTATGGAAGTACACTATAGGAAGCATGGACTAGGAAGAATCCAAAAGTATCTCATATTAAAAAAATTTATTGTAAGGCATACATACATGTCCCAAAGAATAAAAAGGAATAAGTTTGATAAGAAAACCTAGGAATGCATTTTTATGAGATATAGTAAAGAGTTGAAAGCATATCATCTCCTTGATCTAGAGACTATGAAGATTCTTATTAGTAGGGAGGTAGTGTTTTATGAGAAAATTGAAATTAGTTCATATTCCAAATAAACATCTAATATAGACATCAGAACTCTAAAATTTTTAGATGAAAATAATGGTGATGGTTAGTTCGCAGCTCCAAAACCAAAAACTACTATTTAATGTATACCTAAATGGTATATGAGTATAATTTGAGATGTAAAACTTGATGGACCTCTAAACACATCATCTAAAAAATTGAGGACTCATAATATGGCTTGTGCAGAGGTAAATTTGGCCTTATTGAACATAGTTGTAGAAATCTTTGAGGCCTCCACATTATGTGAAGCCCTAGAGTCCAAACCTTGGAAAAATTCCATGGATGAAAAAAATTATTCCTCATGAATAATGACACATGTAAGCTTGTTGATCTTCTAGTAGGGAAAAAACCTATCAAATGTAAATGGGTCTTTAAAACCAAATACAAAGTAGATGGCAGCATATAAAATCACAAGGCAAGACTCATAGCAAAGGGATATGCTCAAAAATAAGATATAGAATATGAGGAGAATTTTGATTCTACAACTAAGATAAAAATAATTAAAATGATCTTTGTAATGGATACATAGTTTAGATGGAATGTTTAGTAGATGAATGCTAAAAGTGCCTTCTTAAATGGTTATCTATAGGAAGAGGTTTTCATAGCTCAACCAGAAGGTTATGTCACACTAGAGGGTAAGAGAAGAAGGTATGTAAACTCATAAAATATTTGTATGGTCTCAAACAAGCTCCTAGGGCATGGCATATAAAAATTTACAAGCATCTCATATAGCATGGATTTCATAGGAATCTATATGATCCCAATCTATACTTCAAAAATTAAGGGAGGGGATTGTTATTATTATTATTCAATGTTGATGATCTAGTCATCATTGATATCTCAGTGAAGATGATTGATGTAACAAATAATAATATTAAGTGATCATTTTACATGTCATATCTTGAGCTACTACACTACTATATTGGTTTGGAAGTATGGAAAAAGGGTACCACATATTCATATCTTGGATGAAATATACCAAGACATTGATCAAAAGGCTTCACATGATGGATTACAAACCAATGGCTATACCTATGGAGACAAGACATCAATTTTCTCACTCATATCCATCACCACCAGTAGATGCCACTCTTTATTTCTAGTTGATTGGGAGTCTCATCTACCTCACATACACTAGGCCAAATATCAACTATGATGTCATCTATCTTTCTTGGTTCATGTAGAAACTAAAATTAAGCCACTATAAAGAATATAAGCGGGTATTGTGATATATTATAGGAAAAATGGATTATGGCCTAGAATACAAGAATAATGATAAATTCTTCTTTATAGTATACATGGACATAGATCATGCAGGTTCAATTAATGATATAAAATCCACTTCTAGGTTTGTATTCTTTTTGGTATCTAGTCTAATCTCATGGGGGTAAAATAAGAATAACATTATTTCTTGTTCTTCTACTGATGAAAAATATCATGCTATAGGAGGAGCTATCTATGAGGTGATATGGCTACATTGCATACTAGTAGGTTGGTAGTTCCATAAACTCAGCCAACAATTATAAACTATGACAATGAAGGTGTTTGTAAACATGTTCACAATCTAGTGTTTTATGAATGAACTAAGCACATTTAAGTTTAAGTCCATTTCATATCTGAACATGTTCAATGACACGATATCTAGCTCTAATATTGCCTCACTCAAGATCAGTGTGTAGATGTCTTCATAACATCAATTGCACCTAATAAGTTTGAGGCATTCAAAAGTTATCTCTCTTATACTCTCCAAACTATAATGAATTGAGGGTGGAATGCCAGAATAAATTAATTAATCATAGTTAGTTTATTATGTAAATGTGGTTTTTATCATATAAAATAAACCATGTATTATTTTAGGTAAGTTGTTAGTTATTATTAATCATAGTTTATATTTAGGATATTTCAAATTGTTATTAATTTATTTACTCATCCTATGTAGTAAGACTATTATGAGCATATTTAGATTATATGTACATTCTTGTAATACATTATTTGTTAGCTAAATAAATCATCTTTGATTTCTATTTAGATAAACCTAGTTTCTTACACAAACATTTAATTCATTACATGCCACATGATAATCTTAAAACTTAATTAATTTTCTTACACATTCCAACTAGTTTCATAATCCCATCAAACTAGGCAAGTATCATTAGTACTATAGGCTACATAAAAATCATAAAAGATAAAGATAATATCCTTCCTAGAATGCCTATGCATTCAATATTTTTACTTTTTAATTTTTACAATTTTTTATTTAATTTATATTATTATATATAATATAAAATTAATCTTGGTTAATTTAAATTTATTTAAATAGTCTTAATATAAATGGAGGTTTTTATTATTTTCACAAGGAGGGAACATAGTTAAAATTATGATATTTTCTATGGATCATAAAATATTATGAATATATTTAATTTGACTAGGGAATAGTGGCCCAATATGAGAGGTATAACAATACATAGTCCTTCCGAGCCTTTTTCAAGAAAAATATTCAACTAGGCATATCTTTCAAATAAATGGTAAAGAATATTTTTTTGCAATTTTTTTTTATAATGGCTATTTTTCATGTACTTTTGAGATATATATTTATATCAATTTAATATTATTATTTTTCTTATAGAAATATGATAGTATACATCACACTTTTTAGTTGTAAACATATGTAGGGGGTCCATTTTATCTTGTTAATGTACTAATTTTGAAGTTACACACTTTTGGGGGGCATATTCTAGTTGGGTACATTGATTTACAAGTCAAACCATGTATTTGGATCTTTTTCATAATACATATGAGAATTTTTTTGGGAATTATTGGCATACTTTTTATATTTTATATATGATATATCTCCATATGTTATATTTAAGCCAATTACAATCTGTGATATAAATATCTATAAGATAACTATACAATCCAATGGTTGTGTCTTTATGATACATGTCTCTTCTTTAAATGATGTTTCTTATATTATTTTTGGGTACCAAAACTTATTGCATTTCCCAAGATAATCAAATTATTTATTTTATCATCTCAAATTATATTTTTTCTATTACGGTAAATTTGGTTTCTCCACAATGATTCCTCATGACTATCTTTTACTTAATAATCCTACCAACAATTTTAAAACATTAATGATCTTGTCTTGTCCTTGAGACAACTTTGAAAAATATTGATACAATAAATTAAAAATAATTCACCCTCTAAAGTTTTAAAAGCTGAACCAAATAAGTGGTAACATGATCAAAAACTAGAAACTTAGATGTCTTGCATAATATATTGAAGTATCCTTGCTCGATTCACCTAAATGGATTTAAAGGACAACACAATCTTTTATTACACATTTGTGAGACCTTGTAGATACCTAAATCTGGTCACTTGTACTTAAAAATGTTATTTATTGACATATATTGAACCACTTAACTTACACTCAAATATACAAATCTTATTCTCCATTCCTCTAGTCATTTATATATATGTGGGCTTGACCCACCTATTTGTCATCACTAATACATAGTAGTTTCTAGGTCAATACTTAAAATAACTTATATAAGTCTAAGATTCATTCCAACATCAAAAAAATTATCTCTAAATTTCTAAGAGAAATACACATTATGTAAATAGGTTCACTACCATGAACTTGTCCACCTAGTATGGACTTGTCCCCCCACAATTTAATGTCTAGTTTCTAAATTTTGAAATATGTATATGGGTCATCTTGCACATTTTCAAGTCAGTTAAAAGAAATTACTTAAAATGATCACTATATAAAAAAATAAAACCTCAATTCAAAGTTCAATTTAAAGTGACTTGATATTTATCTAACATCTATCTATTACACTACTACACATTGATAAAATATGTTGTTTTCATCCCAAACTAATTATCAGTCACTACGATTAATCTCAAACCAAGTTTGAAGTATTCTAAATAAATTTGAAATTTAATATTTTTATGTATAAAATCCCAATTTTATAACTACATACATACATTCAAGTATCACAATAACACTAGGTGGGAGTAATACAAGTGGCTTGATTCCCTCCTCATATTATCTAGATATTTTGGAAGTATTAAATCATTATGGGGGTGATTGGGGTCAGATCCCCATTACATTTCCCTTTCTTTTTTAATGGTTTATATCTCTTACAATTACCCTTAGGGCTTTCAAGGAGAATAGAAAAAAAAAATTACATGTCACTAACTATACTAAAATATCTCATCCCTCTCAATAGACATAGATGCAAGAAGCAAAATAATCATAGTTTCATCATTTTCACAATGGAAAAATACGTATTCAATCAATAAGAATACACTACATAAATATCCAAGGAACACAAATTTTTATATACAAATCTACATAATATTTTCTCCAAACTTGAGTTATCAAAATCCTATTTTTTCCTATTCCTCACTATCATACCCCTACCATAGTTAACTAGAAACTAGAAAATATAAGTATTTTAATATTGGTTGTAATTAAAATATTTAGATTATTTCACTTGTAAATAAATTTCAATTTTCAATTTAACCTTTATATTAAAATTTATGCTTAACTATCATATATTAAAATTTGAACAAATTTTCAATGGTTTATAGCTGTTAAACACTACGAAATCATAAATAAGGTAGAACATATTAGTGAACCTATTTGTTTCTTGAACATTATTTTTTTGACTTTTATTCTAGGGTTATAGTTAAATTCATGATTTTTACACACTAAAAATAATTATAATCATCCATTTTAAGATATTATTGAGCACAACTCTAGGATTTATCTTTAACCTAAGGATTTTAGATTGAATTCTTGATTTCCATGCATAATTTTTTTTGTTTGCTTTCAATTTATTTTCTTAATTTTTAGAATTATATCCAAGTTGTTTTAATACTCATAGGATATGTAGTTATATGCAAATTATTCATAGGTTTTACATGATTCATGGTGTGAGGGGGTGTAATCCAATACTCAAACCATTAGACAACACTATATACAAACTCAAATTTCCATGTACCTCATAGTATATGAGAAACACATAGGGCTTTTGATTTTCAACCATATAAAGCTTTTCATCCATTTGGTTTTGTATTGCACTAGTTTTGAATTAGACTAGGGAAGTGAATATAAACATACCTAAGAGATATGATAGTGTGTATATGAGATGGTGTAATCCTACATAGTTATTTCCCATTTTGGCCTTCGCTATTTATGACTGGGACTAGTATATCTAAGAGCCTACAAATCAAACACACCATGTCTAGTTACACCCATATAATATTTTTAAATTCAAAGTTTCATAATGAAATTATGGTTGTAATGAATTTAGTTTAATTCTACCTTTTGATATGGATCATGATGTTATTCATCACATTCTATGTTACTTTTTGAGGTGTTATTTGGATTCAATACATATTGGAATTCATCAAACTAAAATATAACAAAATGGATAAAATCAATAATGTATAATCTCAAGCCTTTCTCAATTCATATTATTAAAATATCCAATCAAAGATACTACGTATAACCAGTAGATTCTAAATGGAATGCATGATTAACTTTGTCCCTCCTACTATACATATGGATTCTATAATGAATATCATATACCCTATTAATGGACTTATCATGACTATTGAAATTGATAAATCTAATACTAAGTATTTTTATGAATGACAAAGAATTCATTTAATATCTTAAAAATAACCCACATAATATTGATACATTACTATACATTACAAGAGATGAAAAAATGACTCAAAATTCTATATTGAGATAAAAATATGATCCCTTCCATGATCTTAATCAAATATTAATACTTCCACTTTAGGTGTCCCAATTACTACTTTTATTTTCATTTCTATATCTCTAGTTACATATATGACATCATCCCTAGGCATAGTGTCATCACAAGGCTTAAAAATTAAACATGCATATTTTTACACAAGAATCATACACACCTCCTTTAATTACAACACATGGTCCACCACCAACCTTGACTAATTCACATTACCTTGAGCATATTGTTACATCACTACATGCTAAAATGTTGCAATTATAGAAAGGTGTCTCTAGAACTATTTTTTATAAATTCCAATACTATACATCATAATCATTTAGAACTTGAGATAAAATATTACCCATTACCATCAAGATTTATAGCTCCTAAGTGTATGCATAGGCTAGGCTTAGCCTACAACTATCCTATCTCAATAGACTTAGACTCATATAAGAATGATCAAATAGATCCCATGATACTTAGATGTTTGGTTAATTTTCAATGGTTCTATACATGTAGAAGGGGGTTACCCCTATCATAATTTCTAAGAGGAAAGGGTACAAATCCTAAGGATATGACATAATAAAATAGATCTAACTAGACATCTATGAAAGTAATTGATTGCAAGCAAGAAATGTAAGTGTGAAGGTAAAGTAAATGGTAATAAGTATGTAATTTAAGTAAACTAAACTAAAGGGGGAAGGTTTATAATGGTTTTACTTGGTATGGTTCCATGGTAAACCAAATGAGATTCTAGGAAACCTAAAATGGAATATGTCAAGTATAAGCAATCATATAGCCACACCATATTATTCAATGTAGAGACAACCTAGACAAGGATACACACACATTAATTCACTAGTAATAATAAATGTCTAATATACTAAGTAATTAAAGGAAAGAGTATAGGGTTATAAATACTTATTTTTATGGGAAACCATTGACCCTCAATCTCCCCTTAGCTCAAATGGATATTTAAAAGAGATTTTGTGGGTTAAATAATTAAAATGGTTGGTAAAACACCTAGGAAAACTCTTAATGACTCCTCTTATTAAATCTTCAAATAATACCACAAGATAAACTTCTTTCAAGATAATATTATAGACCACCAAATCCTTCAAATATGACTTAGTACATAATTAAAATTGAAATTAGGGTGTATAGAGTGTATATGATAATATTATAATGAAATATGACCCCTATATATATATATTGATCTAATACAAAAAACAATCCCTAATCATTAATCTAACAATATTGTTTTAGTCAATATAATTAAGATAAGTTGGCTGACACAATCATATTGACTTTAATGTTATAGTAAGAATGTCATAAAATAGGCTCAAAATAGCATCGAACTAGTTGATACAGTACAAGAAGGGGAAATACACTAGACAAACATTATTATCCTGGTTGATGCTAAAGGATATAGGTAAACTAACATAATTGCATGATATAGGATGGAAGGAGGTAAGTATTATGATAATATAAAGAAGTGATATTGGTAATAGGAATGATATTATCATGACGTAGAAATAAAAAACTCTCACTAATTACCATAAGCATTCCCACCACTTTCTCAATGTACCCTTTAAGGCATGCACTCAGGGAGATTGATGTCTGATAAGTCATTGCAAGATAAAGTATAAATAAGTGATAAAGATGTAAAATACTATGTGTATACATATACCCCACTTGAAGCTGACCATATGTCACAATAATGTAACATGGGATGGTTTTTTAGGAAAGAACATAACAACATAATAACTAAGTTAACTAAAATGAAATACATAAATAATTAAGTAATTTAGAGTATATAAAATGAAAATGCATAACTTCACTTCCCTTTTGATTGTAGATAATTCTACATGTGTAGAATATGATAAAAATTTCCCAATTTGCATAATAAGAGACAAACATGAAAAATAAGATAAACTCAAAAAAATGAAAAAATATTCTCTTAGCTCTTAAAAATTATCTTACCAAGATTTTATGGCTTATTTTGGTTTATGAAAAGGAAATATGAAAACAAGGATATGGTTAAAAAATTAAATATATTATTAAATAACTGAAGGTTGTAGAACTTCAAAATTTTACTATAAAAGGGTAAAAACTATTCATTTGTGCAATTTTTATTTTTAGAAAACTAGAGCTCTAACTATCCAAAATTAGAAAACTAAGAGACTATGGTTCACAAATGAAGAGGCAAACATGTTGGAGGAAAACTTGTTGCTGAAGATGGATTCATACAAGTCTAAAATGGATTAATTATCCCTTTTTGTCATTTTGGAATAAAATGAACTAAAATAGGAAATCTAGGTGTCTGGGCAAATCCATGCAACACAATCTACCCCAAAAAGTGTAAAATTAGAGCTAAAATAATATGAATAATGGGTATTGTTATAGATTAAATTTGCACCCTTGAGAGGGTGTTTTAATTCCTCTCACTTAATCTATACAATGGGAACAATGATTGGTTATGGGTGACATACTAAGTGGATTGAACCTCTATATTTGGGATTGCTCCCTTGATACATCACCCAAAATATTACCAAACTATTCAACTATTGAGAAAATGGAAAAGATTATTATTCTAAATCCTAAATTAGGTGATTCAACAATAATATTATTCCTTTAATTGATTTAATATACACTATTTGAGGCAAGGAATCCATCTCTTTCACATAACCTACAACCTTTGCATGACTATCACATGAGTGTTTCATTGAGAGGCTCAAGAGTACATTTCAGTACTTAGGAGGGTAAAACTTGACCTTGTGAAGGTAAAAATGATGCAATTCCACTTCTAAATCATGCATATAAAAAATTAGAACACCAAAAATGACTTTTAATAGTATTATTTTTTACACAATGGTGAGAAAATATGGACAACAAGCTAGGAAAGTAAAACACTCACTAGACAAGATCAACACTCTCTCTCTTCATATTTTTAGAAATAAGCCTATGCTCTAGAAGGCTATAGATGACTATAGCTTGAGGTGTATAATTGAGATTTTGTGTCATTGGAATTTTATATCTTAAAACAACTCTTGAAAACATTTATGGGAATCTTAAAGTATGACAGATACCTTTTAAAACTTAAGAACATGATAAGACCTTATTGTTTTAGCTTGACACAGTATATATATGCTTCAAGAGTCCTTTAATATAATTGTAGGTGGTAATCCATATGATAAAATGACCAAAACTAAGTTTGGTTCTCATTATACTATGATTTTGATACAAATATTATAGCCACTACCTATTGTAACACTATCTTATTGATAGTCATAATCCACCTACTTTGAAAATAGGCCTTTCTCTCTTACTATTATGACTGTGTTTGACCTTTTCTAACTTTTGTATGGAATGTTCAGGGTTTTATGATAAATGAGATATATTGAGGTAATAATATGTCCATGTGTACAATGATCTCTTAATAGTTAAAAAACCTCATTTGAAGGTTAACTTCCTTGAAAGTCTCTTCATAACATTGTCCATTGTCTTCAAAATAAACCTTATGACTATGTCTTTGTTGATATGACTGTAGGTCTCTCTTCCTTTGATAATATTGACATTTGATCAACTTGGTGATCTTATTGATAAGAACTTGAAAGAGTTCCTAGTGCCAAATATTATCTTAAATACCTATCAACTCCAATATTTCATTTGAGGTTTCAATATTCTCTTTAAAATTGATATATGTGACTTTGTATACTTCATTTATATGGATTGTGTGTTGACTTTAGGCCCTAAAGAAGTCATCAAAACTATTATCTATAAATTTTTCATTGAATATTTTACATCTTGATGAGAGAGGTATGAAATAAAGACCTTTTATGCCATTATTCTATCTCTTATTTTCATTTTACTTCATGAGAACCCATAACTATACCTATTGATGATTGCAGGTAGTCATTCTTATGTGTTTAGCAAGGCCTCCTAATCTATATATCTTTATCTTCATAACTATCATGGTCTCTACCCCTTGACTACCTATGAAAGTGTATTAATGGAATGTATATGAATTAAAATGGTATGATGGTTTAATGATGATGGAAACCATGAATGGAGGGTGAAAGGAGAATGATCATAGTGAGAATGGCAGTGAAAGATAGTGATAATGGAGATGAACCAAAATGGGGATGGAAAAGGACAAGAGGATTATGCCAAGATAATTTAAATATTCCCATGATATAATTAGCATACCCTCCACCACATATATTAACTTGGAATCCATTGAAGGAGGATAAGAGGCTAAAATTGAAACCTAAAAATATGCTAGGAACCTTAACAAATGATAAAAACCTTAACATTTTCTCAATAGAAAATTTTGAGGACTATTTTGAGATCCATTAATGGCCTATTTATATTAATAGTTGAGAAAAAAAATGATAATATTTATTAGAAAACATAAGAACATGATGGATACCCCTCAAAAAAGAATTCAACAAAACTTTGAAACCCTTTCTCTCTCCTAGACTGTACAATTCTTCTTCACATGTTTGTATACTATAGATTTGTAATATTTTGTATTCCTTAGTTATTTTTAACCCTAAAATGTGTTAAAAATAAATTATATCTTCCATGTAAAGGTTAATTTTTATCTTGAGAAGCTCCAAAACCTATCATTTTTATACCATGATGCTTTGATGAAGAGAAAATCAGGAAAATTGTCTGACTATTTGGATCAAGGAGAGTTGATGTGTGCCTTGAATTCAAAGGGATAGTTATTTAAGGAGAGATGAACAATTTGATAAATTATTACCATATATAGAATATCTCTAAGACTAATTTCTCTGGCCAAAATTTTAGAACTTGGTTTTCTCTTTCATGGCCATACCACCTATAAACTTGAAGGGTTCTCCTTATGTGCAAAGAATCTAGTTGATTGGAGGGGATTGTTTTGAGCATATTTTGAATCATTTTACCATGAAATTATTTTATAAACCCTACCATATCCTAATTTTCATGATTTAGACCTCTATTGTATGGAATGGGTCATATAAATCCATACTTGTGCATGAAATTACATTGAAAGGGCCTTTTCTTTGCATTTATTCACAACTAAAGTTTATCACCACCAATTTTAGGTCACGAGAGAAATACCATGAGTAATTTTCACTTTAAAACAAGATTTAAGTGTTTTTACACCTTTATGTGGCCAAAATTGGCATGTGGGAACCTTTAGAAAGCCATTTCCAAGCTTAATTTATATAAAAAAGTTATTTTCAAAGCATGACACTTAGAAATTAGGGAATTACATAAATATTAATGTATTTAAAGGAATTTTGGATATTTTAATTACTTTTTGACTCCAATTTTGACATTAAAAATCTCAAAAATCTCCCTTTAAGGAAAAAATACATAGTTTTAGACCACTTTATCGAGGCTTAACAATACTATGAAAAGTTTTGGATTATATGGGTTGGTATTTGGCCTTGACAGGCCAAATTACCAACATTTTTGGTGACTCACAGGGGTTGACCAACTTGCTGGTCAAGAGAACCTACTGGATTTCAAATGATAATGACAATATAAAACATAACATGTCTTGATGCTCTCTTGACTGCCAAACAGAATATTAAACTTTGATATACCTATTTTTACTGTAACAACAACAAGATACAACATAAACCATAATGAAACATACTTAAACTAAGAAGTAAACAAATCTAAACTAAGGAAACAAGAAAACAAGACAAGATAATAATAAGGCAATAGACTACTGCTTGTGTTATTCTCTTATTGCAACATGACAAACAACTTAAAACACTAACTTGAAATCAAAAGCTTTCCTCTAGGGTCAAAAGGAAAGATAGATTATCCACCATAGAACTTTGAATCATGATTTCCATATTTTGATGACTTGTTCTTGTAGATAAGGGAATTTTCACCTTCATAGTCTCTTTGGGAAGCAATTGGTTTTTCTAATACCAATTTCAAGTGCATTAATTGTATATGTGAGTCCAATATCTAATCATATTCTTTTCATATCCATGTTCTTTCCAAGAATAATCTCAATTTTTATTGAGTTATAAGTTGTTGATTATGATCATGCTAAATAGTTTGATGTGTCTTTTGTGTCATGGCTACAAGGCTAGCCTCTAAGAGAGATGGATCTAATTTAATGACTTATTGAGGCCATTTGAGTTCATATTTAGTTTCCAAAAGTGGAGAGACATCTGAAGATGGAGAGATAAGTTGATAACCTTGCCTAAAAGACTCAAACAAGTTATCTCCTAAGAAAACAACCTCTTGGATTTAATTTTTTGGAGGGATAATTGTTTCTTTCTTGATGAAAATACCTATCTCAACCTAAAATTAATCACATTCTATTAGAAAATAATACTGACTTGAAACCATCAAACAAATCCAATGTTTGATTTTCACCAAGCTAAAGTGCAATTGGAATTTCTTCATTATGATCATGAGGCTACAAATAATCTTTTGGTATCTTAGATTGATCAATTAAAAAAAAATCATCGTCAACATCAAATTGATGACTTGGCATGTTCTCAAAATCAGCTTGATCTTCATCTTCTTTGGCTAATTGGTACTTGACTTTTACTACTGTTGCAAGTGCTTGTGGACTATCATAATAAATGATAGCTACTGTGTGATCAATGTACTCATGTAAATCATATTTTTCTTATTTAATTGACATTTTTTTCTCTTGTATCTCATATTTTACTCACATTTTATCCTATATCTCAACTTACTCTTTGAATTCATCTTCTTTTACACTCTAAGGGATTGGATCATGCTCTTTCTTGATAAGGAGTGTGCCAATGGTGATGTTTACTTCATGTTTATTCAAATCATTTATATATTCATATACCTCAGATAAAACTTCTTGAATTGCATCATAAAGGAGAGGCTCATAAATAATTGGCATGATATACCCCTAAAAATACTCAAGAAGATGAGAAAGTTCCAAAGATGTCACCATTGATGATTGATTTTGCTCATTGGGATACTCAACCTTGATCACCTTCACCTCCTCTCTCTACTTCATATTTTCTTAAATAATTTTCCATGAAGTAAAGGCCTTAGGATTTTGAGGAGGGAGGAGTGGAGGATGAATGACTTCCTTCTTGATTTCCATAACAACACTCGGGCTTATGTTTGATTTCTCTTATTCATCCCTAGACTGCTATACTTGTTTCCAAGTCATGAACTTTGGTTTAGGAGCTTCTTATTTTGTAATTGTTTCAACCATGGTAATGAAAGAAGGAACTTGATGATAATATTGTGTTTCCTTTGTAACTACCATTAATTGATAAAGATCTTGGTTTTCAAGCTCAACTTGTTTGGCTAGTGAGCCTTAAAGTCATGAACCAACTCATTAGAAATCTCTCCCTCCAAAACTAAAGATGAAGGCTCGTATATGATCTATTATGAAAAAAGAAATTTGGCCTTCTAAAAGCACACTTCTTTAACCTTCTAAGGTCTCTCTTGAATAGACTTCCAAGTAGGAAATTTTGGAAAGGTTTGAATGGACTCTTTAGGGTTATGATATACATTTGTTTGATATTCATGAAGAGAAAAGGGAAGCTCTATGGGGAATTGATGTTTCTCATGAATAACCAACCTCTCTTCAATGTTTATAATTAGACCACATATGTCAAGGATATCACTATTAAATTTTTAATGTCCTTTCCTTATGAAAGATACACATACTTATTTGGCTTGCTACAATGAATCTCTCATTCTCTAAATTTCATGCTTAGGTACCTCTTATCCTTAGCTCTTTTGAGTGTCTATGCTCACCATTTATTTATCATAACCAAACAAAGTTTTTGAAGCCTGATATGGATTGTCTTGGAAATAGATTGAGCTGATCAAGAATATAACAAGGTTCATGAGGGTTATCATAGGATTGGTATGAATCACCATACTACAAATAAGGTTATATATATGGTTGTTGAGGCTCATCATAGAGCTGATATGGATCATGGTAGCACTATTAAGGGTAAGGATGAGATGTATATGGATCATACTATAATTGTTGATAAGGAGATGAATGACCAAAGTTTGCTTTATAGGCTACCATAGCCTAGAATACACATAAAAATTAATGAATTTATGAACAAGAGTTTCCTTTTACCTCAGAGATGAGGACTATATGAGTTCTTAAAATTGATTCTAAAGAGTAATATGTTGCAAATGTGTACTCAAATGGCTATATCTATGTCCCACTAGTGTGTCAAGATTGTTAGCAACCTAGATACCACCCTACTGAAGGTTCATTACTCAAATCTCCTTCACACTTAGACTAATATTAGAATGGTCTAAGGTTGGGGACACCTGTATCTTAGAATAGACCTCTAGATTATGAGGATAGATCCTTTGATGTATCTAATTTTTTTAGTTTCCTAAAATTTACTATGATTTTTGAGATGAAAAGGGTTAGAAGGATTACTGAAAGGTAAATCTATTCTATTAATGGTGATAAACTTATATTTCTAGTTCATCCACTCTATTTGAGATCCACAACACTAATGAACAATGTAAATCACTAAATATATAACTCCAAAGGACCCCTATGCAATAGTATTTCACATAAACTTACCATCAAGTGATCAAAGAATGAGGTTAATTATGGAAGGCCTAATTCAAGGCACTAACCAATCAATATATCCTCTTTTATCTTAGTCATTCAACATCAAACACTGTTTATGGCCTGCATAAGATGACATAGTAATAACTAGGTGAGATTAGGACCTATCAAGGGAGAAAATACTTCCACATGTGAATAAAACTAACATAGTCAAACTATATATATATATATATATATATATAGGAATCTAAAATAGTAATTTTTATTATCTCAAGAGGTTTACAAAGCTCAATCTTCTAGAGTTTCATCATGCCTAAGAGAGGGATCTTAAAAAATGGCCTAAAATCCTAAATATATAGACATGAGAAGATAATTAGACAAGATATTGGAGTATAAGAGAGAATATGAATTCAACTAAACATCATCTCAAGTCAAATTTAAGTTAAATTTTGATAACAATAGACTTCAAAAAGTCTCCTTGTGTCTATTAGCTTGCATGATATCTTTGGCATTAGAATGAGGTGGTGGGGCCCTTATTGAATTTTTAAAGCTCACTATTTATCAAGATACACCATAAATATAAAAATAACTCTACTTAATATGAGATCAAGATATGTGAATGTCCTTCTTGCATGAAGACCATGGAACATGTATTGCTAGTCAATGATTATTTAACTTAGAGTTATTAATACTTAGGGTTAGTTAAATCCTTTAGCCCTCCTTTAAATTAATTATCATCTAAATACCATCTATACATGGAATATACAATTTAAGGATATTTATGAATCATGAAAACTCCATATGAACTCTTTTGATATCTTTTCAATGTTAATTTCATCTTCACTTGATTGATCAAATAGGCATACTAGGCCAATTAGGCCTAGTAGCCTACCTTATTTAATTTTATGGATATTATAACCTACATTAAAACCATTTAAACCTAAAAATATAGTTATATTTAGGCCTATAACAACTCATCATATCATGAAATAGGTCCTTTTGATGAAGAAACACCTTCGACTTAGTCAAACTAGTTGACTAGGTAAAATTATCTTTAATTATTATAGATTGGTTATTTTTAATGAGCTCACATAGGAATTTAAAATAATTAATTTGATAATATAATGGATTTATGAGGAATAATAAGTTCCATACTTCAATCTCCATAGATTTGAATTCATTAAACTGCCTTGTATCTCTCCTTTCAACACTTTTTCTTCAAAAAACTATGTTTTCTACCATGTCCATATATTTATTTACAAAAAAATACCATTTATAGTACCCTCTCTGAGTTTAATTCATTTTTTAATATTTTCTAGAATGATTCATGGGGTTTTGATTTCAAGAAAATTGACTTTTCTCAAAACTAGTCCTTATGAAGGTTTGGGGGAATTTTGGAGGTGAACCTTCTTAACAATGACTCATAAAGTACATACCTCCAAAACAAAACTTATTTTCATAAATTTTTAGTGTATATACCCCCTCAACATTCTTAATAATATTGGATTCCCATGAAAAAGGTATGAAAAGATACAAATGTTAAGAAGTTTACATGTAGGGTTTTGTTTACATTTTAGACATGCTTATGATCTTAGCAATTGTTTATAAAATTAAGCCACTAAACCAAACTAAATACACCATTTATTATAATTCCATAGGGTTAATTAAATCATTCTAATATAATTTTTCCAAACTCTTCATGTGGTGAAAGATATGAGCACTTGATCAGGTGGTTTGAATGGGTGTTTTAGACTACAAAATTCAAATTTTTATTTTTGAGTGAAATTAATTGTTCCATTGCTTCTCCCTAATTTAAATAATCCTAATTTTATTATACCCTCTCATCATACATTTTCATTATGTCATCTTCGCTTGATAGGGTCTGCAAATGCCTTTTGGTGTTAATGCTTCAAGATTGGCTTCTAGGTCTGATTGATCAAATCTAAGTTTCAATGTTCCAAGTGATTTTAGTTGATTAAATTATGTAAATACATCATTAAAACTTAATTAAAACCTCTTTTAAACTTTTATTTTCATCTTTAAATGACCAAACTCAAACCTTGATCTTCATGGTATCTTAAGACTGCCTTTGTGTGTATGAAAAAAATAGAGGTCTGTAAAATTATTACCCTCCCAAAATATATTTTATGAGTTAGAAACATATAAAACATGTTTTAATAGTTATAACCATTCTTTTATTTTAGCCTCAAGGTCATCTTACATATGATATGCCTTAATTCCACTAGTCAGGGTTCATTGTAAACATAGCCTGTGTAAACCTTGATCACTTAGTTTGCTTATTTTGTCATTTTTAGTGAGTCTATAAACATTTTAGAACATTATCAATGTATTATAATCCCATATACAAATTTCATACATCTTTAACAACTAAACAAAAAAATTGTCCTAAGAGCACACATGCCTCTTTTGGTCTTTCACACTTAGCTATCCCTCAAGGGCATTATTTGCATGTAACATGAAGATGCATCATTATAAAAAGGTCTATAAAGATTTAATATCACCTTAACTACCTTAAAAAACCGTTTATTAGGTTGAAACTCTTTTCCAAACCTTGAAACCCTTTGAGAAGGTTTACCTACTCCAATGGTGATTATGAATAGACATGTAGGTGATTGTGTAAAAATGTAGGAACTTATACCAATAATTTGAACTTTATAAAATCATTTATATTTATAATAAGTAATTAGGACCAACCTTACCAATTTTCAAGATTGAATGATGTGTATAGTGGCCTATAGGTGCCTTTTACTAAGGTTAACCAATAAGCTACCTATGTCTCAAAATTGTAACTAAGTTTTGATGATTTAACTTGATTTTTTATTTAGGGTGATGAATGTGATTTAAAAATGTCATGAAAATACATTATTCAATTTATTTTATTCTTTATTCAACTTGGTCTTGCATATCCAATCAAAACCATGTATCTTCAAGGAGTTCAAATTGACGTGACTATCACAAACTATTGTAGGTATACATTTGCAAGCAATGAAGGTGTTTTGAAATCACATCATCATATTTTGGTGATTTTAAGACCTTAAAATTACATGAAACATTCCTCTTATCTCATTCTTTGGCATATTTTCCCCTCAAACTATGTTCTCAGACCTTATATAGTCCAAATTCATACATGCTTTGATAAGTTGGCAGACCTTTTCATGATATTTATGAAGGTTTGGATATTTCCATTAGTTACTTTGACTCATATGTGATTTGAAAATTTTTACTCCTATACTAGAATAGTATTGAGTTTTAATTTAGGTCATATGAGTTTATGATTAGAAATGACCACCTAATACAACTGTAGGTGGTCATTTCATAAATGTTATATTGACTAAAGCCTTACTTGGAAACCCACTTGATGATATATTGATCTATTTAACCACCAATTTTTATTAATAATCCTCCATGCTATCATGAAACTCTTTCATAAAATGTGTTACTTTCTCTCTCTTCATATTTTTAGAAATAAGCTTGTGCTTTAGAAGGTTGTAGATGATTTTAGCTTGAGGTGTATGACTAAGCCTTTGTGTCATTGGAATTTTATAGCTTTATAAAAATATTTAAAACATTTATGTGACTATTAAAGTATTTAATAACCCTTATTAACCTTAATAACATGATAAGACCTTACTGTTTCAGCTTGACACAATATATACATGCTTCAAGAATCTTTTAATACAACTGTAGGTGGTGATTCATATGAGAAAATGACCAAAACTAATTTTGGTTTTCATTATAATATGATTTTGATACAAATATTATAGACAATACCTATTTTAACACTTTCGTCTTGATACTCATAATCCAATTTCTTTGAAAATAGGCCTTTCTCTCTTACTATTATGACTATGTTTGACCTTTTCTAACTTTTGTACAAAATGTGCAAGGTTTTAGGATGAAGAAGAGATATTGAGGTAATAAAATGTCCATGAGAAAAATTATATCTTAATATTTCAAAAACCTCACTTGAATATTAACTTCTTTTAAAGTCTCTTCATAGAATTATCCATTGTCTTGAAAACAAACCTTATAATTGTGTCTTTATTGAGATGACTGTAGGTCTCTCTTCCTTTAAGAATATTGAAATTAGATCAACTTGGTGATCTTATTAATAAGACCTTAAAATATTTCATAGTTCCAAATATGAGCTAAAATTCCTATCAACTCCAAAATTTAATTTAAGGTTTTAATATTCTCTTTAGCATTGATATATGTGATTAAGTATACTCTATTTGTATGGACTTTGTGTTGACTTTAGGCCTTAAATAAGTCATCAAAACCATTTTATATGAATTTTTAATTGAATATTTTGTATCTTTATGAGAGAGGTATGAAAAAAATACCTTTCATGCCATTCTTTTATCTCTTATTTTCATTTTACTTCATGAGAACCCCTAATTGTACTTAGTATTACTGTAGGTAGTCATTCTTGTGTGTTTAGCAAGATCTCCTAATCTGCATATATTTATCTCCATACCTATCATGGTATCTACCCCTTAACTCCATATGATAGTGGATTAATGGAATGGAGTTAATTAAAGTGGTAGGATGGTTTAAGGATGATGGAAATAATGAATAGAGGGTGAAAGGAGCATGATCACAGTGAAAGACAGTGATAATGGAAATGAACCAAAATGGGGATGGAAAAGGACAAGAGGATTATGTCAAGATAATTTAAATATTACTATTAAATCATGAGCATACCCTACACCACATATATCAATTTTTATGCCATTTAAAGAGGATAAGAGGCAGAAATTTAAACCTAGTAATATGCTAGGAACCTTAACAAATGCTAAAAACATTAACATTTGATAAATAGTGAACTTTGAGGACTCTTTTGAGAGACATTAATGGATTATTTCTATGAATATTTGTGAAATTTTTTTTATAATATTTATTGGGAAAATAATAAAATGAAGGAGACCCCATAAACAAGGATTCAATAAAACTTTGAAAACTTTCTCTCTCTTAGACCCTACAATTCTTCTTCACATGCTTGTATACTAAATATTTACACTCTTTGGTCTTATTTATCTCTATTTGACCCTCAAATGTGTTAAAAAAAATTATCTTCTCCATGTGAAGGTGAATTTTTCTCCTGAGAAGATCCACAACCTATAATTTTTCATTCACGATGCCCTGATGAAGAGAAAACTAGGAAAATTGATTGCCTACTTGGATGAAGGAGACTTGATGTGTGCCCTGACTTCAAAGGGATGGTTCATGAATGATATATGAACAATTAAAGAAAAAATTACCATATATAAAATTTATCTAATACTATTTTATCTATCTAAAATTTTAGACCTTTATTTTCTCTCTCATGGTCATACCATCTAGAACCCTAAAGGAATCTCCCTATGTGTAAAGAAGATAGTTAACTAGAGGGGACAAGTTTTGAGAATATTTTGAATCATTTTGCCATTAAATTATTATAAAACCCATTTCATATGCTCATCTTCATGTTTTAGACCTCTGTTGTATGGAATGGAATGTACAAGTCTATACTTGTGCATGAAAATACATTGAAAAAGCCTTTTCGTTACAATTTATTCACAACTAAAGTTTATCACTACCAATTTTAGGGAATGAGAGAAGTAACATGAGTCATTTTCATTTTATAACAATATTTAATTCTTTTACACCTTTATGTGGCCAAAATTGGCATGTGGGAGCCTTTAGAAAGCCTTTTTTAAGCTTAAATTTGCATAAAAAGCTATTTTCAAAGCATGACACTTATAACTTAGGAAATTACACAAATATGAATGTATTTTAGGGAATTTTGGATATTTTAATGACTTTTTACTCTAATTTTTACATTCAAAGTTTTAAAAGTCTCCCTTTTAAGTAAAAGTACACAATTTTAGACCACTTTTTAAAGGCTCAATAATATTATGAAAAGTTTTGGACTATATAGGTTGGTATTTGGCCTTGATAGGCTAAATTACCAAAAAAATTGACAACTCAAAAGGGTTGAACAGCATACTAGTCAAGAGAACCTACTAGATTTTAGATGATAATGATAATATGAAACACAACATGGCTTGATGACTCTCTTAACTGATAAATAAACTCTTGAACTTTGACATACCTCTTTTGACTACAAAAAAAATAAGACAACATAAACCATAAATAAACACACCGAAAATAAGAATTGAACACACCTAACCTAAGGAAATTTAAAAAAAAAAGACAAGACAACAGCAAGGAAATAGACCACTACTTGTTTTATTCACTTATTAAAACATGAAAAATAACCTAAAACACTAACCTGAGATCAAAATATTTCCTTCAAGGTCAAATAGAAAGCTTGATTATGTAGCATAGAACTTTGAATCATGATTTCCATATTTTGATGGCTTGTTCTTGTACATAGGGACATTTTCACCTTCATAGTCTCTTAGGGAATCAACTAGTTATTATACTACCAATTTTAACTGCATGAATTATAGACATGAGTCCAAGATCAAGTCACACTCTTCCCATATTTGTGTGCTTTGAAAGAATAATATCAATTCTTCTTGAGTCATAAGCTACTGATTATGATCATGTTGAATATCTTGATGTGTCTTTTGTGTCATAGATGAAAATCTAACCTCTAAGAGAGATGGATCTGATTTCATGACTTTTTGAGGCCATTTGAATTCATATTCAACTTTAAAAAGTGGAGGGACATCTAAAGATGGAGAGATAAGTTGATAACCTTATCTGAAAGACTCAAAGAAGTCATCTCCCAAGAAAACAACCTCTTCGATTTGATTGTTTGGAGGGTTGATTTCTTCTTTCTTGATGAAATTACCTCTCTCAACCTGAAATGAATCACATTCAAGTAGAAAATAACTTGAATTGAAAACATAAAAAAAATCCAGTGTTTGATTTTCACCAAGTTAAAGTGCAATTGGAGTTTTTTCATTATGATCATGAGGATGTGAATCATCTTTTTGTATCTCAAATTGGTCAATTTAAATTGTTTCATATTCAACATCAATTTGATGAGTTGGCATGCTCTCAAAATCATTTTTTATTCATCTTATTTGGCTAATTAATACTTGATTTATAATACTATTACAAGCTCTTGTGAACTATCATAATGAATGGAAACTACTATGTGATCAATGAACTCATGAAAATCATCTTGTTCTTGTTCAATTGACACTCTTTCTCTTGTATCTCATCTTCTAATTATAACTCATCTTCTATCTCAAATTCCTCTTTGAATTCATCCTCTTTTGCATTCTGATGGATTGGATCATGCTCTTTATTGACAAGGAGTGTGCCAATGGTGATGTTCTCTTCATGTTTATTCAAATTATTTCCATCTTCATATAACTTAGCTTAAACTTCTTCAATTGCCTCATAAAGGAGAGACTCCTTCTTAATAATTATCATGGTAAACCCCTAATAATAATCTTGAAAATGAGAAAGGTCCAAAGATGTTGCCATTGATGACTGATTTTGCTTATGGGGATGCTTAACCTTGATCACCTTCACCTCCTCTCTCTAATAAATGTTTTATTGAATAAATTTCCATGAAGGAAAGGCCTTGGGCTTTTGAAGAGGGAGGAGTGGAGGCTGAATGAACTCTTTTTTGCTTTCTAGAATAACACTTGGACTTATGTTTGACTACTCTTATTTATCCCTAGACTATTGTACTTATTTCCAAGCCATGAACTTGGGTTTATGAGCTTCTTATTTTGTACTTATTGTATCCATGGGAGTGTAAGAAGGAACTTGATGCTAAGATAATGTTACCTTTACAACTTCTATTTATTGTTGATGATGTTATTTTATAAGCTTGACATTTTTGGCTAGGTGAGCCTCAAATTCATAAACTAACTCATTAGAGAGCTATCCTTGCAAAACTAAAGATGAAGGCTCATGTATGATATACTATGAAACATGAAAGTTAGCTTTCTTAAAACACATTTCTTCAACCTTATGAAGTCTCTCTTGGATAGACTTCTAAGTAGTAAAGCTTGGCAAGGCTTGAATGGAATCTTGAGGGCTATGATATATATTTGTTTGATATTCATGAAGATAAAAGGGAATATCTACTGAAAATTTATGTTTCTCATGAACAACCAACCTCTCTTCAATGTTTATAATGATAACACCTATGTCCAACATATCACTATTGAATTTTGAATGGCCTTATCTTATGAAAGATGCACACACTTTTTTGGATTACTATAATGAAGCTTTCATTCTCTCAATTTCATGATTAAGTACCTCTTTCCATAGCTCTTTTAAATTTCTATTCTCACCATTTATTTCTCATAGTTAAACAAAGTTTGTTTGAAGCCTAATATAGATTGTCTTGGAACATGATTTAGTTGATGAGGAAGATAACAAGGTTCATGAGGGTTATCATAAGATTTGTATGAGTCATCATACTACTGATAAGGTTTTATATATGGTTGGTGAGGCTCATCATAAAGATAATATGGATCATGGTAGGGCTGGTAAGGGTAAAGAAGAGATGTATATGGATCATATTGGAATTGTTGATATAGATATCAATGACCAAAGTCTACTCCATAGGCTACCATATCCTAGAAAACATCTAAAAATCAATGAATTTATGAATAAGAGTTGCCTTTTACCTTAGAGATGAGGACCATATGATTACTTGAGACTACTTCTAAAGAACAAGATGTTGTAAATGTGTACTCCAATATATAGATCTATGTCCCATCAGGTATGCCAAAACTATTAGTAACCTAAATAGTACATTATTAAATGTTGATTTCTCATATCTCCTTCACACCTAAACAAACATTAGAATGGTCTAAGGTGTGGGAAACCTATATCTTAGACTAGACCTCTAGATTGTGATTCTAGCTCCTTTGATATATCTACTTTGCTCAGTTTCCTAAAATTTACTATTTTTTCCAAGATGAAAAGGGTTAGAAGAATTACTAAAAGGGAAATTTATTCTACTGATGGTGATACACCTATACTTCTAGTTGATTCACTCTATTTGAAATCCACAACACTAATGAATAATGCAAATCACTGAATCTACAACTCCAAAGGACTCATATGTAATAGTATTTCACATAAAGGTTCTATCAAGTGATCAAATCATGAGAGAAATGAAAAAATTCTTGATTTAAGGCACTAAACAATCAATATATCCATTTTTATCTTAGTCATTCAACATTAAACACTGTATATGACCTGCATAAGATTACATACTAGTAACTAGGTGAGATAGGAACTACTAAGGGAGAAAATACTTCCACATGTGAAAATGAAATTAACATAATCACACTAAACATATGTATAGGAATCTAAAATAGTCATTTTTATTATCTCAATAGGTTTACAAAGCTCAATATTGGTAGAGTTTCATCATGCCGAAGAGAGGGATCCTAAAAAATGGCCTAATAACTTGAATATATAGACATGAGAAGATAATTAACCAGGAGATTAGCATAAAAGAGAGAAGATGAAGTCAACTATACATCATCTCAAGTCAAATTTAAGTTACAATTTGATGACAATAATCTTAAATAAGTTTCTATTGATGATGAGAATTTTAACATCAATTAATCAACCCTTTCACATATTATGAAGGTTAAGTTGGAATTGTACCAATCTAATAACATGGTTCTAAAGGTTTAATTATGATCCTAAAGATGTGAGGGTTTTTTTATATGTTCTAGGAAATAACAAATAAGCTATAAAATATAATGTATTCCATTATAATTTCATAAATCCACTTATCAAATAATGAATCAGTTAAGATATGAATATGTAATCTATCTTATTTGATAGAGAAGGCTTATGAATAAGATAATCTCTTGAAGTAAATAAATATGATTCAATAATATAATATACTTCAAAGTAATATCTTGCTTTGCTATTGTGATAATTTCTAAATATCATCAAGGTAATAAATCATCACTATAAAGTAATATAGAATTGAGATAAATTAAGATAAACAAATCTTCTATCAAGTAAGAATTCAAACAATACTCAACACATAAAAGACATAACAAACAACAACCAACAAATTAAAAAACAAGTAAATAGGATAACAACTAATCTAAGAAAGATATAACAAACTAATTAAGAAAAAGTAATAAACCAAACTAAACTAGAACAAACAAAACAATCAAACTAAGTCTAATAAAACTAGCACAATTTGAATCTAAACTAAATCTACAAACTAACTAATCTAGAATCTAATTAAGTCTAATAAATTAAACTAATCTAAAATAAACTATTAAATAAATAAATAAATCTAACTCTAAAAAAATAAACAAGGGAATTAATATAAGAAAATAACTTGAATGAAAAATAGAAATAAATAATAATCTAAAATGAATTAAAATATAAAAGATACCAAACTAAAAGAAAATAGAAAGAAAGTTAGATTAATTAAAGATCAATCTAAAAATAGATTAAACTATATTAAATTCAAAATTAATATAAAGTATAACATACATAAAACATGTGAGTCTCGAAGAGAGTTGTTTTAGCAAAATAAATTAATTTTATTTGAGAAACCAACATATTTATTTACAAAATATCTTGAGAGACAACTTTTACAATCAAATAGATCACTGAAATGGCACAAATAGTGAATTTTTCATCATTATTCAGGTTCAATACTTAGATTCTGCACATAAGACTACAAGTAGCAATCATCAAAAGATGTTAAGCTTGACAAACTTCAAATAATCTATTATAAATGATATTATAAAATTGGATATACCTGCATTGCCTAAGCACTTCTCAACCATTAGAGAAAGTACCTTTGGATCTACCTTTAAAATTCATGCTATCTTAGATAAATTCTATATAAGAAAGATACAAATGATTAACTTGACAATGTAAAGTCTTTAATACCTATGTTATTCCCCCTTAAAATGAATCCTTGATCTCCTTTTATGCTTCAAATTTGGTTGAAAAAAGAAGTTACAATTAACCTTAGTTAGTTAGTAGTTTAACTTAATTAATTGACTTTATAAAAGTCAATTAATATAAATAGTTATTAGTTAAGGTTTAATTAAGACTTAAAATTCTTAATGGATCAAACATTTGAATATAGATTGGGTACTTCCTAATGGGTGGGGACCCTAATCAATTAATAATAAAATAGAATAACATGTATCAATAAATAAATAAATAGATAAATCAAAGTTTAATAAAAGTCCTATTTATATTAATACCATAATGCATATTTCCAAAAATTAATTAGGCATATATATATATATATATATATATCAAAAAATTAAAATCTATTGTACTTTCAAAACATCATCACTAAAATATCAAAATCTAAAAATTAAAGTATCAAATTCTACCAACTTAAAGTTTATCATGAAAATAAAAAATTTATCCTATTGACATCCAAAAGTCATTAGAATCTAACAAAACCTCAATAACCATCTTCCCTTACTCATTCACACATTCATTATATTCCATCTCAATTACTGGAAACTGAACCAACTTAGTCCCAGTATCACTTGTATTATCATCAATCTCTAGCTTAATATTCTTCATAACTCTAACCTCAAATAAAGTGTTTGTGTTACTTTGACTATCTGATCATTTTTTTGAAGTGGTTGGATGAATTTCAAGAGTGCATTTTCTACAGGCTGAAATAGGCTCCTTCAAGCTTAATTTTCTACATCCTAAAATAGGATCTCTTTGAGATGATGAGGGTTCATTAGAAACTAAAGGTAAGGCAAGATTAACAAAGTTATTAGCATGGGTTACTTCAATATCAATATGAGTGGTTTCATTAACATGGTGTGACTATTAACAACCTAGTTTTTTTTCAAGGTAGGTGATTGAAATAGTAATTGATGTGGATTATTTTGTAAGTGTTGAGAGGATCTGCTATGGGAATGAGTCCTAACATCAAATCTATGACCATGAAATCCTCTATAACCTCTATTATTTTTAGGATTGGAGGGTAAATTATTTAATACATTCTAAAACTCAAGGTAATTAGCATAAAAGTGAATTGACATCCTAGCACCCCTACTGGCATACCTAGGGCCAAATTTCTTAGCCCTAAAACCTTCCCTTGGGATTTGTCTATTCAGGTTTCATTGATTCACATTATCTAAATTCTGACCCCAACCTTTGTTATCATTACTTCTACTTGATCCAAGTTGATCCCATCCTGACATCCTATGCATTAAAAATATATTCAAATAAAAATGATTATCATGATTGAAAAATTAACATGTATTCATTCAATATGAAACCAACTATACATATATATTAGTAAAATAATCTCTACATTGTCTATTGATTGCAAAAAAATTGAATTATTCCAACATTTTCAAATCTTAATGCAATATTCCATTTTGATCACATCAAAATCCATCTTAAAAAAATAAAATTAAATACCCATAGTCTTATTTCTACAATATTATATCATATCCTCATGATGTTTTGTTCACTATATGAATATTATCTGAATCAATTCAAATAATTGAAAATAAGACTTCCACAAGTTCTATTCCTGACAAGTATTTCTCAACTAAAAACCACATTATTATGACATATGAAAATATCAACATCATATTATTCTAAAAATTTCAATATGAAACCCTGATAATATCTCAGAAATATATTTTACCAGCACTCTCCTATTACTATTTTCTTTCTGAACATTATCTTATACATATATATTATGTATAATTTTTGCATGCATTCTTCTAAAAAAAATTTAAAAGGAACCATTCACATAGAGATCTTAGACACAACTAAATTCTTTCCAATTCATTATATTTAAACTCAAAGAACTTATCATAGTTTCTCAAATCACTAATCATTATGACATCTTTAAATCTAACCTCAAAATAGAAACCCAGAACATTAAAATGCTTTGTTACCAAACAATTTTTTATTGAAAAACTGGGAACACACCAAGATTTTCTATATAATATTTCTAAATATATACAAATTTCATCAAATATCAAACCCAAATATCAATGAAATAAACTAAGGCATTTCAAACAATGTCACTGTCATATTTCATTTAAATAGAAACTCAAAACAAAAAACTTTACATCTACAATATATCTTCTATATCATATCTTGAAAATGAGATAACTTTTAATAGTTTTTCAAGAAAACTATTATCTATTTACTTTATTTTCAAGACTTTGAGAAAACTTTGAACTAAATTATGTGAAAAAAAAAATTATCCATGAAAATATTTCAACAATCTTCCATTATACTCAGAAAAAATTTGAATCTGGTAGAGTTTTTAGTAATTCATCATTTATAAAACCCTAACATGATATGTGCAAGTTGATGTAAAGCATCCATTATTTTCATAAACAAAGATCAATACAATAAATTTACATGACCTAAACATGTAGGATTTTTTTCTTCAAAACCCATTAATACATGAAACTGTAGTTTGAAAGAAAATAAATCCACCACTGAATGATACTATTTTAAAATCATTTGAGTATATTATTTTCCTTTTATATCACTTCTTATGATAGATCATATATTTATTCAATCCCTTCAAAATATTCATGAAATAAAACACATAGAGTTCATCCCTATAAAACTCAAATTTTCAATGAGGCCTTTGAAACTATAAACAGAATGTTCGAAGCACCATAATAGTTTATATTACTCATATAAATCCAAAACTAGATGTATATTTAATAATAAAAGCCTCATATATTCTCAAATATCATGCTCAAATCAAAATGGTAAAGCCACATATTATTATCTCATCATCTATCATGAATATATCAAAATTTAAATCCATTCACTTCAATATCTCATGCAAAGAAGTGATCTTTTTAACCATTAAAATGTAAGCATCATTCAACTTTCCAAAAACATACATGCACAAATCTAAACACATGACTTATCAAAATCTTATCAACATGCAAACCAAAAATTGCTTTTTTTCCATACAACTAAAAACTAATTCAAAATAACTCAAAACTTATTCATTTTATTCATGGCATACCTATATGCACTTTTATTTAAAAATTTTGTTCACAAATCCCATTTGCAACTCCAAAATCCAACTTGATAGAGTAACACTTCCATAAGAAAGCTTTAAAATTTGAAAAAAATAATCAAAATGATGTTATTTGTAATCCAAGTCCCTCGACATAACTACCTTGATTACATACCTAATTTCCATTGGCTTCATTAAAACTGAGACAATTACTTAACATTTTATCAACCGAGTTAGCAATGCCCTCAGACTTAGTGACTACCAAATCTTTTGTTAAACCTTTAACTAATCTCTAATTGAGGCATGTACTCTTAGCATTAAGCCCCTCAAACCACCAAATTATCTTACAAGATATTGAAGCATCTGATATGCTTCACATTAACTCACCTTGTTAGTTAATTTACCATAAGGTTTGCTAAATGGATTACCAACTAAACCTATCATTACAATGTTTATATACCTTGAGACTACCAGCCAATCTTGCCAACTATATCAATCATGAGTCTCAAATTACCAATTAAACTTAAATACATCACCTTTTGAAATCACAATTTTTCCCCTTCAAAATTTTATGTTTCAAGACATAAACACTAATATTTGAAAATAATAAGCATCAATACCATTAGGCTCCTCAAAAAATCTAGTCATATTACTTTAGAACTTAGTATAGGTAATGTTTGAATTCAAAACTTTAGCCAAATAAAGGACTTGGGATTAACCACTTAGACCCTTTAGGATTCTTTGATAGCCTTAGGAAATAATTTATCCAAATGTCAATCCAACCTTAACATGTTAACATTTCAAACAAATGTTAATTATATTTGCAACTAATCATTATTTGAAATTGATCCATCCATCATACTAATAAATCCATATAAATCTCATAGTTGAATTTTCAAATGAAGTTCATGATAAATCAAATGATGTATTTGATTTACTAACCATGAGATGCATTATTTTTTCAAACTACAATAGTCATGATAATCCATTTGTATACTTGTAATTGAAATTTTATTAACAAGAAAACCATTATTACCAGTCAATATATCTTTCCATCTGAGTCAAACCAAGTTGCATATTGACATGAAAATATGAGATTGATTACCACAATATGCTCAAGCTATAAAAACTAAAAACTAATCTAAAAATCATTATGATAAATCCATACTCAGTTAAAAATAAATCAAAGTAACTCAAAACATTCCTCAAAACTTATTCATTTTATTCATAGCATACCTATATGCACTTTTCTTCAAACTATCTGTTCATAAATCTTGTCTACAATTCCAAAATCCAACTCAATAGAGTAACACTTCCATAAAAAAGCTTCAAAAAATGACCAAAACAATGAAAATAATTTTATTTTTAAGCCAAGTCCCTCGATGTAACTACCTTGTTTACATGCCCAATTTCTATTGGTTTCATTAAAATCAAGACAAGTACTTAACATTTTGCCAACCCAATTAGCGATGCCTTTAGACTTAATGACTACCAAATCCTTTGCTAAACCTTTAACTAATATCGATTAATCAAGGCATGTACTCTTATCATTAATTCCCTTGAATGACAAAATGATCTTATAAGATCTCAAAGCATTTGATATGCTTCACATTAACTCACCTTAATAACTAAGTTGCTGTAATATTTTCCAAATGGATTACCAACTCAACCTACCATTACAATGTTTATATACCTTGAAATGACCAACTAATCTTGCCAACTATATCATTCATGAGTCTCTAATTACCAATTAAACTTTCATACATCACCTTTTGAAATCATAATTTGTCCCCTTCAAAATTTTATGTTTTGATACATAAATATTAATCTTTGAAAACAATAAGCCTCAAGACCATTAGGCTCCTGAAAATCTAGTCATATTACTCTAGAACTTAGTATAGGTAATGTTTAAATTAAGAACTTTAGCTAAATAAATGACTTGGGATTAACCACTTAGACCCTTTAGGATTCTTTGATATCCTTAGGAAATAATTTATCTAAATGTCAATCTAACCTCAACACATCAACATTTCAAAAAATTGTTAACTATATTTGCAACTAATCATTATATGAAATTGATCCATCCATTATACTGATAAATCCACATAATTCTCATAGTTGAATTTTCAAATGAAGTTCATGATATATCAAATTATGTATTTGATTTACTAACCATTAGATGCATTATTTATTCAAACTGCAATAGTCATGATAATCCATTTATATACTTGTAACTGAAAATGTATTATCAGGAAAACCATTATTATCAGTCAATATATCTTTCCATTTGAGTCAAACCAAGTGTCATATTGACATGAAAATATGAGATTTATTACCAAAATCTCCTCAAGCTATCAAAACTAAAAACTAATTAAAAATTTTTATGATAAATTTGTACTCAGTTAAAGATCAATATAGATATCCAAATTCATCATGACAATCATATAATGCTTCCAATTTTGATAAACCATATGAAGTGTCTCTATTTAAATTGAAAATAATATATTTTAATATAATCATGAATCAACTGACAAAAAAATGACTAATCATAAATATTCATCAGTGATAAATCATATGCATATTTTATTCATTCATCTATTTATGCTTTTTCAAACCACTTAAAATATAAATACAAATTCATAAACCAATCATCATCAACTTATGTAACTGAAAGTGTGTATCTAAATATACTATTAATTGACTAAGTCTCTAACATAGTTTTAAATTTTATGACTGAATCATCTATATGGTAGAAAAGTATTAGTTTCAAAAAATTGAGGGGGGTGTGAAAAATAGGCATAACACTAGCGACTTTGCTAGTCAGTTTAAGTAATGAAATTGAGTACGAAAAAAATTACCTATTGATAAAAACATAATCTTGAGAGTGTGATCAGGTAAATCATTTCTCAATTAGCTATGCATAAACCCATTTAATAATGAATTTTAAAATGGATGAGTTGTTCGACTAGCGTGGCATGAAAAAAGGGAATGATATAATAGGTAAGTTCAAGTTGGATGCATAAACTAATACAAATGAATTAAATAAAATATCAAAAATAAATTATTACCTCAATAATTAGATATAATTTATCATATGTTATTCATGTATAAATAAAATTAAATTTATAAAGAGTAATATCTAAAAAATAATTGACAATTACAAAAAAATTGTAGCATCCTCACATTCTTCCTTTATAATGTAAAACTCATCCATTTATAACACTCATTGAAATTTTCAAAATTAAAAGAAAGCAACCACAAAAAACAAATAAACAAACCAAAATAAGAAATAATAGAAAATGATAGCAATTGAAAGAAAGCACAACACAAAATAAAAACAAGAAAACAAAGAAACAATCAAGACTAAAAAGGAGTTAATCGTGAAATAATTTCAAATAATTTCCATTAACTAAGTAACATAACCAATTTCCTTCAATATATTTTAAATGAAAAGCATTATTTCCAAGTACAAAGGTAATTATATGAGGATCAAGTTATAATGAATCAAATTCATGATGTTTACTAAAATCTTCACGAGCTTTGTTCCAATATAAAACTAGATCACCAACTTTAAAATTTTTATTAGAAACTTTTTTATCAAAAAAAAAATTCAATTTTTTTTAGCCCTTTTTAATTTCTATAATGTTATTTCTTTTGATTCATTAAGATCTATTAGATCATGTAATCTTTGTTCAATTAAATTTGTATCTTCAACAACATATTGTAAATCAATTCTAGTTGAAGAAATTTGAAGTTTTATTGGTAAGGTGGCCTTAAATCCATATGTTAACATGATAGGTGAATAACCACTTACTACCTTAATAATAGTTTTATCAGCCCACAAATCTTCAAAAATTGTAAGATGCCAATTTATTTTATTTTCACAAACTAATTTCTTTATGATTATAATTAATCATATTTTTATTTGTTGACTCAACTTGAGCATTACCTTAAGGATAATATTTGGATGAATAACTAGATATATTAGATTATTTTTTCAAAAATTATAGAAATTCATTTGAAATAAACTGAGGTCTATTATCAAAAATGATTTCATAAAGAACTCCAAATCTAGAAAAAAAAATTATTTTCTAAAAATAAGATTACTTCACATGTTACAAAACTTTTAAATAGTTTGGCCTTAGGCCACTTAGTGAAATAATCTATTGTTGTTAATATATACCTATGACCATTAGATAAAGGAGGATGTATATCTAAAATAAATTAAATGCCCTATTTTTAAAGTATTTTTTCAAGAATAATAGGATTTAAAGGCATTACAGGCAACTTATCTCTACCAATAAACAATTGACATGGTATACAAAAATGAACTAAATTATAAGCATCTTGAAATAGAGTAGGACACTAATAACCTACTCTTAAAATCTTATAAGTAGTGGTTTCTATAGCATAATGTCCATCATAATTTCCTTCATGATAGCCTCTAATAACTTTTTGAGTTTGATCATGCATAAGGCATCTTAATAAAATTATATCTCTATTTCAATAAAATAGAAAATTTTATAATAAAAAAAAATTAAATATTTTAATCATAAGGAATGTCTTTTATTTTTATAAAAATTCTTAGGATATGATTTATTTTTAAAATACAAGACCAAGTCATGATACCATTCATCTTCAGCCAACAAACAATCCCATTCATTCATTTTACAACCAAATTTAAAAAAATTTAAAAAATCACAAAAATTCAAGGTCTTTAAATGAGGATTTGCATTTAAATTATCATCAACTAATAAGACCAAAACATAATACTTAAAGAAGCATTTTCAGCTAAATGTTTTGCCAAGTCATTATGTTTAATTATTTTAGAAGAGTCAAATTTAAGATCAAACCCTTGAATATGTAAAATCCACTTAGCAAGCCTTCCTTGAATGGTTGGTTGTTTTAAAAGATAAGATAAAATAGGAAAATTAGATCACACAAAATATTTTTTTCCCATCAACAAATAATTAAATTTAATCAAAGAGGAAACCAATGAGAAAATAAATTTCTTAATAAGTAGGTACCTAGTTTCGGCTTCTTTTATAACTTGACTCATATAAGCGATTAGTTTTTCATCATTATTTTCAAATTATTGAGTGATATCAAATCCAATTTATTTTTTAGTAGCATTAACATAAATAATAAATGCTTTTTTCAAATCTAATTTGGTAAGAATTAGAGCACTTGCAATGGAATTTTTAACACTATTGAATGTTAAATCAGCACCTTCATCCCAAGTATAAATTTTATATTTCTTATTTAATAATTGTAAAGAATTAGAATTATCAAAAAAATATGATATGAATTTCTTAACAAAGTTTATTTTACCAAAGAAAGATCTTAAACAAGCTTGATCCTTAGGAGGAGGTAACTCTTTAATAGGTTTAATGCATTCAAAATCTATAGAAATGCCATCTTTAGAAATAATATGTCCTAATAACTTACTTTTGGTAATACCAAAAACTAATTTTTTTAGATTAAAATAAATTTCATACTTCTTAAATCTTTTAAAAAATTTAAGAAGATGATGTAAATTCTTTTTTCATCTTTTTGACTGAATGGTGAGATCATTTAAATAAACCTAAATAACAATGTCAATAAAATCATCAAAAGCAACATGCATAGCTCTATGAAAAGTATCTCGTACATTCATTAATCCAAAAATTATTTTTTTATAATCAAAATTACCTCTATGAGTAGTAAAATTAGTCTTATGTCTAACTTCAATATTTACAAAAATTTGATTAAGAAAATCCATCTAATAATGACATCATTTCTAATCATGTAACCTATTGTAAAATCTGATCTATACTTGATGGAGGAATTATCCTTAATGCTAGATTTAATCAAATCCTTTAAATCAACACATAATCTAATATCACCATTTTTCTTTCTAACTAGCACTAAATTAGCTACCCACTCAAAATATTTTGGGTAAATGACACCAACATCAAACATTTTATCTAGATCTTTGTTAATGGTGTCTTATAACAAAGGGATAATTCTTCATATTTTATATCTTACAAGTTTAATACTAAGTTTTATAGGTATATCAAGCTTAATAATATTAGTATCATAAAATTTAATATCTTTATATGACCAGGCAAACACACTAATTAATTCTTTAAATAACTTAATGAATTTAACCTTCTCATTAGGAGTAACTTTAATTCCTAAATAGACATATTTAGGATCTTATTATGTACCTAAGTTGATAGGAATAGTCTCACCTATTATTCTCCTAGAAGGTTTTTCCATTCTATAAACTTTGGGCTCATCATTAGGTGTAAACATAAATTCTAAACTTACTAAACCAACAGGCAATTTATTAGTACTTAATTACAAATAATCTCCACAATTAAGTATATACTCATCATGATCAAAATAATTACTATTGTCACTTGTATTTTTACCCTTTAAGGAGATGAAAAATCTCTCCTCATGTAAGTGGAATAATGGAAACACCTCTAAGCTTGTGGGTAGCCTAAAGATGAGGTGAATCTCTAGATAGGGCTAGATCCCTTGATGTACCACTTTGGATTGTAACTACACCTAAACTTTGGGGGGGGAGGGGGAAGAGAGAGAGATAAATAAAATTAAACTACTCTAATGGAGGTGATACACCAAATAAGATGATGACTTCCAACCAGTAGCATGTTACACATGAAATCAAGGGACAAACTAAACATACACTCCTTCAATCTGCATCTTCTCACATCAATGTTACATTGTGAGGTTATGCATCAATGTGAAAAGCTAGGAGGACTAGACAAGAGGAATTGAATGGAACTAATGAAAATAATAACTCACTCAATCCTTGAAATTTCTTAGAACACTTTATGTGCCCTGAAAGAAGAAGCTTTCTAACTACAAATATGATGCAAGAATGAGACAACAACATGCTAAGGAATCCATAGTCTTCACTAAGAAAGATCCAAAATTCAATTAAAACACACTAAAAATAGTTATTAAGAGGTAAAAAATCAATAGTCTTATTTATAAAATGGTATGCGAATGAGTAGGGCTTTGTCATACTCAAGTGGAGCATAAGTTATAATGGCCAAAATGGATAGTTCTTATAAAACTTGAGAGAGAGAAGCAAAAATAAGTCCAAGGGTCAAAATGACACTTTCAAAGCTGAGAGAATTAGATAATTGTACATCATAATATGATTTGTGATGAACCATGTAAGATTAGGAAGCCTAAGTGTCCATCCAAGTCATCAAACTCTTGCAAAGTGGCATGAAACTCCCTTAACTGGCTCAAAAAATTGCCTTCATGATTAACCATATTTGAATATCCTAAAATTTATTATGGATAGGTATAATGATTGGTATTAATTATAAGGACATAAAACATACATCGTCATGCATTATTTGTAGGCTTGGTCATCTAAAAACATTTGGAAAGGAGACATCATCATCTGTAGTCCAAAAAATTCCTCCATGTACCCTGCACACTTAGCCTCCAAAAAGGAATAATTTTTCAATTAAAATACATGGGATGGAGTGGATGACATTTTTCAATTCCCTCCATGTAATTATAGTCATCAGACATGTTTTAAAATCACCTCACTTGAATTTTTTCACCCTTCTCACTAGCTTGTCCAATATGCCAATTTTGATTGGCTGAAATGAATCTATTTGTTTACACACTTATAAGTATTTTTAAATCATTAAATTTCCATAATTATTTATAAAAATTCTATATATTCTTCCCAAACTTGATTTCATGCTCATAATCCTTATAAAACCTAAAAAACACATAAAATGGTAAAAAATGCCCTATTTTACACCTTGTCTATACAAGTCCATATAGCCAAAAAGCATGGGTATTAGATTGAGGGATTATTTTTCAATTTACAATTGTCCTAAGTAAACTAGTCTATTAGAGTAGCTATCTAACTCTATTTCTCCAAACTAGTTCTGACTGAGGGTTTGCAAGGGTTTTAGGCCCATTTTGACTTTTAATCTTTCTTCATAAAGCTTTGACATCTAACTTTCAAAAAAATTACACAAATACATATTTAAAATACCTTCATAAACATCCTTAAACTCCTTATATTACCATTCATAACTTTAGGGGAGATGTGAGCATCCAAAACTTTCTTATCAAGCTCTTCTTTCCATTTTCTATAGGTATAGTGTTATCTCTAAGCCAAAAATGGCTTCCTTAGGGGTTTATTTTCCTTTAAAAATATTTAAAACATGTTATGTACTCCCATATACATTATCCAATAGGTTTTAGTTATCATCTAAATCCAAATATGAAATTAACCCCCTTTTTGGATTAAAGACCTAGTTATGCCTAGTAGGCCTATTTACACCTTAAATCAAAACATGAGTTTTTGATGATTCATTTTCATACCAATGGATTTATTACCTATTTTTCCACCATATAAAAATTTTATAATATTTTTAAATGCATGTGTGAGGATAAAAGTGTGAATGACCTCCTCTTTGGACATTACGCCTAATCCGGCCTTTAGGCTTGAATACAGGTTTGAGGTTATAGGCCACCTTGTAGATATTTTAATTTATGTGAAAGTTTATTCATGTTTCTTTAGGTATATTTCAACTCCACACCCCTCTCCTCAAGTTTCAAATAACTTCTGGTTCACCCCTCTACTTCAAAATGTAGGTTTATGCACAAAGGGAGTGCCCTCTATCTGAGACAAAACAAAGGGCACTCCCCTATTTATTTAGATAGTATTGGTAATTTTAGGGATGTATTTATGTTTTAATTATATTATATACAAAAAATAATCCCTTGGTCATCTCTTATGACCCTCTAAAAACATAAGAAATCAAAATAGACATGTTAAGAAAGACTATCTACAAGGTTTAAGACTGTGGACTTTAGGCACCTGGTTAGGACCTTATCTATGTTTTATTTATATTTTAAAAAATATATAAATATTATAATTATCATAATGTATATTTTATAGTCTTTATGGACCCCTCATACCCTTGAATTCACAAGACTGAGTTTCTTTTTTACTGTGTTCTATCTTAATGTCTCCTGCCTGGAGGTTTCCCTACGTATTTTAGTTGAAAACTAATTATTTATAGGCATATTTGAAATGTATAACATCATTTACATTGGTTGAAACTTTTTTCTCTGCTCTATGTACTTCCCACACTCACAATATCTAAGTCTGATCATTTTATGACATAGTACAATTGACTTTGTTTTGCTTGAGAAGGACCCCTATAGGACACTTGCATTAGTTAGGCATGATATAATGTTTTAAACCATTTTATATTTCCCTAGATTCATTTTTTTACCTATTTGGATCTATTTTTCCAAATTCTTTGCTACATACACATCAATAATAATCATCCTTTAGCTCACTACCTTCCTTAATAAACACAGTCAACTATGTTGGAAAAAATAAACCCTGTAGGTGGAGATTCTTCTCTTGAAAGGTGTTATTATATTTTGTATAACCCTTTGAAATAATTTATTAAAAAATTTCACTTTCAAGGCAGGTTTTAATGTCTATATGTTCATAATCTACTAAGTTCACCTTAATAACTCTATGGGCACTATAGCGGTGGATGGTTTACAAGTATTTATGAACTTGAAGAAATCATCATGATTACCTCTTAAGACACCTTAAACCCTTGAATAAAATTTTAATCACTTTCCAAACTACTAAACATTCCTAACACTCATACATGTAAGAAAATAAACCCTTCTTAAAATTGAACTCCATGTTGGTTGTAGGTGCTTGTTTTCATGGCCTGTGTATGGACTAAAGGTGTGTATAGGGTCTAAACACAACTTATGAGCTTATTTGATGATATAATAGGTTAAAAATGTCCCTTTCAGCTATTAAAAACCCTCTAATCATGGATACAAATCCCATTTTTCAACCTTGATGAAGAAAGGTCTCTTTATAGCTCAAATTTGTAGGTAATCACTGCCTAATAATAGTGGTTCAAAGAGCATACTCAGGCCTTCCTAATAATAAATCCATAGGGCCAAACCACCTCCTTATTTTTTTAATATGTGATCCTATGATATGGAAACAAGGCAAGGGAATTTAAAAGTTTAAAAAACTATTTAAAAAACCTTAATAATATATTCATATAATGGCCTAAACCTTTGTTTTGCTAATTTAGATGAAAAGGGACTTAATCATATCATTTTATGTTTTGAAGGCTTCTCCATCCAAATTACCAACTTGACACCTCAAATGGATCTGATCTTCCCTTTTCAACATACTAAGACCTTAGGGAAGGCTCCAACATGCTTCAATACTTCAAAACAAGACTCTTCAGTTCTCTGTATTATCACCTGTAGGTGACTATTTTCCCATATGCAGGCAGTGAAAAGGAGTATGAGAAATATGCATTATGTTTGGTTATCAAAATAGTTTTATGCCTATCCTAGAATATCCAAAATCATTTTCACACTATCAATTATTTTAAAAAAGTATCAACACCTCCTCTTAACTTGAATTTATCCATGAGAGCACTTGTAAGTTGTGTGTTAATGGAAAAATTATGTGTGAATGTTGCATATGATAGAAACTCATGGAGATTTTACCTTAAAGGATGAAATTGAAATATTATTTAACCAATAATACATTTAATACATGGATAATTACCTATCATAACTATTTGAATCCATTTGTAAAGCATGAAGATCTAGAAATGATGAAAACTACCTATAACTCAGAAAGGTGTATCTTCTTGCAACTTTGAGCTGATTTACTCATCCAAACACCTTAAAACATGAAAAAAATCATGGGTAACATGATTTTATATATTCAAAATTATCTATAATCAACATCACCAATTGGTTCGTATGGACTTGCCAAAAATGGAGCAAAACCTACAGGGTGCATAGGTTTGTAAGCAGAAAAACACAATCAACTTCATGAGGATCATTTATGAAGAACATGATACCATTATTTAAAATAATTATATTTAAATTAATGTATTTTATTTTAATACAACCTCCCAAAATCATTTGACCTTAAACCTCTTCTACTAGTCGTATTAAGTATAAACCTAAAGACTTCTTTTGCTTGCTAATAAGGGTGAAAAAGGAGAAAAATGGTTTTTAGAACTTATATGGATCTAAGGAAGTTAAATATTCATATTAAAACCTTCTCCATGTGTCAAACTTCCCTCTACATTGTACAAGTGCTAAACTCACCTGTTTCCTCAAGAAAACTACCCTTTCTTCTAAAGAACCTACCACCTTTAATTATGTTAGTTAATTAAGACCTCTTGGGACACAGAGATGTGACATCATCTTTTTTAACCTTAAAATTTCTTAATAAATATGTACAACTCATTAAATTCCCCTTTTTAACCTTAAAATAACTCAAAATGACTAAGGACCAATGCTAGTATAACATTAAATGAAATTAATTAAACTATAAAACACATTTTGACATATTTATTAGACCCCTAAAACACCTAAAAATTAATTTTTAACCTATATGGGTCCCAAATTGACTTAAAAGTCAAATTTGGTCAACAAATTTGTGACTCATAGGGGTAGTATACCTGTTATACTAACTAGACCAATAGCCTTATCAGTCCATTGGGCTTGGGGAGTAATTTTAAGTCTAAAACAAAAAAAATACCTTTTACCATAGTCTTTTATTAATAAAATACCACTAACTACCTCAACCACACAAATCAAAAGACACACACAAAATAAGGCAATAAACTGACAAGACACACACACACACACATATGTGCTCAATGTACTTAGGGGAATTAGAGAATAAAATACTATACACAACTAGTAACTAAGCATACCTCCTTTCTGGGATCAAAAGTAAATTTCCTTGAATCATCTTCATTATGGGATGAATCATAGTGCCAAACATGTTTCTCCTTGGATTGGATGTTTTGTAGATCATACCTATTCTTTAGCACTTCACTTGATCTACCCTCAAGTAGATCATCTTAAAATATGTCTCCAATGTATATATATTCCTCTTTAACTTGTACACATACCTCATATTTTTTCCTACTCTTCATTGCATGATAAACTTGTATCTCCTTAGTACGCATGGCTTCAAGAGGAGTAGTTTCATGTTCTTTAAAAGATTGAGGCCAATAGGATATTGTTCCATCTTTTAAGGCTAATGTGTTTCTCCCAACTGGTTGAGAGGATGATATCCCATCTTGATCATTTCAAACATTTCATCATGAAATGTATATGATTCTTTAAAGGACAAATTTGAAAGGTTGCTTTTCCTTTGCATACTTACTTGAGTGTCAAGGATACCTTCTCCATTTGGGATTAGCTCATAGCCTCCTTAAAGAGGATTATATCCTGATCCAATGATTTTGAATAGGTCATCTAAAGGTTGATTAAGAACTTTTCCTTTCCCATCCATGGTGTCTTGTAAAGTGATGGAAGAGCTAATGATCATTTCTTCCTCTTTGTCAAAAGGAAGACATTCTTCCTCATCAACCTAATATAAAGATTCAACACAAGAGACCACCTCTTATTTATCTCTTAGGAACTCTTGAGAGATCTCAAGTTTCATATCAACTACTAAAACATGACTATCAAGGGAAATGGTGATGGGGTGAGGACAAGATGAACTAGTTGGTGGAGGTGACATATAAAACTCAAAATCAGATTGGGAGTGAAATGTAGGGGATTCTTTTGGAAGAATTTGAGGAAGGGGAGGTAGACCTTGGGTTAAAATTGGTTGGTTTTATTCCTTATATTATACAACAACTTCATTTAAATATTATTTGTATTGTTCATTCTCTTGAGGAAGGTTAGATGGGGTGTGTTTAGGCATAGGATCTTATTTTGGGTCTAAACCTTCCATCACACCTTGACTTAGAAACTTAATTCTTGACTTTAACTCTTCAATTTCATTGGCTAGGTTCTCTTGGAAAATTCTTTCTTGAAGTTCATATGAGTCATCAGGATCATAAGGAATACATTAGGGCTAACATGGAACATAAGAAGCTTCTTGAGGAAGGGTGGGAAGGACTTGTAAAGGATCAACTTCATTCTCAAATTCACACTCCTTAACAATGATTCTATCTTCTTTCTTTCCCCATGATTCCACTATCTTACTTTAGCTTAGTATGTTAGGATTAGAATTATTTTCTTGAGGTGGTGATGCAATTTGAGGAGTGGATGAAGTGTTGAAGGAACTTGGAATCTTTTTAGGCTTGGATTCTCCACCTTGTCTCCAACTTGGAATCTCATAGCCAATGGTCACTCCTTGAGATGGGGATGTAATGTGAGAGGGAAATGAGGACTTAAAATCCACTTCCTTTGATGATAATATAGACTGATACACATTCATATTAGCCAAATCAATTTTCCTATCAAGATTAACTTCAAAAACAAGGTTTATCTTTTCAAATCTCTCTCTTCTAATTGATTTGGAAAAGGATGACTTTGATATCCTTGATTTGTCTCATGAGTAGGGATCAAATATGGATGATAGGAAACTTGGGTAAGTGAATATGAATTTTTATAGGTTTGGTGAGGTTTCCTTTCCTGAACTCTTAGCCTATCCTTTAAGGAAGAAACTAGGTCACTCATATCAAGCATCTCACGTATGAGCCTTTTTCAATTAGCTCTCTCAATAGGTACCCACTCTCTTTTGACCAGATATAATGCATATCTCACCTTTTGAATAATATGACTAGGAATCTCTATGCCATATCCCCTTTGTGCATCAAGATATAACATATACTTCTCATACCCTAAAAGTGTCCATTTAAAGGTGGAAATAGATTGACTTGAGAAGTGGCTAGGTTGACTAGGAGAAATAAGATATTGAGGAGGTTGGATATAGGATTGATACACTTCATTAATTGGCTGATACACTTCATGTTAGAGCTGGTATAGTTCATGATAGGGCTGATTAAGAACTTTCTCTTGTTGCTAGGGAATGGGACAAGCATGAAATGTCTCACCAACTTGTGTAAAATTATATTCAACACCAAAATTATCCATGAAACCTCATTGAAAGTAAGAACACAAAGTAAAATGTTACCAACAATCTTTAAAGGATAACCTATGATGCTTGACTAGCTAATGTATATTTGAAGTCAACATTGATGCTTGTATAGATGCCTCTAAAGGTTGATGTGTTGAAAGAAAACATAAAAATTCCTTCAAACTTCTTAGACTAAGGGTCCCATTGAGTGTGTAAAAAACTATTCTCACTTGGATTTGTACCTTTTGAGGAGATGATGAATCTCTCCTCATTAATGTGGCACAATAGAAACACCTCTAAGCTTGTTGGTAGGCTAAGGATGAGGTGAATCTCTAGATAGGTCTAGCTCCCTTGATGTACCACTTTGGATTGAAACTACACCTAAACTTTCAGGGTGAAAAGGGAGAGAGATAATTGAAAGCAAACTAATCTAAGGGATGTGATACACAAAATAATATGATGAATTCCAACTAGTATCATGTTACACATGAAATCAAGGGACAAACTAAACATACACTCCTTCAATCTGTATCTTCTTACATCAATGTTACATTTTGAGGTTATGGATGAATGTGCAAAGTTAATAATACTAGATAAGAGGCCTTAAATGACTCTAATTAAAATACTAACTCACTCAATCCTTGGCATTTCTTAGAACACTTCACATGCCCTGCAAGAAGAAGCTTCCCAACTACAAATAGGATGCAAGAATGAGATAGCACGCTAAGGAATCCATAGTCTTCACTAAGAAAGATACAACATTCAAGTAACACACACTAAGAATAGTCATGAAGAGGTAAAACATTAGTAGTCTTATTGATCAAATGGTATTCAAATAAGTAGGGATTTTCATACTCAGGTGGAGCATAATTTATAATGGCCAAAATGGCTAGTTCTTATATAACTTGAGAGAGAGGAAAAGAGAGAATTCTAAATTTCACAAGGACAATATTCAAGATGAGAGAATTAGTTACTTATGCATGAGAAGATGATGTGGGATGAACCATGTAAGGTCAAAAATCCCAAGTGTCCATCCAAGTAATCAAACTCTTGCAAAGTGCCATGAAATTCTCTAAACTGGCTTAGAAAAAAGTGGCATAAAATTCTCTTAACTGGTTTATAAAAAATTCCTTCATGATTATCCCTATTTGAACATCTCAAAACTAATTATGGACAATTCTGATGATTGGGATTAAGGGTAAGGACATTATACATTTCTCTCCATGAATTGGTTGTAGGCCTAGTCATCTAAAATCATTTGGAAAGGAGCCATCATCATTTTTAGTCTATAAAAATCCTCCTTCATGCACCCTACACACTTGACCTATAAAAAGTTATCAATTTTCCATTAAAATCTATGGGAGGGAGTGTATGACACTTTAAAGACCCTCTATAGACTTAGAGGCATCATGTATGCTTTAAAATCACCTCACTTGAAGTTTTCCACCCTTCTCACTAGCTTTTCTAATATGTCAATTTTGATTGGCTAAAATGAATCTAGTTCCAAATATCTTCCTCCCAAACATGATTGCATCCTCATAATCCTTCTAAAACTTGCACAACACACAAAATGGTCAAAAATACCTTATTTTCCATCTTTTATATACAATTTCATATAGCTAAAAATCATGGAGATTATCTTGAGGGATTCCTTTTCAATTTACAATCATCATCCTAAGCAAACTGATCCATTATAGCAGCTGTCCAACTCCATTTCTCCAGATTGGTCCTAATTGAGGGTTTTCAAGGGTTTTAGGCCTATTTTGACTCTTAATCTTTGTTCATAAAGCTCTGAAATAAAACTTTTAAAAAATTACACAAATTCATATTTCAATACCTTAATCTACATCATTTAACTCATTATATTCCCATACATAACTTCAAGGGAGATGTGAGCATCCAAAACTATCTTATCGAGCTCTTCTTTCCATTTTCTATAGTTCTAGTGTTGTCTATGAGCCAAAAATGGATTCTTTATGGATTTATTTGCCTTATAAAATATTTAAAACATATTATTTACTCAATATTCATGATCCAGTAGGTTTTAGTTATCATCTAAAGCCAAATATGAAATTGACCCCTTTTTTGGATTACAAACCTAGTTATGCCTAGTAGGCCTATTTACACCTTAAATCCCAACATGATTTTTTAAAGATTAATTTTAATAAAAATTACTTTATTACATATTTTTCCATCCTATAAACATTTTCTAACAGGTTTAAATTCATGTATGAGGATAAAAGTTTGAATGACCTCCTCTTTGGACATTAGGCCTGATCCTACCCTTTAGGCTTGACTACAAGTTTGAGGTTATAGGCCACCTTATAGATATTTTCATTTATTTTAAAAATTATTCATTTTTTTTGGGTATTTTTCAACTCCACACACCTCTCCTCAAGTTTCAAACAACTTTTGGTTCACCCCTCTACTTCAAAATGTAGGTTCATGCACAAAGGGAGTGCCCTCTATCTGAGACAAAATAGAGAGCATTCCCCTATTTATTCAGATAGTATTGGTAATTTTAGGGATTTATTTAGGTTTTAAGGATACTATATATAAAAAATTATCCCTTTTTCATCTCTAATGACCCTCCAAAAATATAAAAAACTGAAACAAACATGTTAAGAAAGACTGTCTGCAGGGTTCAAGACTATGGACTATGGGCACCTAGTTAGGACATTATCTATGATTGATTTATATTGTAAAAAATATATAAATATTTTAATTATCATGATTTATATTTTATATTATTTATTCCCCACTTTTATCTCTCACATACCCCTCATACTCTTGAATTCATAAGATTGAGTTTCTTTTTTATTTTGTTCTGCCTTAATGACTCCTGGCTGTAGGTTTACTTATGTAGTTTAGTTGGAAAATAATGATTATAGTCCTATTTTAAACTCATAAAATCTTTTAAACTTACATCTCCCATCTATTTACTTCTCACACTCATAATCTTTAAGTCTAATCATTGTATGACATAGTACAACTGACTTTATTTTGCTTAAGAAGGACCCCTATAGGTCACTTGAATTAGTTAGGCATGATTTAATGTTTTAAACCCCTTGAGAGTTCCTTATATTAATTTTTTACCTATTTGGGTCCATTTTTCTATATTCTTGGCTACATACACATCAATAAAAATCACCCTTAAGCTCATTACCTTCCTTAATCAACACAGTCAACTATGTTGGAAAAAATAAACCCTGTAGGTGGAGATTCTTCTCTTGAAAGGTGTTATGCTCTTTTGGAGAAAACTTTTAAATAATTTAATCAAAATTTTCACTTTCAAGGTACGTGTTCATGTCTATATGTTCATAATCTCCTAAGTTCAACTTAATAACTCTATGAGCACCTACAGTGGTGGATGGTTTGTAAGTATTTATGAACTTGAAAAAAACATCATGATTACCTTTTAAGACACCTTAAAACATTGAAGAAACTTATAATCACTTTCCAAACTACTAAACATTCCTAACACTAATACATGTAATAAAATAAACTCTTCTTAAACTTGAACTCCATGTTGGCTATATGTGCTTCTTTTCATGGGCTGTGTATGGACTAAAGGTGTGTATAGGGTCTAAACACAACTTATGAGCTTATTTGATGATATCTTAGGTTAAAAATGGCCCTTTCAGCTATTATAAACCCTCTAATCATGGATAAAAATTCTAGTTTTCAACCTTGATGAATAAATGTCTATTTATAGCTCAAATATATAGGTAATCATTGCCTAAGAACAATGGTTCAAAGAGCATCTTCAAGCCTTCCTTATAAGAAATACATAGGGCCAACCCACCTCCTTATTTTTGTAAGATGTGATCCTATGATAGTGAAACAAGTCAATGTAATTTATAAGTTTCAAAAACTATTTAAAACACCTTAATAAGATATTCATATAATGGCTTGAACCTTTATTTTGCTAATTTAGGGTAAGAGGGCCTAAATTTTATCATTTTGTGTTTTGAAGGCTTCTCCATCCCAAATTACAAATGTGACACCTCAAATGGGTCTATTATACCCTCTTTAACATACTAGGACCTTATGTTAGGCTCTAACATGCTTTAATGCTTCAAAACAAGACTCTTTAATTCTTTGTATTATCAGCTATAGGTGATCATTTTCCTATATGCAGATAGTTAAGAGGAGTATGGGCAGTATGCATTGTGTTTGGATATAAAAAGAGTTTATGCCTATCCTAACACCTCAAAAATAATTTTCACACTATCAAGGATGTTAAACAAGTATCAACACCTCCCACTTAACTTGAATTTATCTATGATAACACTTGTAAGTTGTGTGTCAATGGCAGAATTATGTGTGAATATTGCATATGACTGAAACTCATGGATATTTTTACTTAGAGGATTAAATTTAAATATTAAGTGACCAATAATACATTTAATACATGTTGAAGGACCTATCACAACCATTTTAATCCATTTAAAAATCATGAATATCTAGAAATGATAAAAACTACCTATAACTCAAAAAGGTGTATCTTCTTGTAAATTTGAGCTACTTGACTCATCCAAACACCTTTAAACATGAAAAAAAATCATTGGTAACATGAGGATACATATTAAAAATTATATATAATCAACATCACCAATTGGTTCATATGAACTTGACAAAAATGTAGCAAAACCTATAGGGTACACAAATTTGTAAGTAGATTAACATAATCAACTTCATGAGGATGGTTCACAAAACACAAGACACCATTATTTAAATTAATTGTATATAAATTGAGGTATATTATTTTAATACAACCCCCCAAAATCATTTTACCTGAAACCTCCTCTACTGGCCATACCAAGTACAAACTTGAAGACTACTTTTGCTTGCCAAGAAGGGTAAAAAAGGAGCAGAATGGTTTTGGGCCAAAAATGGAACTTTCAGAGCATTTAAATCATTTATATGGATATAAAAAAATTTAAGATTCATATTACAACCTTCTCCCTCATGGTACACTTTTCATGAACTGTAAAAGTGCCAAACTCACCTTTTTCCTTAAGAAAACTACCCCTTCTACTGAAAAACCTACCACCTTTCAGTTATGTCAGTTGATTAAGACCTCTTGGGATACATGGGACATTAAATTATATTTTACAACCTTCACACTTCCTAATAAATTTTTAAAACTCATTATATGCCCCTTTTTGACCTCAAAAATGACTCAAATTGACTAAAATGACTAAGGACAAAGGCTAGTATAACATTAAATGACATTAATTAAATTATAAAACACCTTTTTACATATGTATTAGACCCCTAAAACACCTAAAATTCAATGGTTTACCTATAGGAGTCCTAATTTCACATAAAAGTCAAATTTGGTCAACAATTACCTTTAATAAAAGAATATATGTATTCATCACAACTAAAAACAAACCAACTATCATTCAAATTAAGAATTTTATTCAAAAAAATTCAACATAAGAGAATTTTTTGGTTGGTTCACTCTCACTTTGAGTTGGTTTAGATGTAAAAATAGCAAACCTATCATCTCTAATATTATATTCTCTAAGAATATGAGTGATGTTAAAAGCCTCAAAATGCTCAAGTAAAGACCAAACCTTTTGCATATAATGATGTAGATGAGTTTGATTACTTTTATGATTTTTTAGAACTTATCTAACAACTAATTTAGAATATTCAAAGACTTATAAATATTTAATATTAAGTTCAATGGCTTTTTTCAACCCTTAACATAATGCTTCAAATTCTATTATATTATTAGTGTTTTAAAAAGATAATTTGTAAGCATAATGAAAAATGTTACCAACAAGAGAGACTAAAAAAATTTGAGCATCACTACTTTATTGAAAACAAGCTCCAATAAAATAAAGTGACCATAAAGTATTTTTCTCAAAGAATTCTTCATGTTGATTTTTTAGTTCATCTAAATTTAGAAACTCATAAGTTCTAATTCCTATCTCAACATAAGTAAGAGTGGAAGAAGTTAATGACTCTATATGTGTACTAGACTAATATTCTTTTTTAATGAAAGCAATCTCATTACTAATGGCAACCCATTTGATATCTTTCCCAACAAAAAAACTAGTTACTTTTGACCAATCTCTTCCCAGTAACATAATGTAATTCCTAAGAATGTATAAAAGTTGGACATTAGTCATGCATCTAATTCTTTCATCTTAAACAATCTTGATGACTATATCTCAGAACTTACCATAACTTTTAGTTTGTCTAGAATCAAATCTAGTAAGTTTCCTTTTATTAGTTTCATAAGATATGCCTAATTGATCTATAATAAATTTAGGCATTATATTCTTCAAAGCATCTATATCTAAGATACAATTATGGATTACTTTATTAATAATTTTAACTATAACATAAAAAGGAGGTATGCAATCTGTAGGAGGATCATAATTTTGAGAAAAAATAGTTGAATGTTCATTTTTGCCTTCTTCTTGTAGGCCTACATTAGTTTTAGTATTCTTAGCAGCTTCATTAATTTTATCAAGTTGTCAGGAAAGACTAACTGCTTGTAATAATGAGAATCCATCTTTAATTGTTGATAAATCATCAATTATATTTTAATTTTTAGCATCAAATTGTCAAAAAAAATTAGGCTTATAAAGATGATATTGACTAATATTATAACCAATTAATAAAGGAATATTTTGAGAAGAATTATCAGTTGAACTACTTGAAGCATTATTTTGAACTATTTTACCTTTATCATTAGAATAAGAATAGTTAGTTTTTATTTTATTATTTTAAGAAGAGTTGTAATCTTTATTTCTAGTATTAACAAATTAAGCACTTTCATTTTCTGATGGATTATCAAGAGCACACATGTTTATGCTGTTTGTTAGATATTCAGATATAAGATCTTTCCCTTGAAGAATTTTTTTAAACTTATGAACAATAACACATGAATCCAGATCATGATCCAATTCATAAACATTACAGTAATAAGCAATTTTTAAAATTTTACTTTCAATATTGTTTCTATTAAATGAATAAGGTTTATCATTTAACTATCTTTTAATAGTGACCAATTCATTTCTTAGACTCAAAATGGATTTTAAAATTTCTACATTATCTAAATTTAAACCTATAGAAGACCTATATTTAAATATAATGCGTTTAAGTTTATTTTCATATTTAATACAAAATATTAAAGTTTCATCATATTATATAATATCTCTATCTTCTAAAGCCATTTTATATTTTAGGTGTAAAGTACTACAAAAATAAAGTCTAAATAACTTCTTAGAAGGTCTAAGATCATGAGAGATCTTTTGATGCAACTTAGTAAATCTGATAATGAAATGATAAATGGTCTCACTTGGATCCAAATAAAAATTCACAAGATCATTAACTAGGTCAAAGTCCTCTTTTGATTTATCAAAAGATGACTATAGCCATTCTTCAATATTTTCCATTTGTTGATAACTTTAATAGGTAAACTAATAAATGCTTGGTAGGTTTTCCCTTCAAGTGTTTGAGAAAAAACTCTTAAATAAATCTTTTCATTTGTTATCCCAAGATTATCACAAACTAATATAAATCTTCTAAATTATCTTCCCAAGATTCTCTAGGAACTCTAAAATTTTTGGTATATTTAATCCTTCAAGAGAAGGTAACTTACCAGGATGATTTCTAAGAGTAATTAGACTTGTAAAATCCATGGTGTTATAACTATTTGTTATTCGTCTTCAACTTTAGCTTCATCTTCACCTTTAGTGAGATCATTTTGATATCTATTTTCTTGTAGTCCATGAATCAACTCTTTTATCCTCACTTTTACTTGATCTCCCATTGGAAACTTTAGTAGTCTCTTCTACTTGAATTGGCTAATTTTCTTGAACTTGATTGACTTGATTTAATTGCATATTTATATCAATATGTTTAGAGGGCATAATAGAATCATCAAAAGGAAAATAATCAGAAAAGAAATAAGTTCTAGGCCTAGGATTAGTTGCTAAAATTCTATCTCTATCTTCTTGAATTCATTTATTTATGTTTAAAATATCTTGTTGAGTCTCACAAGTAAGATTATAATACCAATCTATCTCAAATTATACAATTTCTTCTTCTTCTTATATGACTTGAATAGCATGCTAAATATTATGAGGATGATTATACCATTCATAACAAGTTAGATTAAAATCAATATCAACCTGATCTTCAAAAATATCAATTCTAGGTTGAATAATAGGAGCTTGTCCTCCAAGTACCATGATAAAGAAGAAAACATAACTTAAAACAAATAAGATTTTTGAAAAATATATCCAATGGAGTTACCAAATTTATTGATAATGAGAATTGTGTTATCAGCTAATCAATCCCTTCATCTATTAAGAAGGTTAAGTTGGAATTGTACCAGTCTAATAGTAAGGTTCTAAAGGTTAAATTATGATCCTAAAGATGTTATTGGTTTTTTTATATGTTCTGAGAAATAACAAATAAGCTATAAAATATAATGTATTCCATTATAATTTCAAAAATCCACTTATCAAATAATGAATCATTTAAGATATAAATATGTAATCTATCTTATTCGATAGATAAGGTATATGAATAGGATAATATATTAAAGGAAAAAAATTTGATTCAATAATATAATATATTTCAAAGAAATATCTTGCTTTCTATTGTGATAATTTCCAAATAACATGAAGATAATAAATCAACACTATAAAGTAATACAGAATTGAGATAAATCAAGATAAACAAATATTTTATCAAGTAAGCAATCAAATATAACTCAACATGTAAAATACATAATAAATATCAACCAAAAAACTAAAATATAAATAATAAACAACTAATCTAATAAATAAATAACAAACTAATTAAGAAAAAGTATTAAACCAAACTAAACTAGAACAAACAAAACAATCAAACTACTCTAATAAAACTAAGACAATCTGAATCTAAACCAAATCTACAAACTAACTAATCTAGAATCTAATTAAGTCTAACAAATTAAATTAATATAAACTAAACTATAAAAGAAAGAAATAAATATAACTCTAAGAAAATAAACAAGGGAATTAATCTAAGAAAATAACTTGAATGAAAAATAGAAATAAACAGTAAGCTAAAACAAATTAAAAGATAAAAGATATTAAAGTAAAGGAAAATAGAAATAAAATTAGATTAATTAAAGATTAATCTAAAAATAGATTAAACTATATTAGAGTTAAAATCAATATAAATTACAATATACATAAAGCATGTGATTCTCAGAGAGAGTTGTCTTAGCAAAATAGATTTATTTTGTTTAAGAAACCAACATCTTTCTTTACAAAACATCTTGAGAAACAACTTTAACAATTAAATAAAATAATGAAAAGTTCTAAATAGTGAATTTTTCATCATTATTCAAGTTGAATACTTGGATTCTGCACATAAGAATGTAAGTATAAATCATTAAAAGATGTTAAATTTGATAAAACTTCGAATAATTTGTTATAAATGATAATATAAAAGTGGATATACCTACATTGCCTAAGTAATTATTCAACTGTCAAAGAAAGTACCATTGGGTATATCTAAAAAATTCATGCTATCTCAAAGAAATTACATAGAAGAGAGAGATAAATGATTGAATTCGCAATGTATAAGTCTTCAATACATTTGTTGTTCCCCCTTCAAATGAATCTTTGATCTCATTTTATGCTTCAAATTTGGTTGAAAAATGAAGTTATAATTATCCTTAGTTCGTTATTAGTTTAACTTAATTAATTGACTTTATAAAAATTAATTAATATAGGCAATTATTAATTAAGGTTTAAATAAGACTTAAAATTTTTAATGGATCGAAAATTTGAATATAAACTAGGTACTTCCTAACAGGTGAGGACCCTAATCAATTAATATAAAATAGAATAACATATATCAATAAATAAATAGATAAATCAAAGTTTAATAAAATTTATATTTATATTAATACCATAATGCATATTTCTAAAAATATATTTCCAAAAATTACTTAGACGTGTGTGTGTGTGTGTGTGTGTGTGTGTGTGTGTGTGTGTGTGTGTGTGTGTGTGTGTGTGTGTGTGTGTGTGTGTGTGTGTCAAAATATTAAAATTTGTTATACTTTCAAAGCATCATCACTAAAATATCAAAATCTGAAAATCAAAGTATCAAATCTAAAAGTATAGAGTTCTACCAACTTAAAGTTCATGAAAATAAAATTTTATCTTACTGATATCCAAAAGTCATCAGAATCTGGCAAAACCTCAATAATTGTCTTCCCTTGCTCATTCACACATTCATTGTATTCCATCTCAATTGATGGAAACTGAACTAGCTTAGTTCCAATATCACTTGTATTATCATCAATCTCTAACTTAATCTTCTTCAGAACTCTAACCTCAACTAGAGTGTATATGTCAATATGAATATTCGACCATTTTTTTGAAGTAGTTGGATGAATTTTAAGATTTAATTTTTTTCAAGTTGAAATAGGCTCCTTTAAACTTAATTTTCTATATCCTAAAATATGATCTCTTTGAGATGATAAGGGCTCATTATTAACTGAAGGCAAGGGAAGATTAATAAATTTCTTAGCATGAGCTACTTAAATATCAAGCTAAGTGGTTTCATTAACATGGTGTGACTCATTAACATGCTAGTTTATTTTTGGGGTAGGTGACTAAATTGGTAACTGGTATGGATTATTTTACAAGTGTTTAGAGGAACTACTATAAGAATGAGTCTTGGCACCAAATCTACAACCATGAAATCCTATATAACCTCTAAGATTTACAAGATTACAGGGAAAATTATTTAATACATTCCAAAACTTAGGGTCATTATCATCAAAGTGGATTGATATTCTAACACCCCTACTAGTATACCTAGGGCTAAATCTCCTATCCCTAAAAACTTCCCTTGAGAATTATCTATTCGAGTTCTACTTATTCACATTTTTAAAATTCTGACCCTAGTCTTTATTAATTACTTCTACTTAATCTGGGTTAATCCCATCCTAACATCTGATGCATTTGAAATATATTCAAATAAAACTAATTATCATGAATGAAAAAATTAACATGTATTCATTTAATATGAAACCAAACTATACACCTATACCAACAAAATAATCTATGCACTATTTATTGACTACAACAAAACTGAATTATTCCAAATTTTTCAAATCTCGATGCAATATTCCATTTTGATCACATCAAAAACCATCCAAAAATAAATAAAATTATATACTCATAATCTTATTTCTATAATATTCTATCATATCCTCATGATTCATTATATGAATATTATCTGAATCAATTCAAATAATTAAAAGCAAGACTTCCATAAGTTCTATTCCTGACAAGTATTTCTCAACTAACAACCACATTATTATGACATATGAAAATATCAACATCATATTGTCCCAAAAATTTCATTATGAAAACATGATAATATCTCACAAATATATTTTTCCAATGCTTTTTTATTACTATTTTTTATTTGAACATTATCTTATACATATATATTATGTATAATTTATACATATATATTATGTATAATTTATACATGCATTCTTCTAAAGAAATTTCAAAATGAACCATTCGCATAGAGAGCTTTGACACAAATAAATTCTTTCAATTAATTCTATCTAAACTCAAAGAACTTATCATAGTTTCTCAAATCACCAATCATTATGACATCTTTAAATCTAACCTCAAAACATAAAATAAGAACTTCAAAATGCTTTGTTACCAAAAAAAATTTCCATGGTAGACTAGGAACACACCAAGCATTTCCATATAACTATTCAGAATATAAATTAGTTTCATCAAATATCAAACCCAAATATCAATGATATAAACTAATGCATTTCAAACAATGTCACTGTCATATTTCATTTAAATAGAAACTTTAAAAAAACATTGTATGTCTACAATATATCTTCTATATCATATATTAAAACTGAGATAACTTGTTATAGTTTTTAAATAAAACTATTAACTATTTCCTTTATTTTCAAGAATTTGAACAAACCCTTAAGGAAAACTATTAAATATTTCCTTTATTTTCAATACTTTGAACAAACCCTTAACTATCTTATGTGCCAAAAGAAAATTATCCATGAAAATATTTCAATAATCTTCCATTATACTTAGAAAAAATTTGAATCCAATAGAGTTTTTAGTATTTCATCATTTATGAAACCCTAACTAACATGTGCAAGTCCATGCAAAGCCCACATTATTTTCATAGACAAAGATCAACACACTAAATTTACATGACCTAAACATGAAGGATTTGTTTCTTCAAAACCCATGAATACATGAAATTTTAGTTTGAAATAAAATAAAGCCACCACTAAATGATATTATTTTAAAATCATTTGAGTAAATTCTTTTCATTTTGTATCGGTTCTTATGATAGACCATATATTTATTCAAATCCTTCAAAATATTCATGACATAAAACATACAGATTTCATCCCTACAAAATTCAAAGTTTCAATGAGGCCTTTGAAACTATAAATGGCATGTTCAAAGCACCATAACAGTCTATATTACTCATAGAAAGCCAAAACTAGATGCATATTCAACAAGAAAAACCTCATATATTCTTGAATATCATGCTCAAATCAAACTGGGAAAGCCACATATTCTTATCTCATCATCTATCAATAATATATCAGAAACTAAATCCATTCACTTCAATATCTCATGCAAAGAAATGATATTTTCAACCAATAAACTATAAGCATCATTTAACTTTCTAAAAACATACATACATAGATTTAAACATGTGACTTACTGAAAGCTTATCAACATGCACACCAAGAATTGATTTCTTTTCATACAATTGAAAACTGAGTCAAAACAACTTAAAACATTCCTCAAAACTTATTCATGGCATACCTATATGCACTTTTTTTCAAACTTTTTATTCACAAATCCCATTTGCAACTCCAAAATCCATGTTGATAGAATAACACTTCCACAAGAAAGTTTTAAAAAATGAAAAAAAAAATCAAAATGATGTTATTTGTAATCCAAGTCCCTCGACATAACTACCTTGATTACGTGCCTAATTTCCATTGGCTTCATTAAAACTGAGACAATTACTTAACATTTTGTCAACCAAGTTAGCAATGCCCTTAGACTTAGTGACTACCAAATCTTTTGTTAAACCTTTAACTAATCTCTATTAATCGAGGCATGTACTATTAGCATTAAGTCCTTCAAACCACCAAATGATCTTACAATATCTTGAAGCATCTGATATTCTTCACATTAACTCACCTTTCTAGTTAAGTTACCATGAGGTTTGCCAAATAGATTACCAACTAAACTCACCATTACAATGTTTATATACCTCAAGACTACCAACCAATCTTGCTATCTATATCATTCATGATCTCTAATTACCAATTAAACTTAAATACATCACCTTTTGAAATCATAATTTGTCCCCTTCAAAATTTTATGTTTCAAGACATAAACACTAATCTTTGAAAATAATAAGCATCAAGACCATTAGGCTCCTCAAAAAATCTAGTCATATTACTTTAGAAATTAGTATAGGTAATGTTTGAATTTGTAACTTTAGCCAAATAAAGGACTTGGCATTAACCACTTAGACCCTTTAGGATTCTTTGATAGCCTTAGGAAATATTTTATCCAAATGTCAATCCAACCTTAACATGTTAGCATTTCAAAAAAATGTTAACTATATTTGCAACTAATCATTATTTGAAACTAATCCATCCATCATATTAATAAATCCATATAAATCTCATAGTTGAATTTTCAAATGAATTTCATGATAAATCAAATGATGTATTTGATTTACTCACCATGAGATGCATTATTTGTTCAAACTGCAATATCATGACAATCAATTTATATACTTGTAACTAAAAATGTATTAACAAGAAAACCAAAATTACCAGTCAATATATCTTTCCATCTGAGTCAAACCAAGTTGCATATTAACATAAAAATATGAGATTTATTACCAAAATCTGCTCAAGCTATCGAAACTAAAAACTAATCTAAAAATTGTTATGATAAATCCATACTTAGTTAAAGATCAATATAGATATCTAAATTCATCATGGCAATCATATAATGCTTCCAATTTTGATAAACCATATGAAGTGTCTCTATTTCAACTAAAAATGTTGTATTATAATTTTATCATGAATCAACTGACAAATAAAATGACTAATCATAAACATTCATCAGTGATAAATACATATGCAAATTTTATTCATTCATTGATTTATGATTTTTGAAACCACTGAAAATATAAATACAAATTCATAAACCAATCATCATCAACTTATGTAATTGAAAATATGCATCTAAATATACTAGTAATTAACTAGGTCCCTGACACAGTTTTAAACTTTATGACTGAGTCATCTCTATGGCAAAAAAATATTAGTTTTAGAAAATTGAGGGGGGTGTGAAAAATAGGCATAACAATCTCCTTATGTCTAGTAGTTTGCATGATCTTTGCATGATATCTTTGGTGTTAGAATGAGGTGGTGGGGGACTTATTGTCTTTTTAAAGATCTTTTTTTATCATGCTATGTCATAACTTGAACAATAACTCCACCTAATATTAGATCAACATATTTGAATGTCCTTCTTTCATGAAGACCATGGAATATGTATTATTGTCAATTACTAATTAACTCAAAGTGATTAGGACTTAGGACTAGTTAACTCCTTTAGCCCTCTTTTGCATGAATTAGCACCTAAAGCCTAGATATGCATGGAATCTCCACTTTAAGTCTAGTTATGAAGTGTGACAACTCCATATGAACTCTTTTGATATTTATTCAATGTTAATTTCATCTTCACTTGACTAATCAAATAGGCCTATTAGGCTAATTAGGCCTATTAACCTACCTTATTACATTTGATGGATTTTATAACTTGCATTAAAACCATTTAATCCTTAAAATATAGTTATATTTAGGCCTATAAAAACTCTTCATATCATTAAATAGGTCATTTTGATGAAGAAACACCTGCAACTTATTCAAACTAGTTGATTAGGTCAAACTATCTTCAATTCCTATAGACTAACTCTTTTGAATGAGCTTACAAAGCCATTTCTAGGAATTAATTTTATAATATGATGTGTTTATGAGTAATAACAAGTGCCAAACTTTAATCTTCATGGATTGAAATTCCTTAAATTGCCTTATACCTCTCCTATCAACACTTTTTCTTCAAAAAACTTTATTTTCTACCATTTCCATATAGTTACATATAATAAAGTACCATTTATATTACCCTCTATAAGTTTACTTCATTTTTGAATAGATTCCAATATGATTCATGAGGTTTTGATTGCAATAAAATTAACTTTTCTCAAAATTGGTCCTTATGAGGGTTTGGGAGGGTTTGGGAAGTGAGAATTCATAATGATGGTTCATAAATTAAAAGCCTCCAAATCAAAACATATTACAATGAATATTTATTTTATATATCCCCTTAAATTTAATAATAATATTGGGTTCCCATTCAAAAGGTATGAAAAAATACATATGTAAAGAAGTTTGTCTGTAGGGTTTTACTTGCTTTCTAGACATGCTTATGCTTTTAGAAATTTTTCATAAACCTCATCCTCTCAAACAACCTTAATACATAATTTATTATAATTTAATATTTTTCCTTAAATCATTCTAAGATCATTTATACAAACTCTTCATGTGGTGAAAGATATGAGCACTTGATCAGGTGGTTCGAATGGGTGTCTTATACTACAAAGTTTGAATTTCTCTTTGTGAGTGAAATTTATTGTTCCATTGCTTCTCCATGATTTAAATAATACTAATTTGGCATTTACCATATCATCATACCTTTTCATGATTTCATCTTGGCTTGATAGGGTGTGCAAATGCCTTTTGGTGTTAAGGCTTCAAGATTAGCTTTTAGACCTGATTGAAAAAATCTAAGTTTTAGGGTTCAAGGTGATTGTAGTTGATTAAGGGATGAAAAAAACATTTAAAACTTAATTCATATGTATTTTTAACTTGTATTATCATCTTCAAATGATCAAACTCCAACCTTGCTCTTTATGGTCTCTTAAGATTGCTTGTGTGTATGAAAATAGTAGATGTCTACAAACTTCTTGCCCTCCTAGAGTAAAATTTATTAGTTGGAAACAAATAAAACATGTTTTCATAGTGATAACCATTATTTTATTTTATTCTCAATGTCATCTTACATTTGGTATGCCTCGACTCCACTAGCCAGGGTTTATTACAAACATAGCTTGTGTAACACTTCATCACTAAGTTTTCATATTTTATCATTTTTAATGAGTATCTAAAAATTTTAGAAAATTTTAAATGTATTTTAATCCCATATACAAATTTTTTACATCTTTAACAACACTCTAAAAAAGAAAAGAGTCCTGAGAACACACAAGCCTGTTTTGGTCTTTCACGCTTAGTTAGCCCTCAAGGGCATGATTTACATGTAACATGAATATGGATAATTCACAAAATGTTTATAAATATTAAAAATAACCTTACCTACCTTAAAAACCCCTTTATCAAGTTTAAAACCTCTACCAAACCTTGAAACACTCCAATAAGGTTTGTCTACTCCAATGGTGACTATGAATAGACATATAGGTGATTATGTAAAAATAGTGGGCACTTATACCAATAATTTGACATTTTAAAAAGAATGGATAGTTATAATAAGTCATGATTACCAAACCTACTAAGATTCATGCTTGGATGATGCATATAGTGGCTTGTAAGTGCCTTTTACCAATGTTGACCAGTAGGTTGCCTGTGTCTCAATATTATGACTAGGTTTTGATGATTTACCTTATATTATTATTTAAGTTGATGAATGTTCTTTTAAAATTTCATTAAAATACCTTTTTTAATGTATTTTATTCATTATTCAACTTGGTATTATATATCTAATCAAAATCATGTATCCTCAAGAAGTTTAAAGTGATATGATTGTCACAAACTGCTATAGGTATACATTTGCAAGTAATGGAGATTTTTTGAAATCATATAACCATCCTTTAGTGTTTTTAAGACCTTAAAATTACATGAAACATTCATCATATCTCCTTCTTTGGCATATTTTCCACTCAAACTATGTTCTTAGACCTTACACAAATTCATACATGCCTATGTACTTGCTTTGATGAGTTGGTAGACCTTTTCATGATATTTATGAAGGTTTGGAGATGTCCATTAGTTAATTTTAATCATAGGTTATTTTACAAGTTTATCTCCTAGCCTATAATAGTCTTGAGTTGTACTTTAGGGCATATGCATTTATGACTAGAAATGACCACCTAGTGTGGATGTAGGTGGTCATTTGATTAATTTTATCTTGACTACAACCTCGCTTAGAAACCTTATTGATGATATATTTATCCATTTCACCTCTAATTGTTCTTAATAATCCTCCATATTATCATGAAAATCTTTCATAGACTGTGTTGCTCTCTCTCTTCATATTTTTGGAAATAATCATGTGCTCTAGAAGGTTGTAGATGATTGTAGCTTAAGGTGTATGACTGAGCCTTTATGTCATTAGAATTTTATAGCTTGATAAAACTCTTGAAAAAATTTATGGTACTTTTAAATTATGGAATAACCCTTATGAACCTTAATAACATGATAAGACCTTACTATTTTAACTTGACATAGTATATACATGCTTCAATAGTCCTTTAATAAGATGTAGGTGGTGATTTATATAATAAAATGACCAAAACTAAGTTTGGTTCTCATTATGCTATGTTTTTTTATATAAATATTATATCCACTACCTATTATAACATTGTCTTCTTTATACTCATAATCCACCTTCTTTGAAAATAGGCCTTTCTCTCTTACTATTATGATTATTTTTGACATTTTATGACTTTTGTATAGAATGTGCATGGTTTTAGGATGAAGGAGATATATTGAGAGGTAATAATATGTACATGAGTAAAATGATATATTAATAGTTAAAAATCCTCACTTGAAGTTTAACTTCCTTGAAAGTCTCAGCATTGTCCACTATTTTGAAAATAAACCTTATGACTGTGTCTTTGTTGAGATGATTATAGGTCTCTCTTCCTTTAAGAATCTTGACATTAGATAAACTTGGTGATATCATTGATAAGATATTGAAATATTTCCTAATTCCAGTTATGAGCTAAAATACCTATCAACTCCAACATTTCATTCAAGGTTTTAATATTCTCTTTAGCATTGATATATGTGACTATGGATACTCCATTTGTACAAACTGTGTGTTGACTTTAGACCTTAAGGAAGTCATAAAAACCATTCTATATGAATTTCTCATTGAATATTTTTTAGCTTTATGATTTAGGTATGAAAAAATACCTTTTATGCCATTCTTATATCTCTTTTTTCATTTTACTTCATAATAACCCCTAACTATACTTATTGATGATTGTAGGTAGTCATTCTTGTGTGTTTAGAAAGGTCTCTTGATCTACATATATTTATCTTCATACCTATCATGGTATCTAAGAATTAACTCCCTTTTATAGTGGATTAATTTAATGGAGATGAATGAAATTGGTATGATGGTTGAAGGATGATGTAAACCATGAATGGAGGGTGAAAGGAGCATGATCACAGTAAGAATGGTAGTGAAAGATAGTGATAATGGAGATGAACCAAAATAGAGATGGAAAAGGATAAGATGAGTATTCCAAGATAATTTAAAGATTATTATACAAACATGATAATATCCTCTACCACATATATTTATTTTCAGGCCATTAAAGGATGATAAGAGGCTGAAATTAAAACCTAGGAATATGTTAGGAACCTTAACATTTACCAAATAGTGACTTTTGAGGAATCTTTTGAGAGACATTAATGGCATATTGATATGAATAGTTTTGAAAACAAATTGATAATATTAATTGAAAAACATAATAACATGAAGGATACCCCTCAAAACAATAATTTAACAAAACTTTGAAACCCTTTTTTCTCTCCTGGATTGTATAATTCTTCTTCACATTAGTATATATTATAGATTTGTAATATTTTGTCTTAATTAGATATATTTTAATATTGTGTGTGTTAAAAAAAAATTATGTATGCCATGTAAAATTTATTTTCTCTCCTAAAAATATCCAAAACTTGGAATTTTTCTACCACGAAGCCCTAATGAAGAGAAAATCAGGAATATCGATTGACTGCTTAGATGAAGGAGAGATAATGTGTGCCCTGACTTCAAATGTATGGTTCATGAAGGATATATGACCCATTTTAGAAAAAAAATCCATATATATAATCTATCTAAGATTAATTTCTATATCCAAAATTTTAGACCTTGGTTTTCTCCCTCATGGTCATACCACTTGTAAACCTAAAGGGCTCTCCCTATGTGCAAAGAAGCTAGTTGACTGGAAGGGACCAGTTGTGATCTTTTTTTGAATAATTTTACCATTAAATTCTTATATAACCCCTACCATATCCTCATATTCAATCTTCACACCTTTGTTTTATGGAATGGGTCATACAAGTCTATACTTATGCATGAAATTACATTGAAAAAGCTTTTTCTTTGCAATTTATTCACTGCTAAAGTTTATCACTACCAATTTTATAGAATGAGAGAAATTGCATGAGTAATTTTAATTTTATAACCATTTTAAAGTCCTTTTACACCTTTATGTGGCCAAAATTTGCATGTGGAAGTCTTTAGAAATCCTTTTATAAGTTTAAATTTGCATAAAAAGCTATTTTCAAAGCATGACTCTTAGAACTTAGGAAATTACACAAATATGAATGTATTTTAAGGAATTTTTAATATTTTAATGACTTTTTTACTCCAATTTTGACATTCAAAGGCTCAAAAATCTCCCTTTTAGGAAAAAATACACAATTTTAGACCACCTTATAGAGGCTCAATAGTACTATGAAAAGTTTTAGATTAAATGGGTTGGTATTTGGCCTTAACAAGCAAAATTACCAATAAATCCCATTCATGGTGGTTAAATTTTTTCTAACATATTTGGCAACCTCCTAGGGTTGCATGTCTGCTATGTTTCTAGACTAGTTATCATATACCTCCATTGGGATATAGAATCATGAATGCTTCCAACTAAAATTAAAAACATTTGAAAACTCATACCAAACACTAAACACAATAATGAGACAAGAATCAAACACATTCATGTGCCAAAATCACTTAGAGGAAGGGTAAGAAAAACCACACAACAAAAACAACATATGTCATAGAAAATTAGGGAAAACAAACCACAAACCTATTATATACAAAGTATCTAAATATGTTTGAGCTTATATAACAACTCCTTGAACTCAAATAGGATCAAAACCAATGATTTTAGAATGCTTATTGATCCATGAGAACAAATCAGCATAAGATGAGTGTTTATCAATGACAACTTTCTCACTAGGGTGATATAATGACTTAACATTCTTTAAATCCTAGTCAACTATAATTATATCATTTGAATTTCCTTTGAATGGTTAATTTAGATCTCTTTGAAGCTTGTCTAACATTATAACCTACTTAATATTTTTTATGCCCAATCTACATTTCTCAATCTGCTTCTTAGTGATCATAAGGCTCTTCACAATATCAAATCCATTTGAGTTGTATGAGGTAGGTGTCTATATCCATCAATCTTAACTTCTTATTTTTTAAACACATCTACAAGTTGATTAGGATAAACTTGGTGTCTATGTTGCTCATTGATCTCACAAAACATCTATCTTGACCTGATCATGTTCTTTTAGGGTTATATTTTTCTTAATAGGTATTTCACACTCTTTTATATGCTCATTAGACCTATCATTGACCTCATCATCATGTCCACATCTCTTTTGAGTATGTACAATCCCACTTACCTCTTCAAACTCTTGCATTATGGCATAGTAATTCTACCACAAGTCATCTAACTTTACTTGATTCTCATTTTCATGGATATCTTCCTCTTTGGTAGGTGAAACTGCATCCTCATTATGGCTACCATGATTCACTATATCTATAGCATCATCATCTTCCATATAAAATACATAATTTCCCATTACATCATTTTGAAAAGTATTATCAAAACTTACTTCAAGAATTTCATCACATCCTTCATGAATAATTTATGTACCCATACATGTCTCTTCTATGAGTTTATATGGACCAAACTCATAATGTTTATCTCCCCACTCATCAAGGAAGAGGTTAGATACACCTTCAAGGGAAAAATCTAGTTCTTAATAAATATGAAAGTATTCCTCATCAATAATGGTATAATTGACATTTAGGGTTTGAGGCATATAAGGTTCTATGTAAAACCTAGCCAATGGTTTTGACTAAATTTTAACCTTGGTATCATAATTGTTCATAAACACCATGTAGGACCAATTTGATGCTAAATACCCCCAAACTTTGGAGGTAAACTCCCTATATAGACATAGGGAAAAATATGGAGGTAGGTCTATTAAAAAAACATCATGAGGAATTGAAAATGTAGGATAAGCATGAAAGGTTAAATTAAAACCATTGATTACACCTAAGGTCTTAGTAGTTGACCTATCTATTTATAAGACTCCCTTAGTGAATAGTTTATATTTTAGGCTTAATTAATTAGCTACTAGTTTAGGCATTACTAAAGTACTATCACCACTATCAATCATGAAATTTTGAACTAGGGAGTCTCCCAAAAAAGATAAAGGTAGAAGGGAGGGGGCTTACGATCCTTTTTTATCTTCCTCTCAAGAGGTATATAAGTATTAGTGGAAACTACACCCTCTTTCCTTACTAGTCCTAATGGCAGGTTGAGCTTAGATAACTATTTTTGGAGTAGATCCTTTTGACCAGGAATAAACACTATATCACACATTTGAATAATTTAATTAACCTTCTTAATTTGATCTATGATGTTATAGGATAATTAACAAGCATTGTTTGTATTCTAGGAGATGTAATGTTGTTTTAAGCTTGTGTTTGTGAAGGTTGAGGTGTTGAATGAGTCTTCACATTATAATTTATTTATGTTTCCTAAACTTCAGGGGATATTAAAACCCATTAATCCCTTGAGGCACTTGAAAATTTGAATAATATCCTTTACCCACCCCTTTGGTTTCTTCCGTTTCCTTCTTCTTAGACCTGGTTTGGCTACTATGGAAGTGTTAATATTACTTGTCTCTCCTAACTATTTAATTTCACACTAATATCCCTCTTGACAATTCAATAAAGTAACATTTGATTATAACCACCTTCCATTAGTTTATCCTTGACTAGACACCTCAACTTGAGTCATAAAGGGGCTTGTTCCATATTGAGCCATAAAAGATTTATTGAATGCATCATTCTGATAGGTAAATTTATCATGAGGCTGATTATGAGGTTGATACTATCTAGACTCTTACACAAGATTATTTTTATTTGGTACTAAGTCCTTTTAATAATATTTGGCATTTGGATTGAAACTATTATATGGTTTGGCATGAGTAATCTACCCTTGACCTTTGGAATTGGCCTGAAATGGAGGCCTATTAGGATAATAAAATTATTAGGGATGATAAGGACCTTGATAAGACTTATAATGTTGAGGTTGGTGTCTATTTAAATCTACTATCACATCCCCTTAAGCTTTGACCAAGTTTTTCAACTCTTGTATTTCATTTAATTGGCTAAGGATAACTTGTTCTTGATTGGTATGTGTGGGAATAGGAGTAAGAGCTAGAGTAAGAGGTTGAATATCAAGAAATAGTGGCATAGGAGACCTTGGGGAGATATTTATAGATTAGATAATATTATTTTCATCATTGATTTTAAGGTCATAAGCATCAAGTAGAGTCTCTCCTCCCATGGACTGTATCATAACAACTATGTCACTATTCATGACTTGAGATAATAAAGGAATGAATAGTTTGGAGTAGGCCTCACAAGAGCTGGAATCATATCCCATGTCTTTTATAACCTAGAATTGAAATATTACATGAATTCTTAGGGAGCTCTCTTTATGGTGGTTAATAGCTTAGCGATCCTAATTCATCCCATGAATCAATAGAACTAGAGCATAAATTTATATACCACTCCAATGCTTTTACCTTGAAGGATATTTCTAAAAACCTAATGTCTACATTATCTTAGGTGACATTGTGGATATTACAAAAGTTATCCATATCTCTTATATGCTCAATGGGTGTAATAGTGATCTCTCCACTAAAATATGGAACACTCTTGAGGGATTCCATAGGGATAATCATCATATTATGAAAGGTTTAGAGGATATACTCTATTAAAGGCCACAAAAGGTATATATTTATCCATCCTACCAGCTTTAGGAAAACTTGGATTATAGGGAAAATTAAGCCTTCTTCTAAGAGACTTGGTGTAAGGAAGAGTATGAAAGAACCTCTTTATTTTGACTAAAAATAAAGGTAACTCAAAAAAATAAAATGAAATACCTTTAGAATTTGATATTTTAGTCACCTTTGGAATGAAAAATGTCTTAATAGTTAGAAACCAAGAGCTTTAAACTTGTTGGAGTTTTCATATGTTGCATGAAGGAGGTTGTTATAGCTACAAATTTATTAAGACTAGCATGAATCTTGTACAACCTTGTTCAAATTAAATACCGCCAAGCATGCCAAAACTATTATAACTTAAATTATCACAATTTAGTGGGTTTTTCAAGTCCCCTCACTTAATCTATCATTTGTAACAATCCTAGGTTATGGATGACCTAATAAAAATATTGAACCTCTAGATTTGGGCTAACTCCCTTAATGCTTCACCTAGACTATTACTAAACTATTTAATTATTGGTAAAATGGAAAAGAGTAGTGTTAAAAATCCTAAACGAGGTGATGTAAAAATTATATTATTCATCTAATTGATTTAATATACAATATTTGAGGCAAGGAAGCCATCTCTTTCACATAACCTACAACCTCAACATGACTATCACGTGAGTGTTTCATTAAGAGGATCAAGCATACATTGTAGTACTTAGGAGGGTAATTTGTGACCTTGTGAAGGTGAAAATGATGTAATTATAATTATAAATCATGCATATACAAAATTATAACACTAAAAATTATTTGTAGTAGTAGTGTTTTCTACACAATGGTGAGTAAATATGGACAACAAGCTAGGAAAGTAAAACATTCACTAGCCAAGATCAACACAATGGCATAGTTCACACATGACACAACATATAAGCATGGAAAATTAGTCTTATTAATTTCTTCAAGATTTTTTCAAGTATAATTTTGGTTAGGGTTTTACCATAACCAGTAGAGATTGCTCAAAATGTCATTGAAGGCTTGTCTAATAGCAAGAAGAAGGAGAGAGAGAATGTGGGTGTAGAAGGAGTTCATCATGACATTATTATCATCAAAACAGTTATAATATATAAGTAATTTGACACCAATTCTACTAGGAGTGTGTTGTCATCTTGCCTCTTGAATGTCTTGACCAAGTGTTGATGTGATTCCTTATGAGTGGCATAGAAGGTTACTTTGGCACACCTAAGCTTCTTGAATCTAACTCCTTTCCAAGAGAATTAATCCTTGAAATAATTTAAATTATTTAAAAGTTATTTAATTTATACTTGGCATGGTTTGGAGCTTTCTACACTTAGTCTCTCATGTACAGACTAAGCATCTAAAGATGGCCATTATGAGCATGTCAAGAGCTTGATGGAGTATTTGATGTATTTTTTGGCTTGAAATAAATTTTTCAAGATTTTACAAACATTATTTAAACTTATTTAATCCATGAAAACATTCCTTATCCTTTGATCTCATTGAAATGCATTTTCTTTCACCTTCTTGGCCAATAACTTTCATTTATAGTTGTTTGCAAGAGCAATGGTTACATGTTCTAATTCAAGTTATAATTTATAACTTAATTCCTACCTATTTACACATTATAAACCTTCTCATAGGTCTTGGAACATGAATATGTACATATTATTACCTTTTATAACCTTCACATTTGCTACAAACTAGCAATTATCATCTCAATATTTATATGTACAATAAGATTAAAGTAGTGAGATACCTTAAAATTGTCAAAACTACATTAAAATTTATAAATTGCTTAAAAAACAATATGATTAGCTTACTAGATTTATTATTTGGTCAATTTGGTCAGCCTTAAGCCATGGTTGTTATGGAAGGGTCACCACCTTGTCTCCATGGGCATAGTTCTCCATCAACTTAATTTCATACTTAGCCTTAACTATGTCAAACCTAACTTAAAAATGATAAAAAAATAATTAAGACCATAAATAATGACCATTTGATGATAAGATAACATGACTTAACTCAACTACCAACTATACCATCCTAAATGACCTTGTAAGCTACCAAGGAGGATAAACTACCTATCATCCTAGATCATTAAATGACTAAAACAAGACCTTCATAATGGTATCAACAAAGTTAAGGTCAAATAAATCAAAGTTTTAAATGAATCCCATTCATGGTGGACAAATTTTAACTAATAGGCATGATATGAAAATCTAAAAATAGATTGAAGGGGATTTATTAAGGTCGAGGGAAAATTACCACATCTATTAGATTATATTGAATAGGCTTGTATAGTTTATAAGTAGGGTGAAAATTTCCTAGCTAATACCATAGGAACTAGCTAATATAATTGGGTAATAAGGTGACTGATGTCATCTATCAAGGTTGATATAGTTATAAATTAGCTAGGCTAGCTAATATTGTGGGGGACATGTAATGGCACTAGTAAGTCAATTTGGCTCATGCATTTTTGTGGATGTTTAATGTAGTATGAAGAGAAGCTAAGCATGGATGATATAGTAGTGTATGTTTGATGTGATACATTGGAAATTTGGTTGATACCATAGTAAGTGGTTGATACAATATAAAAATAGGCTTGGCCAATGTAATTTGATGCATGGCCAATGTAGTATAAAAAGATGAAAAATTCTAGTTTATCTATTTTGTAATAATTTTAAGCATTGATTTCATATTTTATGATGAAAATATGATTTTTGATTTTTTTTTGACATGATGTAGAAATGACAAATATTTTTAAAATTGTTGGATGTGTTATGGATGACAAATTTACTAGAGATAGTATAGATAGTCGATTGAGCATAGCTAACCATATTTATGTTTAGAAACATTATAGATATGTGTTAGATACTGCTTAGTATGGATTTAATTATTATGTTTTTAGGGTAATGGGAGAGGTTAACAAACACATTTATATGGGTGTTGGATAGAGACACCATAAAGGTGGCCATTATTCTATAGGATGTTCATGTGATACTATGGCTACCAATCATGGTCACATAAGTGGTGATAAATACCCATGACATAAGAGATGAGAGGAAAGTCTTAGCCTAGTGGGATAGTGTTGTGAGAAGGTATGATATATAGACATTTATCATATGGATCTTTGAGGTGTATATATCTAGAATTTAAGATATATAGAAGTCCTTGATCAGAATTATGAAAACACATTTTCTTTGTCATAATTTATATGGGGCCACTCCATTGTATATTATTGATTTTTACTACTTGATGCTAGAGTAGGGCACACTATATGATTTAGGATTAATTATTTAGGTGCATCAGGTACATGACTTATACAACATATTTAGTAGAGTTCATCAAACCATGAGAGCAATAATTATTATTGGTAATTAGATATATGATATGTTCCCCGTGTACAAGCCTTTAGGATTACCATATGTTATATATGACACCCTCTCATGAGTCAAAAAGTGGGCACAAGACCATGTGTTTTGAGTAATCCCACATATGCCACATTCAGATACATTGTGGTGGTGAGACAATGATGTATTATATATGTACGGCTATCATGGATGACCATTATACATTTATAGGGATGGATAAAGAACACTAAGGCATTACATCTAGTGGGTGGAGACACATCTATGTAATTATTTTATTTTATAGTTTATACTAGCATACTTGGTAGCTCCTTAGTGGTTCAAACATTCTAGGCCCACCTTGCTAGAGAGTGATAAGGTGTTGGGGGAGATAAGTTCAATTTGAGGTACCCATGGTCTGATCTTTCAAACCTAGAGTGGCAATATGATGCTAAATATGGCAACAAGTGGTGCTAGTAGAGGGAGGATGTATATATATAGTGCTAATACCTCAACAATAATAGGGGGTCCTAATGTGGCTCAATCTGATAGCTAGACCATAGAATGGCACTAACAGTTGGACCATAGAGTGATGAACACATAAATCATCTCATTGAGCTATAGTGATCCATATAAGTAGATACAATGGATTATCACAATCTCATAGCCATAACAAACTTTGTGTGATAGGAAAATAGGAGATGGTACTAATGTAGGTAAGTTAATGTGTTAATCGTATGCTATCCCTTTGCATTTAATAAAGGTATAGATATACATGCTAGATACTAATGATAAATATGTTTTAGATTTTGATATATATGTGAGATATGATTCTTATTTTTGTTTGTATGTTGAAGATGTGATGGTAGAGGAGGATAAATGGTGGAGGGATTTAGTGGAGAATTCCCACCAAGATATTTTAAATTCCATACTTCATTAGGATGATACCACTGGGATGTCATATCCTATGGTACAAGTACATAGAGTACATGATATCTAGTTTAGATTGGTTGGAGATATTTCTCTGAAGATACATAGATTAGATCAATTTGATGCTTAAGTTTTAATACCACTCAAATTTGGATTAAGAGAGGTGGGATTATGGTGAGAGTTGACCCAAGAGAGGATTACACACATGGACATAACTAGATAGGTTGGTAGACTACATGCCTAAGTGGCCAACCTACATGGCTATGTATAGGGCTTACAGTTATGTACATAGACTCTAGAATGGAGTCTACATAGGGGATAGTCTGGGGTACTCATGGTGAACATGGCACATCCCCCTCCTAAGAGAGAGGGTAGACCACTAGCATAGGGGTAATTTTTTACTATTATCTATCATTTTTTGATGTATCATTATGTATAAAACTTGGATCCATTCATATGTATAGATATATTATTTTGTATGACTTGTTATGATGTATTGATGTACTATTTGAGTTTATTTCTAGCACACATTATTATTTTATATCATGATATGGGAAAATGTTAAAATGTGTTATGAATATTTTATTCTCTTCTGGCAATTGTGACAAAATGCATGGTAAAAAAGAACAAAAACAAAACAAAAAATGGAAAATATTAAGTAGAAAAAAAACCAACAAGAAAAGATGTGAAAAATAATGAAATGTAAAACACACCAAAAAATTGAGATATGTTAAAAAATAATAAGTAAATGAAATATCAATGTAAGAATAATCCAACAAAGATATGTAAGTAGATAAAATATCAATTAATTAAAAAATCAAATAAAGATATTAAGAAAAATAAATGTAATCTCATTTCAAATAAACATGAATAAAACATAAATGAATTAAAATTTGAGTCAGACATAAATAAACTTATATAATTATGTGAAATGTCCTATGTAAGATAAATTAGGTCCATAAAAATAAAATAATAACATGAATGATAATAAAAAATCTCTTAGGTATGACAAAAAAAACTTGGTGTTTGTTTTATAATGTGATGTAGGAAAACACAACCACTTAATGAAATTACTATGTGGACAATGAGATAGTGTGGAAAGTGAAATGGAGGGGTGTTTATGAGGAAGGCTAGGTCCTATTTTGGGTGTCACAATGTAACTCATAAACTACAAGGCAAGAGCCATAAGTAATGAAAATGTGATCAAGGATATTACCATCTATTAGTGATACCAATAAAGTGTATATCAGAGAAAATATGATTTGAATAAGGAATATGAGGTGCCACAAAATTGATGTGGAAATTATTAGTGTGAATGATACACTCTAGATAAGTGATCAAGGCTAAGAACTATCAACATCAAGGACTTTAGAGACTCCAACAAGTGAACACAAATACTAGGATAACAAGTGAAGTACACAAATCATCCCATAAAGTCTATATTAATGAAATTAAAATGATCTTTCCTTCTCATAAAATTTTCCTCACTCTTCATGACCCCATATAGAGCCATCAACCTACTACGAAGATAGGTGGCACTAAAATTTAGGAAGATATAATGTAATGATATAGTGAGACCTCCTACCCAAGTCTACTAGCCTACCACATCCCAATGGACCTCAAATTTATCATGAGGCTAACTATGGAGTGTGAACTTTGACTAAGATAGGTGATTTTCAAAACAAAGATCAAATATTTTGGTCTAATTTAATTTTTTTCTTTTTTCTTTTATTTTGATAGTAAATTTTTTGGATGTTTTTGTTCCTCCTCCATATGAATTCTGAAATCCAAATATAGATGAAAATATGTAACTAACACAAGAGATATGATTCTTGGATATTAGAGAGGACTTAAATACCATGGTGTCTAAAAAGTCCTAGACTTGACCACATGCAAGTGTGTAATCTCAAAACTAACCTACATGTGACTCAAATGAAAGGAAATAAGTAAAGATGGGGATCATGGCAATTTTTCCATTTGATAAAATAAGACAACAAATAGCATGCTCATAGCTGATCACAAAGAGGGAAAACAAATATTCAAAAGAGATGGAGTAATGTTATGATAGTCATGTCACTAGGGAAGTCATACTAACCTATTAGGGATCTAGTACAAACACAAATAAAATTAAATGATCATCCCAAAAAAGGGGGAAAATACGTGGTCATCCTAAAATAAAGGTAAAGTATATTGTTATCCAAAAAAAGGATAAAAGTATTTGATCATCCCAAAATAGGAGCAAATTAAATGGTCATCCTAAAATAGGGGAAAAGTGATTGGTCATCCCAAAATAGGGGAAATTAAATGAGGGCATAAGAATCAAAAAGAAACTAAGGGAAAAATGAAAAAAATTGTGATAAACTATAATAATAATAAAATATGAAGGTATTAGCTAAGATTTATAAGAGAAATAGAGGATTAAAGTAATGTAATATAAAATTTTAAAATGAGACACAATTTTTGGGAAGTAATGTACTATAAAATGAAAAATAACAATGATATAAAAAAGATATGTATAATAAAGAATAACAAATGCTCTAAATAATAAGCACAAAATCCACTCATATAATAATGTGAAGAATAATATGATATGACTCAAATATGTTCTCACAAATTTATATATATATATCAACATATATCATCAATGACATATGATAAATATCATTGTAACTTGTATCTAGATTTAACCATAGTCTCATCTACTATCTTAAAAAGTCATGTAAGGACTACTTGGAGAAAGAGGTATATGGACAAATTAGGAACACTGAAAGGAAGAGATAGTGGGGACTCCTTTGAGTAACACTCAATTCAAGTAACTTACAACATTAGGTTATAAATATGATATGATATAATGGAAGGCTAGGCTTTAGAATAAGTCTTCCAATTCATCTGAGAATGATCTTGTGAGTGCTACTAAAAACACTAATGCATAGGCCTCTTGAATTCTTTAAAATGTTTCTATAGTGATCTACATCTTGTTTTTATGATGTGTAACACATTGATGACAAATAAAATAGGCTTACTCATGTTTATGGATGTAATTTAGATATATATATAGGGGTAACATGTTTGAAACATTAGAAAACTAGGTTACTTTAGGATGAATTGAATTTAAGTACTACTTAAGATCTTGAAAATAGGTCAAAGAGTGCATACTCATACTATGAAATAAACAAACACACCTATGAGTAGTTGAATGATGTGGTTGATTATCTATGGTGGGAACTAAGCCTTATACCCTCTATTATGTTAAGAATCTATTATATGTTTGACAATCTTTGGCCCAATGACCAATTGCATTGCGGAATTCATAATACAGCTTGTCTACTAAGTTGGGTGGGAATGGAACCCCATCCATCATAACTGGAGAGTCATAATGGGGTATATCTATAACCTCATCAAATAATTAATCATCATCTAATAATATAAGGGTAGGTCCAATAATTGTAAATGTAGTTAATTCTTTAGGATATTATCATGGTGTAGGCCAAATCAATGTAGCCAACATATTAGGAGGAATTGTACTCAAAGGATTGGAAAATTTTGAAATTTCATAAGATCACATCATGGAGAAATCAATGAAAATAATCTAAAGAGGATCATAAATAACTAAGGCATGATGTAAAGCAATTGGAACATGCTCCATTTCTAACCTATGAACATCAACCAAAGTAAGAATAACATTAGGTTAAGTAGAAAAAAAGTGAACGATATCAAATAAATTAATGTAATAAGAGGATAAAGTAAAATTATAGGAGTGTTAAAGAGGGGATAGATAGTGAATAATTATTTCATCCTTGGATTGATCATAACTAGCTATAGCTCACTCCTATAATTTACTTAGAAATCAATTTTAGATAGTAACACTCTTGGACAAGGGTGTAAATTAACCATGTCTAAAGTAGTGCATTATCCTAGTAGTCATTAAATAGTAGTTTATATAATTTTTAGAGTGTCACTCAGTCTACATATCAGTTTAATTTGTGGTCATCATGCGTGATATGTTTTATAGGTTATCACAGGTTTTTTTTATGAAGTTATAATATATTAATTTGTTCTAAAATCTATATACATATAGATATCAGATTGGGGCATGTGCATGACACATGATCACCTTCCTACCCAATTTTTTCACCAATTTCATAGATGGATTAGTATCACTTCTCATTATCTACACTATATACACTAGACTCCAATTATATTATGTTTTTTCACCTATTTTTCACCATAAATGAACTTGATTCCATATATAGTAATTGGTTCACCTTTTTTACTAGTTTTTACACTAGAATAATCAATTAGAGTTCATACATGTATTCCTAGCTACTCTACCTACCTTGAGTTGTGCAATGATGAACTTAAGGCCAATTTGAGTTTTTAAGCACGCTCTGTTTTCAATGAGGATATGGGCATGTACAATCTAATCCAAGTTCATCAATAAAGAATAAATATCCAAGGGTCCCACCCTCTCTAGTCACTAATTTTACACCAAAAAACCAAAATGGTTTTTGTACCCAATTAGTTTAATTCATTCCTTGATCTATAAGTTATTTTATGTTTACTTCTTCATGGACTAATTTTATACATGTTTCATTGTAGGTTCTATGTGAATCATAGTAGGTTTTTTGGCCTATATATGATATGTTTCTTTATAGATAAGTTCAAGTACAAACTTTTTCTCTTACTTTAAAATAACATTTATTTTTAAAATGAGGTACTTGTGACCACTCCTTGTACACACTTAATTCATCCATGATTCAAGGGTCCTTAACCGCCTTTCCTTCACTTTTTATGTTGATGACCTTTACCTCTTAAGTAAATTCTGATTTTGGTGTTCCTATTCCACATTCTAAATATGTTAAACTCACTTTCAGACTGATCCATGCTTTCATTTTAGTTTTCTTTACTCTCCAAAAAATACCACCTTGTTTAGACTATCTCATTCCTTGATATTATCCACTTATGCTAGTCGCATACTCATTCCAAATAACAGATCTTTTCTCAAATTCAAATTTACCCTATAGGTCATCCCACACATTTCATGAGTCTCATCTAAAGGAATTTTAAAATTATCACTATAAGTCCACATTTTCAAACCATTATCCACTAGAGGCTCATATGATTGAAAACACTAGAATGTCTAACTACACATTTTGAGAAAAGCACCTATTTTTTATAATGCATAGTCTACATATCCCTAATATCCTTGAGATAAATATGCATACACCTTTAAAGTCACACGTCATTTTTGAATACTTAATCACATCAGGATTACATGACCATTTAGCATTTTAAACTAGTTCACTATAGTATGGGATAACTTCATGGAGTTTAATCTCTCTTAAAACAATTGGTATGTAGGTAATGCTCAATATAGGGGTGGTTGAATTATATCAAAACTTCAACCACTAAACCCTTTTTATTTTATTTATTAATCATGTATGGTCTATTATGCTAGGGTCACAAGTGACCTTGTGGATACAATCTTTGAGATGTTCTCCTTTAAACCTTTGTATTTTCTTGCATGGGTTCTTAGGGGCTCAATGGTCCATGTGGTCTTATATAAACTATATGGCCACCAATTCTAATACCACATCTGGGACATCTATGAGTATTTATATCTAGTGGTCTACAATGTGATCAAAGAGGCCTCAATGCCCTAGCTATCATAAGAAATTTAGGACTCCATCATTGCCATTGGTTACTATTGGTCTAAATTATGGGTGCCCTCAAACATCCCCTCTACTTGTCATATTTCATCCCAAATCATCTAGTAGAGTAGGATATATCTTACCATCTAGTGGAGGGCATCTTTCACTTTTCTCTAGGCCACTAACAGAAGGCATTCCTACCACTCTTGATCTTTATCAGGAACCACATGTACAAGGCCTTCCCTCCCCTATAGAAAATGGTGGTTGGGTAGGACTCTTTTTCCCTAGAAAGATCTAAGCTCTAGCATTGGGACCCTAAGTACATGATTAAATTTGACTTGGCATAGTATTTGTCCTACATTAATATAAACTACATTCATTAAATAGATGATGACAATGAACTATGCTTAGATGTCACTAACGACTAAGAGGTATTATCCTAGATCATGATGAAGAATAAGGTTTAAGTGATCCCATTTATTCCTCCTCTACATCTTACTCAATCTATTGAGGATCCAACACCAACGCCTCCTAATATCTCTAAGAGTATTTTGTAGGGCATTCTTCCACATTTTCCTCCTAGTGATCTAGTTATATCCTTACCTCCTCCATTATCTCTTGATCCTCATGCCTTATATCCACCTCTACCTCCTCTAGTCACTCCTTTCATCCTAGCTCCACCTCCACCTCCACCTCCTCTTACAACTCTAATAGTCTAGCCATGACTAGGATAGACCCGTGTTACTTGATAACATGTAGCTTGGGTAAAACCAACTCAACCACCAGTACCTCAACCTTAGTTCACACAAACCCTAAGGTTTGATGTGACCAATATTTTGAGGGAGAACCTAGATTGAGGATCCTAATAATCACTAACACAAGTTCCACCCATTACACGTCTCATATTTTCCATAACCTTTCCACCCCTCACTCCTTCTGCTTTCCAACTCCCAATCTTGACACCCATAAGTTTTACTCCATTCCCACAAGCCATTCAAGTGGTGCCTCATATTTTCCATATTAAACCCCCTCTATTAGTTACCCAAATACCTTTAACCTTAGTCTTCCTAAGCATCCTTACCTCTTCATTACCCTTTTCTCTATCCATTTCACAATCTAAATCTTTTTACTACCCTTTTTAGGCTTGCCTTCAATTTGAGTACTATTAGGTGTGTATTCATTAAATGTCATGTATAAAACCATTAAGAGAATACAAAAAATGGTAGAAACCATCTTGATGCCCCTCCAATCATCCTAGTGCCTCCCTCAATAGTTTGAGTTCCTCCACTATCAACCTCCATAGTTCTTACTATTTTGACCAATCCTTCCACCATAGCATCTAAGGTTAACCCAGGTAAGAGGCCCAAGAAAAATAAAAAGGCATCTCACACTCCAAATTTATATTTAAGGAATTATAATCCAATCCAACCTCCTCTTTTGGCCTTAATATTTCCTTCATTATTAGTTGCATCACCTCAATGCATTACTCCCCAGCCCCTTCTTTTCATTAGTAAGGGCACCCCAAGATTTATCTTTGATCAACCAATATATTACCTTATATTTAATGACCCCTTCTCATGTAAAATTCCTCCTCAAGTGAACATGACCTAAGAACAATCTTAGGCACAATGTTCCCATGGGCCTCCCCATTTGTTTTTTCTCCTTTCACTCCCATGTCCCCTCCACTTCCACTACTTTCATTGTTCACCCCTTCACTTCATCCATTTTTTCTCCACCTCATCCTACACCATTAACCATAATCTAAGCCACCCCTCTTACAACTTTTTTAACCCAAGGAATGGTCCCAAGGTCACAGGCATTGAAGATGATTGCCTAGGGTGACTCGAACGTATAGTGGAGCTTCAACTAAACTTTGAGAAGCATGAAGAGGACATTGACACATAAGTTCATCCAAGAGGGGGACCTAGTGGTTTGGTAGACCCATTAGGATATATTCTCCCTCACTATAATGAGTAATTCCACTAGGGAATAAAGGATGGTAAACACCCATTCTTCATTCTCTAGGTAACTCATGATATGTCAAAAAATATCCTCAAAGACATACAAATCTAGGTTCAAACCTTAGAAGCCCAAGTGAAGAGATATTTTCATATAAAAATGATTACGTCTGTTAAGGATGCCCTCTTACTAATCCTTTTATTTCTTGGGAAGGTAGTGGAGATTCTGGCTGAGACCAATGTGATTATATAATAGACTCAAGCTTACTTAGAGAGGTATGCAAAGATAGACATAAAATGTAGGAAGTTATATGTGGTGATTAACAAATTCATGTTCCTAAAGTTGAAATTAAAACCAATCTTAGAATTGGGATTATATAAAATATACTCTAGGAACATGAAGGCTACTATGGAGGAGTGGTTGGTCATGGCTCGTAGTGTAGCTAGACCCTTGAAAGAGGTAAAGAAGAAGATATTGACCTACTTAAATGAGGTCAATATTTCTATGTTATTCCACCTAGATGTCACCATACTATACCAAGGATAATTTGGAGTCCACTTGGGTCAATTAGACCAGACCATGAGGGATAAGGTCATCAAAGCAAACTAGGAAGGGGCCCAAGTGGTGCTAGAGCTATCAATGCAATCCATGGCAAACATCAAACAAGTCTCTAGGGTTCAATTATTAATCAATCACCCTTCTAAGTCTAACAAAGGCTGATAACTCAATGAAAGGTGATATTCAAGGAGACCCTGATGAACCTTTCCAATATGAGTAAAGAATTCAACTTGTAGTGTTTATGTTGGAAGATAGAGATGCAAGATCAAAGTAGTTAGGAGCCAGACCTTCACATCTACCTCTATGTATCAACTAAGTGGTCCCCTACAATTATTTTACATGTTTAATGGGATTTTTTTGTTTTAAATTTTTAATTATAGTTTTAACTTTCATGAATGTCCATCATGGCCCATGATGGGAATCTCATTCTATTTGGAGGTGAATCCAATCATCATCTATATAAGGTAAAGTTGTATTCTACTATAAGGGTCAACCAAAAATTGCTCAAAAGTGTTGTCAGATTATAGCTAGGATTTCACCTACTTTTTTCTTCATTTATATAGACTATAAAGTTAGCCAATATCAATTATTATAAATATCACTCATTTTTATTGAATACAATTCCTATTTTCTACAAAGGGTCGGTTCTATGTCTCAATTATCTTTCATATCCATTTATGAATGTTTTTTAATGATATAATAATTGGATTAATACTTTATACTTTATGTGTGCTATGGTTATGATTTTCTTATCTATTATGATCATTGTGTGAGTTCTCTCATTTCCCTTTTGTAGTATTGTTAATTTGTGTGTTCATTTACAAATTACCATATGGTGTTTATGTGTAGTTTAATATAAATTCATAGTACTCATATTTAGTGAGGGCTCATATTTGATGCATACTCCCTATTTCCTTAGTTTCTTCCCATTGTGTGTTATTCGAGGTATAACTTTAGTGAAACTCAATCTAGAATGGTATAATTATGGCAAGGTCACTTGGTTTGATCATAATTACATTGAGTTCATTACAAACTTGGAGGATCCCTTTTCTGCCTTACTCTCCTTTCCCTTTTATGTTTATTTTCTAAGATAAAAATACCCTTTCCCCTTGCAATTTAAAATATGTAGGTATAAAACTTGAACTCCCATAATAATCTTTGATAATTAGCACTGTGTGCATGAACTTCACATTGAAATTTTAGTGGTAACATTATATATCTTGAAGATTATTCATGTAGACTCCATTTGTGAAGTCACATACCCATATCCATACCTTGGGTTGATCCTAGCTTAGTCCTAAAACTAAGGAATAAAGTTTGTAGTTATCCCCATCCTCCCTTTTATGCAATACCCAATCTCATGGGTATTTCATGAATTGAGATCATTGGAATGAATAATAATTGGCACTAGAAGAAGGGTAGATAGGAATATTTTAGGCTTGTCATAGATTTTATGAATGTGTAGAGATTATTCTTATTAATAATAACATACTAATCACTATTTGATTATGAATCATCATGGAGATGAGTTTGCTTGTTACCAGAACTAGGTCTCATCATGACCAATTGATAATTTCCCCCTACTTTTCCATATAAAATCTAGGCTTAACCAACCTATACCTACCATAATTCCAATCACTTTTCCCCCATAATCTTTCCCAAATTTTTAGCCTAAGATGGCTTGGTTAGTTATATCTACCGTTAACATCTCAAGAGTTGTCTATGATTTATCTAGGAACCCTGAGAGGTATTTTCCCCATTTCACCCTTAACATGGGACAAAATACAAAATAACACATAACTTCATATAAAATTACACTAAGACTTCTAAACATATAATATGATGATCTCACATGTAGGTTTTTCCCTTTTACCCTAATATACTCAGCATATGATTAGTTCCTAAACCTTCTTAAAGACTCTATCCCAAGTTAGGACCATTTTAGCACTAATTTTCTTACCCAATTTAGGTAAATGATAGACCCCAATGTCTTGTATCAATAGTTTTATTGTATCAAAAGGGATCCTAATGAACCTATTATGAACTTTAATGCTAGGTTTTAGAATATGTAAAATTGGGTCACTATAATTTATCAACCTAACCCTTGTTTATCACTTGAAATGTATAATAATGTGGTATACCCTTGGATAGCCATGTTCCTAAGGAGGGATGCATCCATAACAAACATATCCTTAGTTTATGCAAGGGACATCAAATTAGATAGGAAACTATACATTCAAGGCTACATGATGACCCCCACTCCCAATGTGATACCATAGATGCCCACATTAATATTTTTTCCCAATGTTAATAAAAATGCCCCAATGCTTTATTTGCTCTTGATAATGCACCAACTCCCACTATTTTGTCCCACTTCAAACCAAAAACTAGGTTTCCTAAATCTAGGGGCCCATGAACTGATCCTTGAACATCACACCAACTAATGTTGGTAGTAACTAACAAAACCCAAACCAAACCTTAGGATTCCATGAAGAATGATTCAGATGCCATTTAATGGATGGTAAAAAAAATCAACAATGAATTTATTTGGATAAAGAGGTAGGTGAGTAATTTTAATATGGAAAGTTCCAAAAAAAACTTCACATATCAAATACCAAGTAGGAACTATAACCATTCTCATAACCCCCCAAAATCTTCACCTAATAGGCTACCCATAATCAATATCTTTGAGATAGCCTTGCCTACTTAGTGTTGGGTGTATAACATGGTATCACATGGGGATATAAACTACATAGAGTTTGGTTCTACTTTTGAGATATTTTAGATGGAAATGGAAGAATAGGAGGTGGTCCCTAATCATCCTAAATGCTATGACTTGGGTAAAAGCCCTAATATTGTTATGGTGTTAGAGACCATGGATTTCCCTAGCTAGGAATAAAATGAACCAGGGGAGGGTATTAGTCAGGTGTAAGCATTTCAACATTCTAGAGGAGAAACTATGCCCTCTAGAATAGGAATCATTAACAACCCCTTACTACCTTAACTCTCCCTAATAATGGTGCAACCCCACCAGACCAAGATACTATAAATAACCCCCCACCTCTGAGACCTAAATAACCTAAGGCACCTATGAAAACCCCATTTTTCCAAATTAAATGGGGTTATAACATAGTGGAAGATATGAAAAAGAGTAATTCTAACATTACCTTTATGATCTTTCTCAAATCACCAAGAAAAATGATCTCTTACTAAAATCCTTGCCTCAAAAATTAACCCAACAGGCCTATCCAAAACCAAGAGAAACACACACCAATATGCTCATTCAAAAAAATAATATGGAGGTTCCCCCTTTCCTCCTAACCATCTAGTTATTTGTAAATAATATACATAACTACTTAGTATATTTAGGAGCCTCTCAGCCAATGTGATGTTAGTAGGCATATGTGAGAAGCTTGGGTTAGTCTCTATAAATTCAAACAAAGTAGTGGTCTAACTAGAAAGGTTAGAAGTAAAAGTGATAGGTTAACTACTCAATGTACACATCTAATTGGAGTCTAATCCTAGGGTTCAACACTTCGTAAACATTCAAATAGTGGAGATCCCTTAAGTTTACATCATGCTCCTCAATAAGGATTGGTCTAAAGCCTTGAATGGGTATATATACACAAATTTCTCCCATATGTGGTTGTCATGGAGAGAAGTAGCTAACCAAATAAAATTAGATATATAACCATGCATGAAACACATGATAACTGAGTATAACTCCATTAGTTAAAAGGTAAACCTAGTGTCCTCAGACCTAGGCATCTACATACTAAGCACAAAGCCACCCAAAGATCAAGCTAGTCATAGTCCAAGTTTGCTTGGCCTATGGTCTCTTTATATAGAGGAAGTCTTGGTTTTATAAATTACACCCTAACTGAATAAGGGGATTTTTCAAGTCCTCTTACACAAAACTAGTCCGACATGGGATTGATCTTAAGATGTGGGTATCCTGATAATGGATCATACCTCTAGAGAAGGTTGAATTTCTCTTGGATATATCACCTATACTAAACTTAAACTAGAACTTTCTTGGAAAATGGAGAAGGAATTTAACAATGACTTATGAAAGCATGTAAAAAGAGGTGATGCACTAATGATTAGAACACTTATTATTTGCATAAAACACACTATGAAACACATTCAAGACCAAAAATGGAAATCCCACATAATTATTTCACAATAAGGCATTGATCAGTTATAAAACTCACATGAGATGGTAGATATCCACTTTCAAGCTAAACAACAAACTATAAATTGCACTTATAATGACATATGAGAGCTGCCAAGCCTTCATGAAGGTCAGAAAACTCAAACATAGACAAGGAACATACATTCACTTAACTACAGTACATGAATTCACAGGACACACTTTAATCCAAATTAAAAAATGATGGAATCCATTCTTTATTACATCAAAAGTTGTTACAGTACAAACTTTGGCATAGCATAAGCAAGCCAAAGCATAAGATTCTATTCTCTAAAAATGTCAAAGATTTCTTATCTAAAGTTTTAGAGAGTTATCGAGAGAGAAAAATGTGGTAGAATATAGAAAATATATAAAAAAAGAAGAGAGAGAGGGAACTATGATGTATTAGCATAAATTTGAGGATGCTAACTCATGATCTTATCAATAAGGAGCCAATTCTATAAAATAATTAAATGCTCATTATCCTTATCCATCCATTGGGTATCCTTCTTGGAACTCCATGTCATTATCTATCTAATTTTTTGATGAGTACCATGCCTTGGAATTGATAGAATCATGCCACATATACTTTGGGTGGCCATAGGTGTCTACTTATTGAAAATGTGACCCTAATGATAGGTGAGACACCTCTCCATGATCACTTTTACATTTGTATTTTCTCTAATATTTAACATAAGTTCATTTATAGGTGAAAACCAATCTAATTATTGGTTTTCACACAATCATAATGTCCATAAAAACCTATAAACTACTTGACCTTACTTCACAACTATTAGTCTATCTTTGATCTTTGTATTAGGCCCAAAAGACCTATTTTACCTAATGGATCTCTATAGGCAATGTTTGGTGCCATTGGTTTAACCTGGATCATGCTCGACCTATGGTCCCTTTATTTTTACCTTGCTCAAGTCAAAGAATGCCCTATCAACTTCTATTGAAAATTTTTTGGGCTTACCCTTTGTTCATTGGCTATCAAAATCTAAATCAGATCATTAACATGTTGACCCAACTCACTCTATTAGATCTTACTTGTTCAAAAGAACATTGATAATTGATCTTTTGCCAATTAAATGCATTATTGACACTTGTCATGCACACATTTGCTTTTGAGATTCATTTACCTCTTTAACCTTCACTCACCATTAGATATAAATGTGTGATCAAATGTGTGTCATTAGATCTTCCTGGGACCCATTGTTTGAAATCAAATGACTACTTAATGAGCTAAAATTTGACGTCTACACTCCTTTCATTTGATGTTTACAAAACTATATTTGATTTTTATGTAATCATCAAATTTAAACCCCAATGGAATTTTGCTATGGCTTAAATCTAATGTCTACACAAACATATCCCATTATTTGACCAACATTGAAGGCTTGAATCTAGAAGTGAAAAGGTCATAGAGGCACCAAATTTGTAGGAGATGTTCTTGATACAAAAAGGATTGTGCCCACTTGATCCAATGGTCATGTGAGCTTTCTAAGTGTGTTTAAAAATGTTTAAGTTAGCTAAATTTTATTTTTTTATGGCATTTTCATGACCATAATTGATTATTTGAACCTTAATAGCTATTTTATGGAGTTTGAATTTGGCACTTGCACAAGCATCTTTCTCTATGTGACCAATTTTGAATGCTCAGATATTGAGGTAAAATCATATGTGGACATGAAACATTTAGGATATGATCTAGGCATAAATAACTCCATGGCATTACAATCCTTTGACTTGTGTGGATTTTTGAGTGAAGATATAAAATGATCAAACAAGCTATCCAGTATGTTGTCATGTGACATGTAAGATGATTTGGTTCTTTAAACTTGTAAGCTAAACTTTGAAGCCTTAGATCTTGAGATAAAAAGCTCACATGGAAATTAAATTTTCATAGCATGTTCTTGGAATGAATAACTTTGATTATGCATGATCCACTAGTCACATGAGAATTTTTTAGCTCATTTAAAAATGTGTAGGTAAACTTTTTTGTTTGTTCTTGCATAACACCTAGTGATGGTATGGCTCACTTAGGCTTATGCTAGGGAATTTTTATTAAACCTTTGAAGCTCCAAATTATTTTTAGAGGCCTATACAGGCTTGTTCATGACCCTAAATTACTTGAATACTATGAAAACCTATTTGGATCCTTTTTCTTACCCAATAGATTAATTAGAATGCACTTTAAGCAGTCTTAAAGTATTTCAAAAGCTTTGTGATAAATGTGATACCATTTTACCACTCATTCCATCCAAAACTTTATTCAATCCTTGTTCCATACTTGATATTTTGGAAACTATACTGCATTTAGGCAAATTTTCTATGTAGGCCAATTTTGGCTAACAACTTTGGTGACTCAACTAGGTAACATGCCTACTATGCTTGAGAACTCAAACCATATTTATGAATCTTAGACAATTTACATTGATACATGGACCATTTACATGACTACAAGACATCCTCTTAACTTGTAAAGATAAGTAATTATAACAAACAAGGAAAGAAACAAACTTGAAAGGGAAACTAACATACTAAATAATTGTGCAAACAAAGCACTTATTAGGACAAAATAAATATAAGCTAATGTGTTAGAATAATACTTTAAAAAAACAAGAAAAATTACCTATGTACAAGGGACTTATCTTATTTAATAGCAGTGTTTTAGATGTAACCCATTGACTAGGATAGGAAGCTCTTCATCATCCATTCTTGTGAGCTGGAAGGCATTGTTAGATTTGCAACTAGAGATTCTGTATATACCACTCTAGAGAGAGTCAAATTTTGTGTTCTTTCTTGGCTTATTTATATCCTCATCCCATTTGAGGACTAAATCTCCTTCTTTAAAGTCTCTTGAAGTTCTTTTGTCAAAATATCTATGTACCATTACTTGATGGGACTCCATAGCCAACATGTATTGATGTTTTATCTCTTCTAACTCTATGAGCTTAGCATATCTTATTTCCATTGACTCATTCTCCAAAATCTCAAGTTTATGCATTAGTTCCAATGCAAGTAATTCAAGAGAAATAGGCATTCTTGCTTCCTTACCAAATACTAGCTTGTATGAAGAATTGGTTATTGACCTTTTATAGGTGATCCTATTAAACCACAAAGCTAACTTCAATTTGCGATTCCATGACCTTTTATTATCTTCAACATTATTCCTAATGATCTTCAACAAATTCTTTTTAGTGGCCTCAATAAGGCCATTACCTTGTGGGTAATAATTTGATGAGGTACTAAGAAAAATAATATGTTGAACTTCCCACTGGCTGATCTTAGACCTTACAAAAGCCATAGAATTATCAAAAATAATGGTTTAAGGGACTACAAATCTAGTAATCAAAACTTCATATAAGTCTAGAACATTGGTTTCATTGGCTTCTTTCAATGCCACTACTTCTATCCATTTAGTAAAATAATATATGGTAGTTAGGATCCATTTGTGTCATGAGATTGAAGGGGGGTTAACTAGACCAATAAATTCCAATCCCCATTGTAAAAATTGTTTTTCACTCAAATTTTTTGGAGAGGTAAGGCTATAAGTTTTATCTTTCCAACAAACATAACACATTATCTGCATTTCTTAGTCCATGCATGACAATCACCAAATATACTTGGCCAGTAATACCCACCTCTCATGATCTTGTGGGCTATTGTCCTTGCTAAATAATGACCTCCACCATGCCCATCATGTAATTTTTCAAATAGTCTCTATGTTTGACTTGGATTTATTCACATTAGAAACATGCCATTGATATCCTTTTTAAACAACACATTATTAACAAGAAGAAAAGGAATTAACTGCAATCTAAAATATCTCCTCTTTTAAGTGGTTATATGGGAAGTATAAACACCATCTTCTAACTATCTTACCATATCTTGGAACTAGATAGAAGGTGAGGTGTGATCATTTATAATTTATTCATCATTTGACACCATAACTACCCCATTAGCTTCTTGCAAATCTTGGTCTAGATGATCACAAAGTCCTTTACCTCTTACCAACTTTGTGAACTTGATCTCAACATCGTATTCCATGAATTTGGTTATCCAACCAGATCTTTTGTCATTTATATCCTTGTTCAAGAGAAAATCCTTGACACTTGGATGTGTAACCATCAAATGTATCTTATTATTAGACAACAAGTATTTAAACTTCTTAAGAGACCTTATGATTAAAAGCACATGTTTCTTAACAAAAGAGTACCTTGTCTCATATTCTTCTAATCCTTAACTAAAAAAGGCTATTAGATACTCTAAAGTCTCTTGATTCTACTGCATGAGAATACCTGAAATAGTGTCAATATTAGCATAAGTGTACAAGAGGAAATCCTTCATGAAATCAAGGTTCAGGTGTGTAGGAGCACTTGCTATAGCTTTCTTGATTTAATCAAAGATTATTACTCCTTAGTTAGACCAGATGAAACTATGACCCTTCTTTATAATGGCTATGAGTGGCCTAGCTAAAGTATCAAACTCTAAAATGTATATTTTTATGAAATTGATATTGCCTAAAAAACTTTTCAAGGCTTTATTGTGTTTAGGCAAGGAAAGTGCAAGAATTGAGTCTATTATATCAATATCTATGCTTGTACCTTGTTTTAAAATTACATTTATAAGAATCCTACCTTCATGAATAGATAAAATACACTTTTGGGGATTCAAAGACACCCCAAATTACCTGCACCTTTCAAATACTTATCTGAGGTGAATCATATGATCATCTACACTGTTAGAGAACATTGTTATGTCATTTAGATAAAAAAGTATGAACTTGTTAAGGCTACCTTGAAATTACATGTCCATAACTTTCTAAAAAATTTCTCCAACATTGGATAAACCAAAAGGCATATTTCTAAATGCAAATGTCCCCCACTTTATGGTGAATGTTGTTTTAAACTAGGCTTCTTCTTTGACCAAAATCTGATTATAACCACTATATCCATCCAACAAGGAGAACCTTTTTGAACCTTCAACTAACTATAAAATTTTCTTCATTGATGCTAATGGATAGTGGTCTTTAAGAGAGGCCTTTTTCAAATCATGAAAATTAACACAGAGTCTTATTTCACCATTCTTTTTCCATACTAAAACAAGGTTTGCCACCCAATTTGAGTGCTTAATTAGAAATATTATAGTTCATTCAATGATATTATGTAGCTCGTCTCTCATCAAAGTTTTAATATTTAGGTTAATATGCCTTTTTATTTGTCTAATTGGCTTAGTCTCAACCTTTGACTCAATGGTATATTGAGCTAAAATTGGACCAAATCCTTTGAGGTCACTATACTTCCATGAAAAGACATCTACAAAACTTGAACATAAGTCAATAACAATTTACTTCTCTAGAGATGTGCAAACTTTGCCCAACTTTAAGCTTTTACCATTTACAATCTCCACATTTGTATAATGTTCTTATTTTATTGACAAAATAAAAATTTTATTTTCTCAAATCATCATCTCTATTGAATATTTTTTCAAGGGTGACCAATCCTTTAGGCAACTTATTTATCTTTAGTTGCACAATTTGATCACCATATTACTAAAAATGCTTATCTTGCTTCCTTGAGGAGAATTCAGCTTACTTTTATAATAACCTAACAATCTAACTATCATATTCAAATACTTGCTAATTATCATGGTTGTCTAGGACATAAGGACTTACAATCACCTTAATCTGTGATTGAACCTTTTCATTCTTTATGTCATTGAGATACTAAATTATGCCCCAATAATAACTAAGCTATCTGCATGTTTGTTATTATTTCTTCATATGGCATAAATATTGAAAGATTGAAAGTCTTCAATTAAGTCCCATACTTTATGCTTATATGATATAAGTAGTGGGTTATTTCATACATTAAGTCCTCTTATTTAGTAAATTACTAGTTCACTATCACCAAAGACTTGTAAGGTACTGACCTTCATCTTTTTTTCCCATTATAAACCATGCACTAGTGCTTCATATTTAGCAACATTATTGGAAAAACCAAACTAAACTTGAGAAAAGATAAATACCTTTGTTTTTCTATAAAAACTAACATCATTCTAGTCCTAATGCCATGTTTATTCCTGGATCCATCAAAGTATAGTTGCCATAGGCCATCACTCGACTGATCATCTTTCATCAATGTTAGAATTGGTGTATCATTTTCAAGAAGTTAATACACACCAAGTAATTATTCTTATATTAAGTTTTAGGGATCATGCTCATGCAAAGTAGAGGCCCATTCATTAAGTAAAAGATATGGAACTCCATATAGAGGTGATTCAGTTTCCACCTCACTATTTTATAGTACCTTGTCTAAAATAACACAATTAGTGTTCACCATACTTGGCATATATTGATCCAAATTAAATCGTGTAATAGGTTTAGAACATATTGTTGCCTTGGTACCATACTTGGTTTTGAACATTAAATATGTCCAATCAACTAACAAATATCTTCCAATATTTGAAGTAAAGTCTCTTGACAGACACATGGCAAAGTAGGGAGGCAAGTCCACTACAATTACATCTTACTAAATGATAACATTAGGGTAAACATTTACTGTCAATTATAGGCCCTTGATTATTCCTACTATCTTTGTTTGATATCCATTTAATTTCAATACACCTTCAATATTTGGTTCATATACAATGCCAAGATTGTCTGCAATCTTCTTAGGCATGATAATGCTACTAGCTCCACTATCTACTATACAATTATGGACCAAGAAATCATCATTAATAAGAGAGATCAAAGAGAGGGGTTTTATTTTATTTTACATTGTTTTTGTCTACCTTTTTTATGTTATGTACCTGATTATCAGGTTGCTTGGTACGCTGGTCTAAATTGGCCAAGACATATTTTGTTTCTCAATTGTTTCTTTAGATACCTTAAGAGTTGAAAGCTCTTGAATTATCATGTCTTTTTCCATATAATAGCAAGGTAATCCCACATGCTAATTCTAACATTTGATTTCTTAATTTGATATACTATGTTAAATGAGTCTCCACTAGCCTTTGGCTACAACTTTGAACCATTAGTTGTTTTCTAATTAGAGGCATTTGGAGAACCTTCCCTACCTCTAAATTATATTTATTTTATGCTATAGGGATAGAAAGTTGATCCTTAACACTCTTTGGAAATATTTTAGGAACACTAGAAGTATTTCTAACATCTTGATATTCCTTAACTACTCTTCTTTTAGCTCTAGTCAGAGCTATAACTTGACCATTTGTGTTACTATTTTCACCAACTTGATTGAATGCAATATGATCATCCAATTGCCAATTAACATTGATGGCATCAGGTTGCCCTAGAACTTGTTGAGCCTCTCCTTGGAATACCATGCTCATGTCTTGATACTGACCACTTTGAAGAGAGGACTCTTCTTATGTCATTCATGGCATAGTAATATCCTATGATATTAAAGCTTGGTTTTGAGTGTCATTTAGATTGAATGGTTTCCAACCTAAATATTGCATCAATTTGTTTTGAGGAATAATAGCTTTTGAATTGGAAGGTACATTAGGATCAAGGGCTGAATATGTCTTAGTTTGGGTTATGGATCCATGGTTTTGGTAAGGTTGCCTATTATCTTTTAAACCTTGATAAGGAGGTCTTTGATTATTGAAGGATTGATAAGTATTTTGGTTTTACTACTGATAAGGCCTACCTTGGTATTTTTTCTCTTGACTTGAACAATCTCATTCCCAAAAGCTTTTATCATGTTTTTCAGATCTTCAATCTCACTAGTTTGATTAGAAGGGGCTATAACTTGGGATTTTGGAGATGGAATAGGAGATATAGATGGGATTTGAGGAACTTGAGGAGGAGGTATAGGATGTAATTCTAGTAATATTATAATTAGAGGCCTTGGAACAATTTTACCAACTTGTATCAATCTATTTTATGATCTTATTACAAGTTCATAGGCATTTGGCAGAGTATTACCACCCATGGATTGTATCATGACAATAATATCAAAATTAAGGGCCTTTATATGGTATAAAAAATCATAATCTAGGGATGTTTTGACCAATGCAGGGATCCTAGTCCATGTCTTTTGAAATCTAGGGTTAAAATCAAACATGAACTCATGAGGGTAGATTTGTATGGTAGTCAGTTATTTAACCAAAGATAGATGATCAAATTTGTCTTCAAATTACCTAATTAAGGATACACCTAACTCATCCCAAGTATAAGTGGAGGTTAAAGGAAGATTTATATACCATTATAATGTTTTTCCTTTGAAAGAGGCAGCAAATAATTTGATAGCCATATTATCTTGAACAACATTGTGAACAAAACATAGGTTGGCAACATCCTGATTATGCTCAATAGAAGTCGATTTGTCCCATTCTCTTGAGAAGAAAGAGATAATATTTAAGGTAGACATAGTAATTTCATCATATTGGTCCAAATTTAGGGGATTACCTTTATTAAATGGAATAAACACTTGATTCTTGACCACCATTTTTGTAAAAGGGATTTGGCTTATTGGGACAATAGCTTAGACTAAAACAATAGGATGAATAGGAAAAGAACACTTATTTTGAGGATAAGGTCTAGTCTTATTAAATATTTATTTTTTGTAAGAATTAAAAGGTAGCTCAATGAATTCAAAAGGAATACCTTTACTTTATGACCTTGTTATAACCTTTGGCACGAAAATATTGTATGAAAGATGCTATGAGATATGCAACTTGAATGATCTTCAACTTTTTATGATGGTAGATGTCTCCTCCTTTTTAAATTTATTCTTTTCAATATTAAAACTTAATTATGATAAGGAAACTTTGTCTCATCAGGGGTGCCAAAACTATTGGTGTTCTAGATTGCACCCTAGATGAATAAGGGGATTGTTTAAGTCCTCCTACACAAATATATTCTAAAATGGGATTGATCCTAGGCTATGTGTATCCTAATAATGGATCAAACCTCTGATAAGGCCAACTTTTTCTTGGATCTATCACCTATACTAAACCTAAACTAGCACTTTCTTGGAAAAGGGAGAGGGAATTTAATAATGACTTATGAAAGCATGTAAAAAGAGGTGATGCACCAATGACTATAAAACTTATAATTTACACTAAAAACACTATGAGACACATTCAAGACCAAAAAATCTAGTCCCACATAAGTATTTCACAATAAGTCATTTATCATTTATGAAACTAGAATGAGAGGGAAAATATCCACTTTCAAGCTAAACAATAAACTATTAATTTCACTTATAATGACCTATGAGAATTACCCAGCCTTCATGAAGGTGAGAAAACTTAGACATAGACAAGGAACATACATTCACTTAACTACAGTACATGATGAATTCATAGGACACACTTCAATCTAGCTTGTAAAATGATGGAATTCAGTCTTTATTGCATAAAAAGGTGTTACAATAAAAATTTCTGCATAGCCTAAGAAAGCCACAGCATAAGAGTCTATTCTCTAAAACTGTCAAATATTTCTTATCTAAAACTTTTAGAGAGTTAACAAGAGAGAGAAATGTGATAGAAGATGGAACATATATAGAAAAATAAGAGAGAGAGGGAACTGTGATGTATTAGCACAAATTCAAGGATGTTGACTCATGATCTTATCAATAAGGAACCAATTCTATAAAATAATTAAATTCTCATTATCCTTATCCATCTGTTGGGTCTCCTTATTATAACTCCATATCATTATCTATATGATATATCGATGAGGACCATGTCTTAGAATTGATAGAATCATACCACATGTACTTTGGGTGGCCATACGTGCTTGCTTATTGAAAATGTGACCCTGATGATAGGTAAGACACCTCTCCATGATCACATTTACATCTGTATTTTCTCTAATATCAAACACAATTCTGTTTATAGGTGAAAACTAATCTAATTATTGGTTTTCACAGTCACAATATCCATGGAAACCCACAAACTACTTGACCTTGATTCACAATTATTAATCTATCTTTGATCTCTATATTAGGCCCAAAAGACCTATTTTACCTATATGGAGCTCTACTAGCAATGTTTGGTCCCGCTAGTTCAACTTGGATCATACTTGAGCTCTGGTCCTTTTGGTTTTTACCTTGCCTAGGTCAAAGAATTCCCTGTTAAATTCCATCAAAAATGTCTTAGGTCTTGCCCTTTATTCATTAGCTATCATAATCTAACTTGGATCATTAAAATATTGACCTAGCTCACTTTGTTAGATCTTGTTTATCTAAATGAATGTTGATCATTGATCTTCTACTAGTTGAACATGTTATTGATACTTGTCATACACACATTTGATTTTGAGATTTGTTGACATCTTTGACTTTCACTCATTATTAGATTTGAATGTAAAATTGAATGTTTACCATCATATCTACTTGGGAACCATTATTTTTAATCAAATGGCTACTTAATGAGCTCAAATTTTACATCTTTGCTCCCATGATTTTACATTTACATGATCATATTTAGCATCCATGTGACTGTCAAATTTAAACCATAATGGATTTTTTCTATGGCTTAAATTTGATGTCTATGTGAACGTCTCCCATTATTTGACCAACTTTTAATGCTTGGATCTATAAGAAAAAAATTCATGGAGGTAATAGCTTTATAGGATATGTTCTTGATACTAAAAAGATTGTGCCCACTTGAGCTGCTAGTTGCACAAGCTTTCTAAGTGTGTGTTAAAATGAGTTTACCTATGTGTTTTATATGACGTTTTCATCACCATCATTCATCATTTAAAACTTAATGTCTATTTTATGGATATTTAATCTGACACTTGCATGGGTGTCTTGCTCTATGTGACCAACTTTGAATGCTTAGATATTAAGGTAGCAAGCTCGCACAGACATGAAAATTTTAGGATATGATCTAGGCATAAAGATATCCATGGCACTATAATCCTTTGGATTACATATATTTCTAAGTGAAGATATAAAATATTCAAACAAGATGGCCAATTTTTTTCCATGTGACATGCAAGATGACCTGGTTCTTTAAAATTTTAAGCTAAATTTTGAAGGCTTAGATCTCAAGATAGTAAGCTCGACTAAACATGAAATTTGTAGATCATGTTATTGGAATATAAAACTTTTATTATGCATTATCCACTAGTCGTGTGAGGCTTTTTGAGCTCATTTATAAAATGTGTAAGTAAACTAGTTCGTTTATTTTTGCATGATGTCCTAGTGATGGTCTGGCTCACTTAGGCTTATTATATGGACTTTATATTGAACCTTTTAAGATACAAATGATTTTTTTAGGATTATACAGTATTTTCCATGACCCTAAATTACTTGAATACCATGAAAACCTATTTAGATCCTTCTACTTACCTTGTACATTAATTAAAATGTACTTTAAGTAAGCTTAAAGTGTTTTAAAAGATTTGTGATCAATGTGAGACCATTGTACCACTCATTTCATCTAGAAATTTGTTCAATACTTTCTCCATACTTGATCTTCAAGACACTCTAATGCATTCAGGTAAGTTTACTATGTAGGCCAAAATTAGCTAACATAAAAATCTTTCCAAACAAGGTAATGGGCTTGATGTTCTACTTATAAATACCTTATAGATAAAAAATCTAGCATCATATAGGTTATAATTTCCCTGCACAAATAACCTAGATGAGTATGAATATCTAATCTTGTGATTGTAATTTGCATAAAAATATATGGCAAATGAACTAAGAGTATTTAGTGATTCTAAGCTAGTGGTCAACTAGATTAAAGATAAATTTTAATGCAATATATCATACCTCAAGAGTTATAAGAATAAGTCTTGGTAACTAATCAATATGTTTAATCTATTTAATATCATCCCTATTCCCTAGGAAAAGAACAAAGTAGCTGACTCACTAGCATTTGTGGAAGCAAATCTAACTCCCTTGGATGACATTGAGTTATAAAAGTTCTCTATGGAACTCATCCCATGTCTCTCTATCCTAGATAATTAAATAAACTTTTAGGTCTTTTAATATGACCAATAGATCATCTAATTTATCAGTAATAAGGGAATATTCAAGGCCCAAGTTATAGTTGAGAAAGATAGAGATAACCCTAAGAATGAGTTAAGTAAATATGGGATCCTGAATATTCATGGAAACCAAATCTTGAATGGGATGATCTCACTATAAATAACATTTGATGATTTAGACTCCACCTTATAAGTGAAAATGCCTAAGTTCAAAGACAAAAGGTGTCAACCCATCAACCTCAAACTAGCAAAAAATCCCCAAATGGTTAATGTGGATCCTAACTAGATGGATCATGAATTAGAGAAATCATGAAGGTTACTATTAGGGTATAAATATGTAATTTCATGGGCCTATGGGGACCTTAATGTCTTTGAACCAAAGGTAATAACTCATGTTATCCCTTTGAAACCTAGCCAAAAACACTTTAGGCAAAGACAAAGTCTGATAAACCTAATCCTAGATCCCTTGATACACAAGGAAGTTCATAAGCTACTTTTTATAGAAATAATTTTCTTGGTTTGTGACTCTACCTAGGTGGCCAACCTAGTCCCTATGTTAAATAAAAATGGATAAATTTGCTTGTGTACTTATGAAACTTAAACCAAACTTTGGATAAAGATAATTAACCATTACCCTCCCTTAATGATAAAATCTAAATGGTGAGTGGATCCCAAATGATGTCTTTTTTAGATGGCTTATTTAGATAAAATTAGGTCTTGGTCAACCCTAATGATAGGACTAAGATTGATTTCACCACCAAGTGGGTCACATTTAGTTATAAATGAATTCCTTTTGGGTTGATCAACATTGGTGCCACTTTATAAATGGAAATGAACTTAACTTTTGAAGGACTAATAGGTAAATGTATAATAATCTATTTAGATGACCTAATTATGTTTTCAAAATGTAGGTCAGATCAGGTGCACTACTTGTAAAGGGTATTTTAAAGATTCATAAGGTATGTAATTCCCATAAACCCAAAGAAGAGAGTGTTTAGTGTTACTATAGGTAAAATTCTTAGTCACATTGTCACAAAAGAAGGTATTTCTTTTGACCCCAAAAGGGTAGACGGAATTTTCAAATTGTCTTTACCTAATAGTAAGAAGGAAATGGATTATTTCTTTGGAAAATCAAGTTTGTGAGTAAATTTATTTCTAGATTTGTTGATTAGTAAAACCATTGAATATGATTTTAAAATAAGATGCAAAATTGGAATGGAATACATAATAAAAGAGGGATTTTCAAGATAGTAAAGATGTTATTATACAAGCCCCAGTCCTCATCAACCCAAACTATATGAAATATTTCTATATCTACCCCTTTACTTTAGATCACCCCATTTTTTTTGCCTCACCCAAAGATTAGAGGGTGAAGATCACCCCATTACTTTTATGAGCATGAATCTTAAATATGTTGAGCCTATATACTCTACCCTAGATAAGCATGACTACACCCTAATCAATGTAGTGAATAAATTTAGACATTGAATCTTCTATAATAGAGTACATGTTATTGTCTTAGACCCAACTATAAAATAGATGTTTGGGTAGAATGAATTGGGAGAAAGAATAGGTCGATGGATAACAAAGTTACAAGACTGACTTGGAAATTAATCCATTTAAGTTGGTTAGAGTACAAGGCCTTACTAAGATAAGAATGGAGATAAACCCATGGATTACAGTATACCAATTAGACCAAAAGAGGGTACTACAATCACATTGGTATACCTCAATTATGTACTTTCTACTTTATGGAGATGTACCTTTGAGACAACCACACACAAAATAGGACACTCTAATTGAAGCTTGAATAATATATATTAAATAAGGGAGTTCTATTTATAAGGAACTATGAAGGAATTTACCTCCAATGTGTATCATAAAGAGAGGCTAAAGAAATAATGGCAAGTTTTCATGAAAAATTAGGATCTAACCACTCGAAAGCAAATGTCATGGCCCACAAAGTTCTTTGGATAGGCTACTACTAGACCACACTATTTAAAGATATGCATGCCCATGTTTTCTTCTACCATCAATGTTAGACCTTTGATAAAAGATAAACACATATAGCAATGCCACTATAACCTATTATGGAGTTTACACCATTTGCACAATTGGGACTAGATTTTGTGGGGATCATGAACTTACCATAAGTTTTTTCTTACGGGCACAGTATATTACACTATGTGGTCTAAGGTAGTTACAACTAAAATAAGCACCACTTTTAAAGTCATCAAATTCTTTGAAAACACCATAACCACCCATTTTGGGGTCCCCATCTATTTCATATGTGATAATGGTCTTGCCTTTCAATCTGTGTAATTTATAAAATGGGCCTATGATAATGGGATCACACTAAAACTCTCATCTAATCACTACCCACAAGGGAATGGATTGGTAAAGTCCACTAACAATAATTTGATTGATGCCATCAAGAAATTAGCTAGATAAAAGCCTTGATAATGGCATGTATTTCTAAAGTTCACCCTATGGACAAACTACACTAGGTATAAACAAGCCTTCAAAATATCTCCTTTCCTTCTAGTTTATGGATAAGAGCCAATCATACTAGTAAAGCTTAGGCTATTGACTTATAAGTTCATGTAACAATTCATGGAATAATATGGTAAGGTGTATTATATACTCCTTAACCTAATTTAGTTAGAGGAAACATGGGATGAAGCTTTATTAAGCTTTTAAAAACACCAAAATACACTCAAAATGTGGTTCAATAAGAGAATAAATATCAAGACCTTAAAAATATTTGACCTAGTCCTAATGTGGGATAAGGATTATGAGAATAAAGGCCAACATTCAAAATTTTATCCCCTCTAGATTCACCCATACCAAATAGTCAAAATCTTGGGTTAGAACACCTTTTGTCTCAAGGATCTTAGGTTCAATGAACTACCACTTCTGATAAATAGGTAGTTCTTAAAACACTATTTCTTGATTATCCCCTCCAATTTAGTCTTTAATTAATCTAAGCAGGAGTGATAATTTTTATATTAGATAGGTTTGTTTTTTTATGTGTTTTCTTTGATTGTGTGTTTTCTTTTGTTTTGTGTTTTACACCTTTGGCTCCCTTTTTATTTTTTAGTGTTCCTCTGATGCCTAACCCTATTAGTAACTACTCCACATGATGGCTAAAGCCTAAAAGAAATGTTGAAAAGAAGGAAGACCTAAGTGGAAACCTTCAATCTAAGTAAGTCATGGATGGTAATTAAAACTTTTGAAATTTGAGATATAAGAGTCTAATGATTCTAAAATAAATAGGTGGATTTTAGAGTAAACCACATCTTAATTGAGCCACCAAGAAACACTTAATATAATGCCTTGAGAAAATACCAGATTATCTAGGTAAATCAAAGACTGGTTAAGTATTTGAGGCTTCCTCATCATCCATTCACCCTTGGCTTGGTCCTAAACCCTTAATGGACCAAACTAATAAATAATAATATTTTCACAAGGAAGCTTAGAAAAAGACAAGAAAAGCATACAAAATCTAAATTTTGGGTCTATGTTGAAAGGGCTATACATGCAATCTCCACCATAGTCTTTCCATCCTAGATGGTAGTGGATCAAATCCATGAATGATACTATAGGTATCTCTATTGAGGATATGGATGCTCATCTAGTACTATATCAATACCCCAACCATTTCCCCTCTAATCCATCAAGTCATTAATGACCTAGATGAAGCTTGATAACTGGTTCAGCCTTTATTGATCAAATAAAATTAGGGATTGAATGGAAAATAAGAATCAATTATTACACACACTAGTGGCCATCTATAGTGTGAAATATTAGTATGCCACTTTATATTTTGAGACTATAGTGCCTCATCTTTTTTATTGTGAATATCCCTCTTATAATCTATGTTCTATGTGAGGAGATGAAATAAAACTAGTTGGGTTCGAAGTTCTTGTCATCACTTGCCCCATATAAGTCACCATTTTTTGTGTCCAACATGCCCACATTCCTTAAAATGGGGGATCCCTATAAAACACTCCAAGAACTATAGTTCTAGGGTCCTTTATTTTGTTCTTGTCAGTTTCACCTAAACTAAAATCCTTAGAATATTATGTCACCTTGATTTCCCTTAGCAGCAACAAGCCTTATTTATTTTTTATAAATAAGTTAAACTTGTTATTTTATGGATTATGGTGATAAAATTTCAGGTCCACTTTCAATGTAAGTTATTGGAGTATCATTCTTTTATGAGATTAATAGACCTATCATCCTTCATAGCAAAACAAAATCTTAATGACAAATGAGTAAGTATTAAATGTATTTCATGTATTTTCACTTCTTACTTAGTCTCTTTTGTGGGTTTATTAAGAGATCTTAGGAGTCCCTATACCTATCATAGATTCCATATCTTAAGATATCCCATACTAATCATAAGGCACCATGTCATTAAGTTGTTAGAGTAACCAGTCCTCAAACCTATCAGAGATGTCAAACCTAGGATAACCAAGCCCAATGAGAAGGTGTCACATTGATAAATTATCAGAGTAGTTAATCCTTGAAACTATCATAGATGTTAGAGATTAAGAGATCCTATCCCAATAATAAGGTGTTATGTCACTAAGTTATAAAATCAGCCAATACCCAGACATGTCAAATATGTTAGAGCTTAGGAGAGCCTAACCTAATCAAGTGTCACATTATTGAGCTATAAAAGTGGCCAATCCATAGAAATTTTAGATATTTTAGAGCTGAAGAGATCCTAACCTAGTCAAGAGGTGTTATTGCATTGAGTTATTAGAGAGCCTAGTCCTTAGACCTATCAAATATGTTAGAACTCAAGATATCCTAGCCTAATTAGAAGGTACCATATGATCAAGTTGTTAGAGAGGCTAGTCTTTGGACCTATCAAAGATGTTAGAGCTTGAGATAACCTAGCCTAATTAGGATATTCCACATCATTGAGTTATCAAATTGGCCAATCCTTAGACCTATCAAATATATTAGATCCCTAAAGATCCTAGTCCAATCAATAGGTGAAACATCACCAAGTTGTTAAAGAGTCTAGTCCCTAGACTTATCAATGATGTTAGAGCTTGGGAGAGCCTAGCCTAATCATAAGGTGCCACATTATTGAGTTATCAAAATAGCCATTCACTAAACCTATTAGATATGTTATATCTTAGGATATCTTGGCCTAATCATAAGATGCCATTGTACCCAATAACGTAGATGAATTGGTGGCCACTTAAAGCCCAAGAAGGATTATAATGGGGTATAGATGAGATTGGAAAACCAATCATAAAGTAACACATGTCCTTAAGTGATACCTCACCCTTCATAAGGGCATGACATAGAGTATGAAGTCATGCCTAGGTGTCAACCATTATCATGAGGATAAATGAGCAAATGGAATATGACATAAAGTGGGAGTTAACCAAGAAGCCTATAAGGGACATGGAAATATGCTTGACATGCATCAGTCATTATGAAATATAAATATGGGCCCAATTGGATAGCTTTAAAACATCCCATCATTGTTGTTAAATCTAACTGGTAGTAAAGGATCATGGGCTCTAAATTTAAATCTAAATTTAGAAATAAATAGAGGAGATCTAGCCACCAACTCAAATTTGAATTTTAAACAAGTGAGATACCAAACACCATTAATATATTAGGTTGTGTGAATTTGTTTATAAAATCCTATATAAATACCACTAATGGTTACCATAGCATACCTTCAAGAACACTCCAACTCTTAGATTTTCAATTCTCACAAAGCACCCCTATGTTTCTTGCCTCATATGCTTAGATCATTTCTATTAATCCTCCACCTTAATATAATTATGGTATCCTCTTCAAACCCAAAGGTTGAGTCTGAAAACTGGGATACCATATTCCCATCTCATTTGACCAAGTTCAATCACTATAATGACATGTTTAAAGTAGTTGATCAAGTGTCTATAGACTCAAGATTTGATGATGAACAATAATAAAAATGTGAGGATGCCCTTTAGTCCTAAAATAAATGTGGAATTTATAGAGTTTTTACCAAGCTATAGGCATTTCCCTACATTGACTTATTTTTAAACCTCTTTTTCACCACCATCTAAGTGTAGGATGGGATCTATGATTGGGTGTCTCTCCCAACTCTTGGTACTAAATTGTTTATATCTCTAGGAATGATTACAAGGCATATTACTCCTACCCATGTTACACATTCTCTTATGATGTTATAGTGATGAATGTTTGCATAGATACCTACAAAATATATGGCATCCTCTAAGACTAGGCTGAGAACTCATATGATAAATGGGTTAGCAAGGAGGACATAAATGCATACATAATATATACCTTCTATGAGGAATTTTGGGTAGGCATTATTCTATCAAGCCAATTATTTGGGGCTCAATAATGCTTGCACAATAATTAAATGTGGTTATCCCTCCTCCATATGATCCTTAGACATTTATAATTTCTAGACATGGGAGGACTGATCAACTTCAAGTTGGTCAATGCCATTACAAATGTCTGAGCTGGAGGCAATTTCTATATGATGAGTTACCTTGTAGACATGATTTATAGGACACACTTCTTCAAACCTTTAATTTTGTAGACATGATTTATAGGACACACTTCTTCAAACCTTTAATTTTTTGTGTGTGGGTTCCCAAGTGCTTGATGGTCCATGTGGTCTTTTACAAACTATATGTCCACTAATTCTAGAACAACATCTAATACATATGCGAGTATTTCTATACATTGATTTACAATATGATAAATGAGGCCTCGATACCCCAAATATCACAAACAATTTTGGACTCCATCATTACCATTGAGTACTATTAATACTACTAAGAACATATTATGATCCAAATTATGGGTGTCCTCAAGTATCCCCTATGTTTATCATATTTCATTCTGGATCATCTAGTAGAGTAGGAGATCACTTACCAGTTAGTGGAGCACATATTTGTATTTTGTATAAGGCACCATAGAGGGCATATCAGACACCATTTTTGCAAGGCCTTCCATCCCCTCTAAAATATGGTGGTTGAGAAAGACTCCTTCACCCTATTAAGAGCCAAGATCTAGCATTGGGACCCCAAGTGGATGATTAGAGCCCACTTAGCATAGTATTTAGCCTATCTTAATAATAACTATAGTCATAAAATAGAGGATGGTGATGATATATACTTTTATTCTATTTATTACCATGAGGTATTATCATAGATCATAATAAATAAGAAGAATAATAAAAGGAAGAAGGTTTAGGTGATCCCATCTATGCCCACTCTAGATCTTGATCAATCTATATAAGATCTAATAGTGACTCCTCATACTATCTCTAGGAGGATTTTATAGGGCATTCTGACACCTTCTCCTCATGCTCTAGTTATATCCTCACCTCCTATAATGGATCCTACTCCTCTTCCCCAACTCCACCTCCACCTAATCTATTCAATCCTCACATCCTAGCTCCACTTCTACCTCATGTGGTAGCTCCAATAGTCCAATCATGACCAGGAAAGACCAATGCTACTTGATGGTAAATAACCCAAGCATAGCCAACTCAACCATTGGCACCTTAACCTAGGATACATAGACCATGATGTTTAATGTGAATGTAAACTTGAGGGTGATACCCAAATGAGGCTCCGAACATGCACCATCACAAGTTTCACCCATTACACCTCCCATCTCTTCCATATCCCTTCTACCCCTTACTCCTAACACTTTACAACACCTAGTCTTAACACCCACAAGTTCTATTCCACTGCCATAAACCCCTCAAGTGGTACCTCATATTTTCCCCATTAAACCCCCTCTATCATTTACCCAATTACCTTAGGCCTTATTCCTCTTAAACATCTTTACATCTTCATTCCTCTCTATTCCATCCATTTCACAACCTAGAACCTTCCCAATGCCCTATTTAGGCTTGCCTTTAGTCCAAGTACCACTAGGCACATCTTCACTAGATGGTGTGGATAACATACCACCAGTGGAAGGAATCATCTTGGTTCCCCCCAATCATCCTAGCACCTCCCTTAATAGTTTTAGTTCCTCCATCACTGGCCCCTATAGTTCCCACTATTTTGTCTAGTCCTTCCACTATAGAGTCTAAGGTTAACCTAAGTAAGAGTCCAAATAAAAATTTAAAAGGTATCTAATACTCTAACTTTAACTTGAAGTCCTTCCACTCAATCTAACCTTCTCCACTAGCCTCAACATTTCCTTCGGCCTTATCTACAACACTTTGGTGCATTTCTCCTTGGCCCCCTCTTTTCATTATCAAGGGTACCCTAGGATTTGTCTTCAACTAACCAATCTCTTCCCTTATATTTAATGAACCTTTACTAAGGTAACTTCTTCCTCAAGTGAGCATGACCCAAGAGTAGTGGTAGGCACAAGTGTTCCCATGGGACTCTCCTTTTATTCTTCCTCCTTTCATTCCCATGCACCCTCCACCTCCATTGATTTCCTCATTCACCCCTTCCACTTCCTCCATTTCCATTCCACCTCATCCTCTTCCCTTCACCACCATCTCTTCCACCCTTCCTAAACCTTTCATAACCTAGAGAATGGTCCTAACATTGTATGCACTAGAGATGACTACCTAAGGTGACCTGAACATATAGTGGAGTTTTGACCAAACTTTAAGAAGCATGAAGAGGATATTGATGTAGAGTTTCATCCGAAAGTGGAACTTGATGGTTTGGAAAAACCATTAGGATATTTTCTCCCTCACTAAGGTGAGGAATTATATTAGGGAATAAATGATGGATGAGGAACCACTCTCCATTCTTTAAAAAACTCATTATATTTTTAAAAAGCCCCTTAAATACATGTAAATCTAGGTTCAAAACTTAGAAACCCAAGTGAAGATATATTTTCCCATCAAAATAATTGGGTAGGTCGAGGATGTCATCTTACTACTCTTCTCAATTCTTGAAAAGGTAGTGGAGACTCTGGGTAAGACCAATGTACTTATCTAGTGGACTCAAGCTTACTTGGAGAGGATTATGGAGATAGAAATTATGGGAAGCTATAGGTAGTGATTAATAAAGGCATGTTCTCAAAGTTGAAAATAATGCCAACATCAGACATGGGTTTGTATCAAATGTATGTTGGGAACATGAAGGATAATATGGAGGAGCGGTTGGTCATGGATCATATTGTAATTAGACCCTTAGAAGAGGGAAGGAAGAAGATATTAACCTAATTCAAGGATGTCAATATCTCTATGTTATTCTACCCATATGGAACCCTATTAGACCAAGGATAATTTGGATTCCACCTGGGTTAATTTAACCAAGTCATGAGGGAGAAGGTCTCCAAAGTAAACTAGGAAGGGGCCCAAGTAGTGATAGATCTATCAACGCAATCCATGGAAAGTATCAATTAGGTCTTTGGGGTTTAGGTGTCAATGGAAGCACCCTTCCAAGTCTACTAGAGGTTGGTGACTCAAGCTAAGGTGATATTTAGGGAGACCCTAATAAACCTTACCAAGATGGATAAGGAATTAAACCCATGGTGGTTGTATTAGAGGCTAGAGATACCAGATTAAAGCATTTGAGATCTAGACCTTCACATCCATCTCTACATATCAACTAAGTGGTACCCTATAAATATTTTATGGATTTAATGGGATTTTTTTTTTTAATTTTAAATTATAGTTATAACTTTTTAAGTGTCCATCATGGCCTAGGATATAATATTACACTATTTATAGGTGAATCTCATCTTCATCTACATAAGTAAAAGTTATATTATAATATAGGGGTTGACCAAAAATTTCTTGAAAGTGATATCAGATTATAACCATGATCTCACCTACTTTTTCCTTCATCTCTCTAGACTATAAATTTGCCTAAGATTGATTATTGTAGATAACACTCACTTTTAATAAATACAATTCCTTTTTTTGTAAAGGATATGTTATGTGTCCCAATTATCTTCCATTTCCATTTTTGAATGCTTGTCAATGCTAGAATAATTAGATTAATAGTTACTACTTTATATGTGATATGGTTATGATGTGATTAGCTATTATAATCATGATGTGAGTTGTCTCATTTCCCTTTTGTAGTACTATTAATTTGTGTTAATCTACAAATTACCATATGGTGTTTATGTGTAGTTTGTTATTAACTCCTAGTACTCATATTTAGTGAGGGGTCATATTTGAGGCATACTCCCTATTTCCTCAAAATCTTCCCACTATGTGTTATTGGAGGTAGAAATTTAGTTAAACTCAGTTTACAGTGGTATAACTATGGCAAGGTCACTTGGTTCCATGATCAATAAATTGAGTTCATTCCAGACTTTGAGGATCCCTTTTCTACCTTACTCTCCCTTCCCTTTTGTGTTTGTTTTATTAGATTGAACTACCCTTTCCCCTTGAATTTATAAATATAGAAGCATAATACTTGAAATCTCATAATAATCTTTGATAATTAGACTTGTGTACATGAACTTCACATTGAAATTTTAGTGGTAATGTTATATATATTGGAGACTATTCATGTAGACTCAATTTATGAATTCAAATAAGCAAAGTCATGTCCTAGGTTGATCCCAAATCAGTCCTAAAATGGAGCATCAAATTATTTAGTTGTCCACATCTTCTCTTTTAGTGAATACTCAATCTCATGGGTATTTCATGAATTGAGATCATAGGAGTGAACAAAATAAGTATTTTATAGACTTTATATAGACACAAAGCTTCTCTTGATAATTTTGAATAACTATACAGGTTGTGTAAGGTGTCTTTCAATGATTCATAATATTAAATAGAGGAAAACTTCAAATGATATTCAAACCTGATATGAGAGAAAAAACTTCCCTCATTACCTTTCTTCTCTTAGACTCAAAATAAGTCTTGATTAAGAATTTATAGGTCTCTAATGGCATAAATAAATGTGAAGGAGTATGATCTCTGAGAATCACTCTTTTCAATATGAGGAAAACATTAATAAGCCAAGAATGGCATAGTAATTTGTCAATGAATTTGGGTGGATAGGTGTCAAATCATGAATTTTGTAACTCTTAGACCAAAATGGGTAGTTTTTATATGAATAGATATGAGTCATGGGGATGTCAAGAGTCATTATATGCCACCTTCTTGAAGAGGAAGGTCGAACCAAGATGACACATGCACAAGAGAGTTTGATACCTATTTATTTTTAGTATTTCTTGTTTGTGAATTACTTCATCATGAGATGAATATCATCATTGATTCTCTATGTCCCTTCTCTCACTCGTATTCCATTTCCTCCATATGTATGGGCTTGTAAACCATTATAATGGATCCCCAACCTAAGTATGGAAAATGCCTACTCATGTAAACACTTGTAATTTCCTTTGATATGGATAAAAATTGATTTCTAACCTTCTTAATATTTTAATTAATGTATATATCATGGTTAGTTGATTAATGTTGGTAATAGTGTCATATCTCTCTTTCATTTTTCATGTCGCCTTACCTATTTGTATGTAACAGTCATCTTATTAGGTCATATGGAATGTTTTACATGGTCTTAGAATGACTAAGTGTGGAGATTACTTCATTAGTGTCTCTTATGAGCCTCTTGATTGTCCCCTCTTAATTATTGTCTTGATTTACACCTTCATATTGAAATATTGATGCTTAGAGGCTCATATTGAGTTAGTGTGATAGGTTTCAATACATATTCATGTTATTAGTGTAGTATAGGTAATTGGAGGATTTTATTTTGGTGCATTGCCTCCTTATTTTGTTCAATTTATATCTCTCCCTTATCCTAGAAAATAATAGACTTAAATGTAGTTTCAAGATGAAGCATCAAGGGAGTTATCCCTATCTAGAGATTCACCTCATTGATTAGGCCACCCACAACCTAAAGGTGTATCCATGATATCACCTAAGTGAGGAGGCTTTAACAACCTCCTCAAGGGTGAAATTTAGTTTTATATTACATGGTCTTGTATTGTAGAACATACTCATTGATTGCCTCATTTGTATCTTGTGTTAGCTTTTTAATTTGAACATATGATAATTTTTCACCAATGTTGATATAAAAATGTGATAAAAACTAATTTTTTTAAAATATTTAAATTTTTAATTGATTAGAGAGGAAGATCACTGAACCATATAAGAGTATAATCTTTGAGACTTCATGGAAAGAGCTTGTTTAACAATCTATCATTATTTGTATAATATATACAATTTACGTGGAGGGAATGCAAATATTGTTCAAGATCACCTTTGCCTTTAAAAAAATAATATTAGGATATAAAAATATAATTGGAATAGGATAGGATACAATTTGAGGATCCAAAGGGTTATGTAATAATGTATAATAATCTAAGGAACAGATAGCATGAGAAATGATTTACTAAATTTTAACTAGCTTGGCTTGTAAGAGAAGAAGGGTTTTCTCAAGAGAAGAATTGGTTATAGTAATGGGAGGGGTGTAGGTAGATGATTAGTCATAGGAATGGATAACTAAGGGAAATCAAGAGATGCTCGTAAATCAAGTTACAATGGGTAGAAGTGACTAAAGGTGTAAAAATAAGGATATAGTCAATGGTATAAGTAACAACATTAGAATTAGGGCACTTTAAAATATGAAAAGGAAAATTTTGAGAGGAGGAAGCTAAGTTATCCCAATTTTTAACTTTAGATTCAAGAAGTATGTTGATGATTTTATTCACCTCATGATGGTATGCTTGGAGACTCTAACAAAATCTAGATAATTATTTCACTTGTTCTTGATCTACTTCATGAAGCTCATTTGTGTCAAGGTGCATCTCATGTTCATTATAAATTCCTCTTTAGTATTATTATTATCATTTTAAATGTAAATTTAGTTTTCATCATGACTGGTCATGGTGGAAGAAACCAAAGGGAGCTCCATATATGAAAAAGGAGTACCATTTAATCCAGAATTGTTCCTTAAAGACATGATATATTACAAAGTTATGAATATAAGATAAATCAAGGAAAGCTACTATCTAATAAGACAATATAAGAGAAAATCAAGGTTAAAGGGTGATATAGGAAAAGGTTTTAATGATTTTTAGACTTAGATGTACTTGTTCATTCATTAATTAGTATTAGCCCAATGTTTCAAAGCATTCACTATAGAGATATAACCATGTTTATAACCCACTAACCCCAGTTTCAAGGGTAAGTTGAGATTATCTTCCTTAGGTGATACACTTATATTAGGTACACCATAAATCATATGGATAAAAAAGGATTATTATTGGTGAAAACAAGGGATATTTTTAACCTTTTTTGTGTTAAGGGTAGGGAAATAATTTATGCTTAAGAAAGAAAATTAAATAATTTAGATTAGAAATATTATTATAAATATACTAAATTTGGGAATATGCTAAATATAGAAAGTTACAATTCCAAACAATATTTTTAAAGTAAAAAAGTGAAGGAGAAATAAAATTTATCTTATATAATGATGCACAAATAGATATAACATGCACAAATATAGAAAAAGACAGTGTGATGATTTGCCTCGATTCATTAGATTATGGAAATTAACTTTTTATTAGTTAAGACACTAGCATCCAATTGTAGACACTAGAATTGAGACTTATATCCTAATTTAAATGTGGCTCATAATATATATCCTTTTTTGTAATATTTAATTATTCCTATTAGGGTTTGTTTTCACCATTCAGGGTTCCTAAAATTAGTCTTTTTCTCAAAACCTTAGGTCTTCCAATTAGAGCATGTAATCTTGAAAAATAGGGGTTAATGGGATCAAGTGAAGTCTACTTGACTTAAAATACCCCTTTATCAATGATCACTACCTAAATATCCATATAATTTTAAGAGGGCCTTAGATTTATGTATTTCCCCCCCTTATGTGACCTTATGTGTGAACAATTATGTAATATGATATATGTGAGTGTATCTATTGATGTAGCTTGTAACTTGACAAAAATTACCCATGGGATATTATTTGAATGTTTTAGACATGTAATAATACTAATCCTATGATTTATTAAGAAATAGGGAAGAATATGGTAGTATAACTTAATTGTGAAAATGATTTTTTAGTAGTGTAGTGTGATCTTGAGAGGTGCTTTCTAGATATTTAATAAATGACCTTTTGATTTGTACTTACACCACAACTTTTGAAATGATCTCATAGGAGGGTTAAATAAGCTAATAGGCTAGCCCTTATATATTTTGAGATTTTAAATTTGACCATTTGGAAGGCAGGAATACTAGCATCAGATTTGGGACACTAGCATTGATAATAATGCCCTGATCTACATGCTAATGCCCCACAAGGGAAAACATTGTTGAAGATATATAATTATGTATGCATGATATAAATTAGGTTTTATGTAAACTATAGGTTATGGGTAGTTTGTATCATTACAATGTTAGGCTCAAACTATAAATAAGTAATTAGGCATAAAGAGATTATGACTGTGACCCTTTTAGTAGGGGAAGGCCATAAATTGAAGGGTTGAGCCATGATTAGTATTTTTCAAGTGAATAAGACTAGTATGTCATATAAAAATTAGATTTTAGTATTTATATTATCCTAGGAATTTTTGATATATCGTGAGGCATGTGGAAACTAAATTATGTGTTTAGATTTATACTATGGATATGAGTATTGGAGTAAAACCCATCATACCACAATGTCTATAAATAAAACACTACATAGCCCTTCACAATAGTAGCCTAGTAGTTTTAAAATTTCTAGAACATTATTTATAAAACAAGAAAATATAAATGAAAATAAACTAAAATAAATATGAAATATGTTTAATATGAAAATAACAAATTCAACCTAAAGTCAAAATAAGGAGCATCTATGTAGGTATTTATCTGAGCTAACAAGATTAAAAAAATAGTGTTAGATTACTCTAAGGTCAAAAAAATAATCATTATGTTATATACTGTATCCAAGGTTAAGGAATTTATTATTTTTAGTGTCAAGAATTTACATAATTAAATTAAATCCCTAAACAAAGAATCAACAAGCAAATAACAATTAAAAACAAGCAATGTTCTAACTATAGCAAGTTCACCAAAATGTTTACAATAGAATTAATCATGAATTACAATTTACTCTAAACTATAAATGTAATCTATCTAAATATTATCTAGGATGATATATAAGATAAAATAAATTAAAATATAGAGATATTTAGATTTATAGAATTTTAAAAAATTTAAAAATAGAAACTAGAGTTAGGGTTAGAGAATTGCCCTTGAAACTAATTTATTTTAGACTATATTAACTTTTCACAAGTTTCGATTATCTAAAAGATAATACAAAGATAGATGAATCATAAAATAGCAACTCATTATCTATTAGGACAAGTCTGCATGAGACAAATAAGCGTGTAGTGCATAGTTTTTTGTTATTATGACTTTGTCATGTCAGACTATGCACTAAACATAAAAATTTAAGATTTTTTGTTTGTGTTTGAATGTGATATATTTATGTATAGAATCTGAATTGATGCATGAAAGATGTAAAACTAGAACCCTGATCCTACACAAACACAAAAAATGGGATCAAATGAAAAAGCAGTGAGGGGAAGTGGGGGAAGTGGGAATGGTCAAGATATCCTTAGAAAACACCTTATTAATTGAGTGTTGTCTATATATCGCAAATGGACTCTTACTAATGTATTTATCCCTTTAGGGAAGATCATATAAATGAAAATAACAAATTTGATTAGAATGATTAACAAAGGATAGCCTCAACCTACAACAAATAATGTTAGACTTGGACAAGGACTCTAAAATTATGGCATAATTTTTAATAGAGATATTTACTCAAAAAATATATGCTTTTGAAATCAAAAAGAGATATGCCTTGTAAGTGATTACTAGGTCATTTAAAGTATGGCCCTTGATGTGATTTTATAGAGAAAATTTTTGAGTATTTTTTATAACCAACCAATTAACATGTGTGATAAATCCATTAGGAAGCATGTAATTTTAAAAATATAGTCATTAGAATGTGGGAAACAAGTCTACACTACTAGACATATGTGTAGTGAACTCCTCTATGCCTAGTGTTCACTTGTCCTTAAAGGATAAAATCTTATGAAACAAGAGTGACAATAAAGTATCTACTGAATAGGGATAACATAGAAAAGTTTGGAAGATGTTCTCATTAATTAAAATAATTTGAAGGATTTCTTAGAGATTATGGGTTATCAGAATGGTGAATTGGCAAAGCAATGTAAATATGTCAAGAACAAGCATTGTCAATAATTTATTGGTTAAATGTTAGTGTCTACATAGAGACAGTTACTTTACTACATTACTTAATGATATATCTATATAAACATGACACTTGTGTGGCTTAAATTCAATATGTTACATACATTCTTCAAATAAAATTTACAACTCTAAAATGACATAATTTCTAACATGTTGACATTATAATACATGACTCTATCTTTATCAAATGAAGCAATTAACTCTTGTTTTGAGATGAGTGACTTGCAGGATACATGCCTCATCTCAAAAGGGGGTATAAAAGTGGGCTTGTATTAAAGATAAAAAACCTCCATGAATGTATTTATAATATAACACATGTTCAAAGATAAAAAATACATGTTTCATAAATACATAGTACATGATTCAAAGATTCAAATTAATGCAAACTCTAATTTTATAATAGAATATAGATTGAGAGCTAATTTTTGGGTGAAAACTATGTGCTTGATTTTGATCCAATTTTTTTAAAATTGTCATCTTTGATTTATCATCAAGAAACTTTTTATGATTGAACTTTAGACTATCCCCCTTATAAATATTATCACTTAGTTCACAAAGAAGTTTAAACGGACAAAATTTTGTTATTAATGTTATTTAGAGATAAGATGGGATCCAAGAAAGAAGCAACACCTAAAATATATAAAACCCCCAAAATCCGTAAACTTGACACACCTCTCAAACAAATAATGGACACCATAGACTCTCCCACCTACAATCTTGAAAAAAAATTAGCTTCAAAGTTAAAACCTTTAGTAGGAAAAATTTTTTCCTTTATTTGAGAGTCTAGATATTTTGTCGACTTCATCAAAGATTAAAAAGTGGAATAAAATGATTTATTTGTGAGATTAAATGTATTATCCCTCTACACCAAGGTTATTATTGGGGATGTTATTAAATCCATTCATGTTTGTGTTGATGAGGAAAAAATAATTTATTCACTCATTATCTTAGGTCCACTTACTTCTCTTTCAAAGGGGTCATTTATGAGCAAACAAAAGGCATGGAAATGGGCTTTCCTCTTTCTCCAATTGTGTCCAAATTATATATGGAATTTTTTTTAAAAGAGTGCACTCTCCTCCTTTCCCCTAAAACCCAAATGGTGGAAGAGATATGTTGTTGACACAAATTTTTGCTACCAGCATGGTAGAGATGCCCTATAAAAATTCCACACTCATCTCAATAGTTTGGTTATTAATATTTAATTCACTAAGGATGTGGAATAATAAGGAAAATTGAATTTCTTATATTTAATCCTTTATCTCAAGGAATATAGTTAGTTGGCTCACAAATTATACCAAAAAATCACATACACTAACCTTTTTTTGGCATGCCACTTCCCACCACATAGCCCATGAAGTAGGAGTTTTGAAGACTCAAGACACTAGGGTGTTTAGAGTTTGTGATGAAAACAAATTAAAATAAGAATTAAACCACTTAAAATAGGTTTTTAATAAAAATGGTTATAAAGGAAAGAAAATATTGAGATCACTTAAACAAGCAAGGGAAGGTCACACTAGGCAACATAAAATTAATACCTCAAAAATTAGTCCAGTAGACTTCTTACCATACAATGAAGGAATTTACAATAAGATTGTAAGGATCTTGAAACACCAAAACATTTCCCCCCCATGTTCTTACCAATAAATAAACTTAGGAATTATTTAAAATCAATTAAATACCAAGTAGAACCTTGGTCAAAGAGTAGAGTCTACAAAATAAAGTGTTATTTTGGTATTCCCTATGTTAGTGAAATAATTAAATCCATCCGGAATGGGATTAAGAAACATGCAAATGACATCAAAATAGAGAAGATAATGAAATTTTCTCTTGCTAAACACTACCATAAAACCAAAAAATTCATTTGCATTGATAAGATGAAGGTTGTTACTATGGAAGACCATTTTCAAAAACACAAGTTAAGAGAATCCATAGAAATAGGTTGACATGCCCAAAATTTAAATTAAGATGAATTAATTGGGCTTAATCAAGTGTGGATACCCATAATTAATAAAATAAAATACATAATCTCTTAACATAAATTATCCTCCTCATGTGAACTGGAGTTAAGGGTAAGTAGTCCTATTATGTGTCAGATCTAAGCTCCATATTTCAAAATTTAAAATTCGTTAAAATTTTAAATAAAAAATTATAATTTCACATGAAAAGTGGCACATTATATTTTTTAAATTAAGGTCACATTTTTATTTTTTTGTTAAGTAATAGGGTTGGTGGGACCATTAACTTATATTAATAAAAGAGATTACACAAACAAGCCAAGCTAAACTACCATAGCCTAAGAAGAATCAATTATACCAAATGGCCACAAATCCATAAGCAAATTAAATAGCAAATGCATCTACCACCTAAACACTGACATTAAAAATAATGCCATCAATTAGTGAGAAAGTAGTTTAAGAGATTATTTGTCTTACCCTTTTTACATTTTTTCTTTTTTACCTCTTACCACATTCCTTGTTCAGTAATCACCACAACAATTTGCTTGTCTAGAATATGAATTTTAGAATTCTTTTTTTCAAACATCTCTTTGTTTGAATCTTAATTTTTAGATTCATTTCCTCTCTTTACTCCCCCTACTATATTTTTTAAGGGAACATTCTAAAAAAAAATTATTTCCCTCACATTATACATGAATTCTTTATCAGAAGCATCTTGTTCTCCTCTCTTTCTATCTCCCAATTCTACATTTTCCTGAATTTTTAAGTCTTCAAAATTATATTCAACCACTATCACCAGATCTGGAGCACTCCATTTGCTTGAATTTGACTTTTCCCCCTTTTTATTCCCTATTATAAATTCCCCTTGAAGGTAAGATGTATGGATATTCCCTAGTCATTTATAATTATGGCATCTAAATGTGGTATTCTCATAATCTAGAGCTTGAATGTGAATAACTTTGCCATATTTCAAAATGATTTTTTTTATAACCCTTTTCTTAGATCAATCTTTACACAAATTCTAGAAAAAAAGAACAAGCATATAGCATCTCTCTCATGATAATTCTTAATGAATTATCCCAAAGCATTACTTATTTCCTTATAAGCATGCCAAAAATGCAAAGGAAGATTAGGGAGATGAACCCATACTAGCATCTTTGTTACTGACATAGTGTTTAGATCAAACTCTAGAAACTAGGGAGTGATAAAAAAAATTCATTACCCCAAAACAAAGGGACTTAAAATAAATATTTTTTATAATATTTATATTCATGAAAGTGCATAATAAAAAAACCTTTAGAGCATAGAGAAATTTTGCATTGATTTGACCATGTCTCATAAACCCATTAATATAATGCAGTCGATGAAGGCCACAATTTATTAAATCTAGAGATAACTACATCCTCTACTAAAGTATGAAAATAATAATCCACTTACAAATTTAAAATATTAATATAATTAACCTCCTTCTCTTGTTCTACAATATAGGTTTGAGGAGGAAGACACTTCATAAAATTTGACTTAGAAGTAGTATTTTTTACCGCATCTTTGAAAGTCACAGGTTTGGGGGAGATGATTTTTACACACCTCCCCACAATATTAAATGCATGGAGATGATCATGTCTTTTCCTAGATGATAAAAATACAATGATAAATAATCCTACAATTCTTTACCCTAATGCACCAAACACTGAAACTCAACTAGGACACCTAAGAAAACCTCTAAACTCTATCACAAAATATGTCCCTTTCACCCAAATGCATTTTTTTTTCTAAAAGAGAATGCACAAAGATTTGATACCCTAATTTATCCACCTTTGGATACTTTTTATATTAATTTATCTTCTCTATAGGGAAATACTTATGCCTATAATAAGCCATTTTATTACCATCTAAATATCTTGTTTTATTCACTTTTTTCCATTTATAGATCCCATAGTTCATTCAATGATTTTGTCAAATGATTTATAGACACCCTCTAGATCCTTTGGAAATGCTTGTATAAGTGACATTTTTTCAAATAGTTGTCATACATCTTCCAGATCTTGTTCTTTATTTTTCATAGCAAAGCCCATTTTGGGGAGATTTGGGCGTTGATTATTCCTTCCTAGTATGTCAAATATCTACCCCTCTTGGCCTTGAATTATCTTTCTCAATGTACCTTATACATCTTCCCTTTCTTCTTTAGGGTCATAAAGTGTCCTCATTTCAATGATGGTTCTACCACTAAAACCCTAATTACACCATTGAGAGAGAATACCCTTAGAGATTTATGTCCCAAAGACCACATCATATAATTGTTCTACCTATTATGTAGACATTATCTATCCCTTATCATAAATTATCCTTTTCCCTTTGATAGATTATGGATATTATGGTTTATCATCAAGTACTAAACTTTCTTTGGCCTCTACCATCCCTAAGGCTTGTTTTATGTGGACATACCATGGTCACAAGAATCTCACATTATAAATGTCAAGAACTTAACTCAAATTTCTCTATTGAATCACCTACACCTACATTTTCTCTATGCTTATTCCATTTTTCATCTAAAGGTGGCTGCAAGCTCATCTATAATGCCATCCCTTAAGGTGGAAAACCCCCAAAATTTATCTATTGTTGATTGTAATAAGTCATTTTTTTGTTGATTCCTTTGTTAAAACCTAAGGGAAATAATTGAGGCCACATTAACTAGGAGGTAATCCTCACATTTCTTTTATTTCCATTTTATTGATAGTCAACCTTTCAAATGGCTACCCCATAATGTTCAAGCAACATTAATTAAAAAATATATATCATTCAAAATTCTCTCTAAATTGAATGATAATTATTTATAAGGAGGCTATTATAAAGTTCCAATCATAAAAAAAATCTTGATGATGAATCACGAATGGTGATTTGAAATGCATCAGATCAAAATTAAGCACATAGTTTTCATCTAGAAATCACCTCTCATTATTATAGATATGAAAAAATAAAAACTTCCATAAAAATATATGTTTTCAAATATTCAAAGTGGTTTCCAGATCATATAAATAATAGATATTGACACATTGGCATAGATTCTAGGGGCATATGATATGTATATGTAATCACTTATCAAAGACTCAAAGCATAGAATCATACACACTTGAATGAATTTGCACAGACATATGAAAATAGTTACAAAATCAAATTTACTGGTTGTAAATACATTCATAATTAATAATATGGTGCATAATATTCTATATCATTGGCAAATTTAAGGGGCATGATACTCATTCATTCTCATGTTTATTCCAAGTTTCAAACTTCAAAATTCAATGTTCAAAGTTCAAAATAAAAATATTCAATTCAAAGAAAATTATATGATCAATTTGGCCAAGATAGGGGCATGAATATATATTCATTCTTTTTTATCATGAAAAATAGAATCTATATCCATATGTATCATTGTGATTTGAATTTATGTGGGTGATGTATGTTTAAGTCGAGTGTTACTCAATGACCTTGGCATCACTTCTAGTAAACCTATCATAGTTCCATATTTTTTATATTAATATATTTACTACTCTTACCTTTTCATGAAATTTATAATAATGCATCTTTCCAACTCAAAATCCTGATTGTTTATTCAAATTGGGACTTAATCACTCTTAGTTTTACATTGGCTCAAATTTTCCAAGTGCTTAAATTAAGATTCATGCTTATCCATTATTAGTTAGAGATTACAATAAATTTTGTTTCACCTATGAATAAGTGTAACTCTCCTTTAATTTCTTTTCAAAAATTTTATTTTTAAAGTTAAGTTTCTTTTTCAAATTTCAAATGAATAAAATGACTACTTCATAAGTTATTGCAAGGTTTTCTAAATTTGAGTACCTTACACAATTGAAGTATCCACTCAAATACAAAGTGTGTTATACACACTCAATTTCAACTATTTCTCATTTACTATAGTAATTTAATTTATATAATAAAGGGGAGGAAATCTATACACATAAATATGGTCACATGTACTTGACAATGTCAATTCTTGACACATTTTAAACCACATGACTTGCACACAAATATGTGAATCTTATTCATCATTATTCTAAGTATTTAACCCTAAAATATAGATATGAGGAATATAGGGTTAAAAGGGTAGATATAACTTAGGTCACAAGGATGGTAGACAATCTCTAAATTAGGATAATTAATTACAAAACTTAGATAAACATATACTAAATTTATTATGCTGACATATGTTAAAAATAAAAATTATAGTTATACTAGATATTTTAATGTTAATGAACACAAGATATTTAGTTAGTTCTAATGCTAATACAAATATAGATATAGAACAGTAAAAAAGTAGAGTAGATCTAGATTCTAGTTTAGTTGCCTAATTCTATAAATTGTACCTCTATAGTTTTGGGCACTTGCATCGACTTGAGATGGTTGCATTGATACTAATAACTAACTCAAATTTAGGTGTCCAATATATAATACCTATTAAAACTAGATGTGACCAATTAAATGATTCTAAGCTCTATGTTTCACTATGGTACATTCAAATCTGGGTCAAATATTGTATTCCTTATCAAATAGCAAAACTCTGGTTCTTCATCTTCATAGTGGCTATGGGAAAAATGAGTTAATGGGAGCACAAGGTTGAGCTACCCCAAGACCCATATATCAATGAGTATTTCCTACATATCAAATACTTCAAAGAGGACCTCAGACTTATGTAGTTTTCCCCTATGTGTTATCTTGTGTATGAATCATGAAATGTTTGATAAATAGTATAATGGTAACCTAGCTTATAGCTTGGAAATTGTGGCTCATGGAATATTCCTTTAGTATTTTAGACCTATATATGTATTTTCCATATGACTAATATGGAAATAGGATGAGATATGGAAACTTTCCTCAATTAAGTGCTTGATTGAATGCTTTTGATAGGTTGTTTTGTGAGTATGTAATAATTTATTAGGTGAGGTATGAATGAGGGTTGATCTTCTATTTATACCAATCCCTTTAGATAATATTTTGAATTAAATAACTTAGGCCAAACATAGGAATATGTTTCATTTAAAAATTGGATGGCTTTATGGCACTAGACACTTGTATTGGAACAAGACGCTTGCATTGATGTAGGTGTCTGAATGGGATGCAAATGTCTAATTAGTTGGAAAATAGATGTAGGTCATGAACTTGTAAAAATCAGAGATAAGTAATTGAGAATATGTGATCCTTTTGGAAATTAAAAATTTATAGAAGTCAAAATTACATCTGTGATATATATTTTTCAAGTGTACAATACTGAGGTTATATATAATTCAAAAATAGTGTCTACACTAAGCCATTTCTCTATATGCAAGATCAACCTTTTGTTTGTTGTTATATAAAAAAATTTAAATTTAAAATGATCAATATATCTAAAATAAAATTAAAAATATATTCAATATAATAAATAGGTCCTTGATCCTCTTAGACAAGTCCACTCTAAGCAGAGTAAAGTGTATTGTGCCCCTATCCACTTAGGTCAGTAATGCCACATGTTAATACGACTATTTTCCAAATTTGAAAATATAATTATAAGTAATGAAAATAAAGTTTTAAAATTAATTTGTGGATTGAAAATCATCTTTGTTTCATTCTAAAATTTAAACTATGTATTAACAAAAAAAGTCATAATTACTAGTTATCAAACTAATTGTGTTGTGAGTGAAATTGTTGATAAAAAAGTATATTAAATAATTTCAAACTTGAAATGATATGATTTATGGTATAAATTAATATATAATTGAAATAATATCAGATATAAAATATACAAAAATATTTAAAATGTAAATTAATTCACCACACTTCTATTATATGTAACTTTATTAAATAAAAAAGGCTTAAAATAAGCTTTTTACAAGATAACTTGCATGACAAGTTATTTCAAGAAAAACATAAATTAAAAATTAAATAAATTAATTAATTTAAAATTAATTAATATATAATTATACTTATAAAATTATACTCTAATACAATTTAAAATAACTAAAGATAAACTCAAGAGATAACTAAGAGTACCACTAATACTAGCCAATAGTTTTTGGTCATCATGCAAGAAACCACTATCAATTAAGTACCAAAATATATAATTATATAAAATAGACATCCAAAATTACTTAAAAAATATTAATATACTTAAATACATTTTGATTTCACTTAACTAACATTACAAGTGCATCCCACCACTTGGCAACACATTGGAGTATTCAGATAGTGAATTGGGGTTAACTAGTAGTTATAGCTACTTTTAAGAAAATCATTGGAAAGTGTCCAAAAGTGAATAAAAAACTAATTTATGTCATAAATAAATTAAATAATATTTAAAAACACCTAAAAAATTAAAATATGCTAAGTTTAAAAATAGAACTCAAGTGCCTATATTGGCATCGTACTCAACATTTCCCCCTTTAATGCAAAGAGGTGAGATGCCTATCATCTCCTTGAGTCTTCCATAGTATTAGTAATAAATATAAACCATATTAATTTTTTTCAAGATGATTTAAGGTTTTTATGTTTAATTTTATTATATGATAATGTAACTTTAGCCTATTTTTTTGAAAACCATGAAACCAACCCACCTCCTAATGTGAAGCAATAATCTAAAGTTGACTTCATGTCATCAAGAGATCCTCCCAAATATAAATCTATGTATCCAATGAGACATAAATACATTTATTTTATAAAATTAATACCATTATTATAATTACCTATTATATATCTAAAAATTATCTTCACTACTTTTAAATTCTTGAGTGATGGTTTGCCCATAAATCTAGAAACTAGTCTAGCTTTTACCTTGCCAATTGTACCATCACTTTTGACTTTGGTCTTGTAGACCCAATTTTTACCAATAAAATACTTCTTCATTAAAATTTTATATAAATTACATGCATTATTCCTCTCAATTTAATCCATTTCTAATTTTATAGCATTAACCCATTCTTTCTTTTGACTAGTTTTTACATACCTTCTAGGTTCAATAGTCATTAATGGTAATGCAAACATAGTATTTTCATCATAAGCATCATAAAATAAAATAAATTATTTATGTTTTATATTTTTAATATTAATATCATAATTTTTATCCAGTGTTTTATTGGCTATATGAGGATTAAACAAATGCTTATTTTATCTTGGTGTTGACGTAGATGGATAACTAGTCTCTTGGGAAGAACTAGCATTTTTTCCTATTTAACTAGAAACCTGTGTAGTAATTTATAATCCATAAAAATAAAATTCAAGAGGATACCAACCTAAATTTATTTCTTTTGTATCTACATTATCATAACCATCATACGCTCATTTAAAAAAAAATACAATCCTTAGAAATAATTTTGGATTTACTAATAGGATTATAAAATTTGTATGCTTTGATTTCATCACTATATCTTATGAATTAATGATTAAAATATTAGGATAAATTATATAACCCTTACCTTTTATTGTGTTTATTTTAATAATACAATTTCCTTAAACTTGGATGGATTGTTTATATACTAAGATCTTTTAAGTTTTCATAGGGTAAATTGTTTAGAAAAATTATTTGTACTTAGATTTTAAAGGAATAATTTAACTTTTTGAAATAATCTTGGTGATCTTTCACCTAATTTGAGCACCCTAAATCAAGAGATAAAAATAATTTTCATCCTCTATTCTCAAAAAATATGTGATACAATAATATAATCCATATATTTATACAAAACAACCACTCAACCTTTTCTTTTTCTTGATTGGCTTGATTCTTATATGTTGATATATTGCAATATTTTATCATGTGTCCTGGTTTTTTATAGTAATCACAAGTATTTATTTATCTTACCTATAAATTTTACTTCAAATTTTTCCTTTGAATTTTAGTTTTTTAAACTCCCTTGATTCTGATTTTTATTTGTCTCATTAGCCTTTAAAACCCTTTCCTTGGTTTCAAGTGATTGTTCTATACCATGCTCTATATCTCATGAATATAATCTCATCTTATCCTTATGAGACAAGAGAGAACCCATTAACTGATCAAAACTTATAGTGTCCATATATTTACACTTATAGTGTCCATATATTTACACTCTTAAAGAGTGATCATAATATGTACCAATATTTGGCTTTAAAATATCAAAATATTTATTACTATAACACTATCTTGTATAGTTTATCTATAAACCCTCATTTTATAAACTAAATAATTTACCCTTATGCAATAATTTCCAACTCCTTCATAATCTGGGAATCTCAAATTCTCAAAATTTATTTTAAGGGTTTGGACTTTTTATTCTCATACCTTAATATAGCTTTGATATAAATTATTTAATTATTCTATGCATCATGAGAATTATTCCATCCTATAATTCTTGGATAAATGATTGGGTCTATGGCATTCTCAATATAGAAAAAAGCTTGTGCATCTCTTTTTTAATCATCCTATTTTATTATTTTTTAATCTTATGTCAAGCTATTAAATATTGGGGTGGTGTGTACCCATGTATAAAATTATCCAAAACTTCTTTCCAAATAATAATTCTCTTCAATTTATCTCTCCAATACTCAAATTTATTACCTTTAAAAATAGGAATATTCATGGAAGCAGAATTCACTAAAGCCATTGTATCTTCATAAAATTGCCTAAAAAAACCTTTTGAACCTTTCTTTAACCTAGATATGATACCAAATAAAAGTTTTAAATGAATTTTTGGAGTGAAAATCAGCTTTTTTTCACTCTAAAATTTAAATTATGTATCAACAAAATTATCTTAGAATTACTAATTGTCAAACTAGTTGTGTTCTAAGTGAAATTATTGATCAAAAACTGTATTGAATGGATTAAAACTTGAAAATATGTGATTTATGGTCTAAATTACTGTATAATTAAAATAATATCAAATATAAAACACAAAAAAAATTATTAATTCGAATTAATGCACACACTTCTATTGTGTATAACTTTATTAAATAAATGAGGCTTAAAATAAGCATTTTACAAGATAACTTGCATGACAATTTATTTCAATAAAAAGAATAAATTAAAAACTAGATAAATAAATTTAATTTATAAATAATTAATTTATAATTATAATTATAAAATTATACTCTAATAAAAATTAAAGAAACTAAATATAAAACTCAAGAGACAACTAAGAGTACCACCAACACTAAATGATAGCTTTTGGTCATCATGTCATCATGTCCTAAATTATTTTAAAAATATTAATTTAATTAAATACACTTTAATTTCACTTAAATAATACTAAAAATTCACCCTACCAATTAGGAACTTATTCAAATACTCAAATAGTAAATTGGAGTTAACTGACAATTAATTGGCATGTCTAACTATTTTTTTAGAAAATCATTATAAAGTGTCAAAAACTAACCAAATATCTAATTAATACCATAAATAAATTAATTAACCTCCAAAAACACCTAAAATATAAAATATATTAAGTCTGAAAATAGAATTCAAATGCCCATATTAGCGTCATACTCAACAAAAATACCTAAAATCACCTTCAAACTATGTTCAATAGAATAAATAAGTCCTTGATGCTCCTAGATAGGTCCACTCTAAGAAACCTAAAATGCATTATGTCCATTTCCACTTAGGTCGGTAGCATCACATGTTAATAAAAACTAGTTTCCAAATTTGAAAATATCCTTTTCTCATTTCAGATGGTTAGCTAAATTAAATTGTCAAAAGATTTGACTATAAATACATGTCAACATTCACTCATTAAATACATTTTCTATTCACTTGGTACAAACATATACACTTTTGCACATTGAGAAAATATACCCTATTATTTCTTAATTATGAATCATTCATAAGTAGCAACCATAAGCCAAGTGAAAATTCTTATAAAACAAGGCAAGATCCATCATTGTCAAGTATGTAAGCCATCTTCTAGCTACATACACATAGTCATCATTCTAAGTGCAATAAATATGTGGGCTTGATTTTCATTTGTATTGGATATGTATGTAGTATTTAATCATCAAGATGGTGATTAAATTTATCTCATCCCATTACACTCTAGTATTTTTATTTTAGGTTTTCAATCTATCAAAGTACCGTTAAAACCCTATCCCAACCATGGGTGCAATATCTCATATTTCTCAGCATTCATAGGTGCACAATTAACAAGGATAAGTCCATGGTCAATAGGCCAAGCACTTGTGACTATATCTAATTATTACACTCTTATCCAAAACCATCTTATACTTATGCATCTAATCTATCATTTCCACATTCATTTTTTCTCTATCTTTTTATTTGAACAACTTGTCACAGTCAATTGGGATAGGTTTGCAATCAATGAACTGGAATGCACTACATTATTATCTATGTAATGTAACCCTATCAAGATTATGTTTATGTTTCTAATTTTTATCCTAATCTTTCATAGTCACTTTTTATATTTTTCATTATCATATAGCCAAAATAGTCAATGAAAATTAGTGTATAATCAAAATATTATCTATTCTTAGTGTTTTCCCAAACTAACAAATTTTCATATTTATCAATTTATCAAAATAACAATATTTAATCATTGTATATATTTAACATTATGATATTTTCCAATTTTAAACCTATATATTAAAATATAATTCAACTTATTGTTTTTATCAAAAATAAGGTAAAATAGTGAGTGATATTAAATTTGAAATGAATAGATAGATTTGATAAATGTGTAATAGTGTGAAAGCTTAAACCAAGTGAACAGATAGTGGGGATTATGAATTGTCATTAATATGTTTTTATAGGAAAAACATTTGATAATTTACTTTAGTGGACCTTATAAAACATGTAGGAAGACCTAAAGAATGATTTAAATTTCAGAAATTAGTTGTTATTTGGCACAAGATATGACCGACCTAAGTGGAAAAGAGTGCAATAACATTCTTATCTACCTAGACAGATTTATCCTAAAATATTAGGGATACCTATCCTAAAATTTAGATCATATGAGGGTGATTTTAATTAGCTTTAAAATTTACATTAAAAATTTTGTCTAGTAGTAATAACAAATAAAAAATTGAGCCTACATATGCATAAATGGTTTAGAGAAAGGGAAAATAAGAATTATGTATTTGTGTGATATTCATTTGGTTCAAGATGTATCAATAATTAATATTGTCTAGTACCTATGACCATATGTATACATAATATTATCTTCACTATCATAATCACCATAATCATTATCATCCACTTTGTTTTAAAAAGATATAGCATTCATATAAGCATCTGCAACATCTTGAAAAACTAAATATAAAGGATCGGGTTTAATTTTTTTTAATAAATTAAAATGACCCAAGGATTGGTATCAATCAAATCAAACATAAGGAATATATGGATATTATATCTAAGAGCATGCAATAGAATTAATTAACCCTAAAAACATAGACAAATTTAGATTTGACATTATGCAAAATAATATCTAACCTTTGGGAAAAAGGCACAAAAAATAAGGGTTTTGTGAAACCCTAAAGGAACATGCTAAATAATTGTCCCCAATAACATCATATCTACCATAAAATAGATCAATATCTAACCTTAGAAAGGGTGTTAGAGAGCACATGTTCACTAAAATGTGATATGAATAGATGAGTTCTACATTAATATGTATCACATATATCTATAAACATTTCATTAGGCATAAACAAATGTGAAATTATAAATAAAATCTAATTAATTTATCAAAAAAAAAAAAAAAAAGAATAAAAAAGGGTTTATAAGAGTATCTTAATTTATAGATGATTTAGAATAGTATTTAGGATTTGATGGTGCAAAGCAAGTTTAAAAACAAGATAAATCTAACCCAAAATTTTTTGAGCAAATAAAGAACCTCATTAGAACTATATGAAACACATGTATGGGCCACAAAACCATAAAAAAACACATTTATAGGGAGTCCCAAAGAGGTGAAATTTTTTTTAACATTTTTATTTTTTTTATTTGGGGCTCCAAAAATTTTGCTTAGATTTTTGAAACTTTGCATCGATCACTAGGAAAATGTACCTTTCCTCCAAACCCTAATAGGGAATTTAAACCTATAAATGATAAGTAAAATGATTTTTTTAGGGATTGTGTTTATGGTGAGTAAGGGTTTTAAGTACAACTACTTATCAGGGCCTTAATAATGTACAATATTGAATACAACATGCCAAGTAAATATAAAAAATATTTCAGCTAGGAAAACTAAGTGATGTATTGTGTCACTACCATGAACTTCAATGCTAAAATGAATTTTTTTTAATGCTTGATTTATTTATATAGAATGATTTTGTATGATCAATAAATCTATTAAATCCCATCCTATCCTTATCAAATAACACATATTTTAAACAAATAATTATACTATTGGTTAGAGGGAATATTTAGATGTTTACTATCATGGCTTTTTTGTTATGATTATTGTATTTTATATTCTTATCTTTATTTCCAACATATATATTCAATAGATAATATATGGTTAGTGATTAAATGTTATTAATTTTGACATGAATATTTCATTGGTACTTATATCATTTATTATGAGTTTATTTTTCTTGTTAGTTTGATATATAATAGATTAACTACATTCTCCCTATCTGAGGTCGATGCAGGACATTTTTCCCTCATAGATTAATACTTAGGGAGAGAATCATAGGGGAAATAGTAGTAGATCATGATATTTGGCAATACACAAAGCCTTTTGATAACTACCCCACACACACACACACACACACACACACATAGATTTGTCTCATTTTAATTATTTAAATTGTATTTTAGTCATGTGTTGGTGTCCTTATATGGTGAGTGATGTTTGATTTCTCTTAATAATAATATTTAGTAAATAATTTTGCAATGAGTATTATATTTTTGACCATATTGGTTTAGTGAATATTGTATTTATTTTGCTTTAGGGCCTTGATCTAAATTAATTTTTACTACTTGTGACCATGTTGTTTAATTATATCTCTACATACTAATTGACAATTTAAATTAGTCATGTATCTAACAGTGTACATGATGGGCATCCTCAAAATCCTTTTGTTAGTGGTATGATCAAGTATTATTATGCCTACACCCTTACTATGATTAATTGGAAACCAAATTTCTTATTCAGACATGTAGTTTTAATATAAATATTTTAACTAATTTTAATTATGGTTTGATCTTGTTGATCCTTGGACTTTGAAAGGGTTAATAAGAACTTGTTGTATCATAATGAAGTAAAAATAAGGATATGATTTAAATTTTAATTTGACATGAAAATTCAATAAGATGTTTAAAAGGGTATATGTAGTGTAATTTTGAGTGAAACCTTAGATTCAGTCCTCAAAGCTATTGTTTAGGCTTGTTTTTTGGGGCACCAATGGAGTTTGAATGAGAAAATGATGGAATATGATAGAGGATAACTAGGAGTTGGTTTTGGGTATTTTAAAATTAAAAAGAGAAGTAAAATAAATGAGAATAACATGACATTTAATTATAAAATAAGTAAGGAAAAAATAATGTTAGGGTGCATGGCATTTGGAATAAAAACCCCTTGAGAAATCTTTACTAGACAAGCAACCAAAGTTCTAAAAATAGCATGAACCAGTTGTGTTCTTAAATAAGTTTTTTTATCTTATATAAATTGATAATACCAAGTTTAAATTATTTTTAGATCCAATAGATTGTATGTATTTTAATTTATTCATATTATGGTTTACTACATGCATGTTATTATATCGTGAGATAAAAGGGTTTCATAGTTGTGATGTATTCATTATTTAGTGGTTTATCAACATGTGTAAGGCTTTTATTTAAAAATAAGTGGTTTTATTATATTTTTATCTTGTTTTAATTAGGGTATTCCTTTATATCCTCAAAAACCATAAAAATTATTTCATAATAATAAAATTACAACCTACTTGTCAAAATTTTGATCTAATAGTAGAAACCCTTCTTGTAGCATGACATAGAGTGAGAACACTAAGAGATTATATTATGAGATGTTTTGGTTTTTAAATAAATTGAGAAATTTAATGTTTTCCATAAATATCTATTATTAATATTATGTTGGTTTTAAAATAATGTGAAATTTTGCTAAAGAATTATACAACTAGGCTATATGTTGTGTTAATGGTTTTAAAACAATCGTAATATATATACCCTTGATAAGGATATGATGGAAAATTATTAAAATATAATATTTACACAATAAACTATATATTTTATCATTAAACCATAATAATACATTAGTAAAATATATTTATTGTCTTCATTTACTATAGTGTATCCATGTGTATTTGTACCAAATTATTGGCTAAACATTTTATTTTTAGCTTAAGGTGATTGTAACTTTATAAGAAAAACAATGCTCCTTAGGAGGATATAGTATGAATGTTGAATATGTGAGCATTATATTGAATAATAATATATAAAATGGTTTAATTTAATTGATGTAAATCCATATAAATTATTAATGGTTGTAACTTACTTATTTTAGTTTATAATCCAATATGGTTTTAGCTCAACCTGTTGGGAATAATTGGTTAAAATAATTGTTTGTTTGTTTTCTTTATGGTTTCCTAAGGTTTATTAGACTTGGGTGATTTAGAAGTAGACTTTTTAATTATAAAATAGTAATGGGGGAGCATAAACTCACACCCATGAGCTTATAAGGGTTATAAATGAATTTAATCTTTGGACTCCTATTTGGAGCCCATGAATCCTTGAGTAAATTTCGCTCTAAGTGAATTTTAGACTTTGGAAAATTATCATTTATATGAGACTTTAATTGGGTTTTGAGAAAAAAAGGGTTTAAACATATGCTGGTAAAATCAATACATAGTCCTATATGCTATGATGGATCCTAGATCTATGTTTCACCAAAATAGTGATAGTTAAATAAGAACCTTAGTTTGTTTTGGATTTGATTTACTTCTTGACCTTAGTGATGTATGAATTAATACATTGAATGAATATAAGTAGTTATTCTACTAGATAAGATGTAGGCCTATATAAGGTTATTAAATATGTGATATGATCTTAGATGAATAAGATTTTATATAGAATATAATATTTTTCTTAGTAAATGAATTTAGTGTTATGATTTAAAAATCTTAAGTTGAGCTTGTGAATTATTATATTGTTATTGTGGATTGCTTATGATATCTCACTATGAAAATATTGATTTTGGTTTAGTATTAAATATTCCTCCTTGTTAAAGGAAGATGAGTGGTAGGTAGGGAGATTATATACAATCACTTGTGATCATTTAATAAGAAGGGTTTCAATAACTATATTTTATAGTAGAGAATAATGTAGACGTAGATTATGACCTAGATTCTTGAAATCTAAAAATACTATAAAATGCTTTGGCTAAAGTAGTGTTGTAGTTATATACATTATCTATACATTGTACTTTCTAGTTTACATGTTTGCTTAAAGTCATAATAGATAGAGGCATACACCTAAGGTTTGTATGGATAGATACATAAAATAGTGATCTTACTTTCATACATGTTCTTAGATATTTCTTGATGCTCACATCATTATTATATATTCCTTATTAAAGGGAAAAGTCACTCCTAGTTGGGAGGTGTGTGGGAGACCATTGGTATGTGGTTAGAGGTAAAGCATATAGATGATGCTCTCCCTCTTTAAAGCTGAATTTAAATATTTTTTATGCATATGCATGGCTACTACACTTATTTTAGGATTTATTTCATTGAAGCTATATTTTATTGTTGTACTTTTGATATTATTTTATTAAACTGACTTACACAATAGAAGATGTTAGGATACATGTACACTCATTTATTTATTATGTTGTATTTCAATTGTGGTTTTATATGATGATTGTATAAATTTGGGAATATGTTTATTTTACTTAAATTTCATGTTGTACTTTAATTATGAAATTATGACTTATTTTCTATTATTACAGTGCTTTCACCATTGAGACCCCTTTATGGGCTGATATAATTATTGGTTTTATGCTTATCTCAGTAAATTTATTGTGTAAAATGTAATTATTATATTTAGTTGATTTCAATGTATTTTTAGAAGAGGAATATATCTAAAATAGTGTGAAAATATAATAATATTATGTTTGGTACATTCAATGTAAATATAACAAATGGCTAATTTTAATTACTTTTCAAAAAAAATGTGAAACTCTAAGAATAACCTAGAAGGGTTTTAACATGTGGTATCAAAGTGTAAGTTAAAAACTTAGATCTAATGAGTCTACTAACATTGATCTACATAATCCTTACTTATATTAGGAAAAAATGGTGCATGCAAGGGTAGCCATTGAAGGAAATGTATCAAATACGATCAATAACCAGACCCAACCCTATTAGCAACAGATTAAGCTATTAAGTTTGATTAAATCCTCTAAGCCTTGAATAAAACTCAAGACAAAATAATAGACCTATAATAATAAGTGCATGGTAATTAATGATTAATAAGAGAAAGAAGAACATATTTATTAGGAAGAAAACCAAGAGCAAGATGAATAAAATATTGAAGAACATAAATCTACAAGGGCACAAGTGGAAACAGTTCTTGCATATGACATGAAAAATGTTAATCTATATAAATTCAATGGAATATTTTTGAGTAATATATCTGAAGGGTGGCTCAATAAAATGGAAAAATATTTGAAAGTGATAAAAGTATTATGGGGAACATACCAACTAGCTGGTGAAATAGAAACCTAGTGGGACAACAAGAGCCTTGATTCTAATACCACCACATGAGATTAATTTTTAAATTTTTTAGGGAATGATGGTTACCAAAAATATAATTTGATTAGGAGCTAGTATTTTCAAAATATTAATCAATTATAACTATCATTGACTAAATATTGGGAGTAGTTCATGAAACTTCTCAAATATGTCAAAAGGATAAATGTTTCCAAATCCAAATTTTCATCGTGGATGTGAATCCATAGATTAGATGAGAAGTGGATATGCATGGACCTAAATCCATGGATCATGTCTTTAATAAATTCATCAAGTAGGAATAGAATCTCAAATATTTTATTGAGCTAAGAGATAAGTATCAGAAGAAGTTTATAGGTCTGAAGCCTTCATTTAAAAAGATGAATTGGAAGTATAGTGGGGAATTCATAAAATATTTAAAAATAATAATCCTAGGTTTAAAAATAGTTATAGATCAAGGAAAGTAGGTAATGGATTCAAGGGTAGAAATAAAGGAGGTAACCCACTTGAAATTAAAGGACTGCCAAGGGGATGTTTTACTTGTGGATGAGACCATTATGAAAAATATTATTCTCAGTGGAAAACTAGGAATGAATTCAAGAATTTTTCCTCTTCATTTTATTAGTAGAGGACTTTCCAATAGTGAATCCACATAATAGTTGAAAATCGCCAAGTTATATTTCATATCTCACCCATAAAGGTGTTGAGTAATTTGTTTGGGAATTTTATTTATGTTTCAATATATACTGGAGATATTAAATGTTTCATTTCTCCTCAATTCCTATTTAAACTTACTATGAAAGTTGTACATGTTATAAATGCATGGAATGTGAAATATGAGAATAATTCTAGGGTCAAGGTCGATAAGTGTCTAGTATAATTAGGAGTATAATTACCTAATTTCACCATTGTGGTAGACTTATTTGTAGCTCTGCTAGGATCATATGATATGATCTTAGGAGTAAATTGGATTTAGAATCACAAAGCAAATGTATATTTATTTGTGAATAAAGTTAAGTGCTTAGATTACCTATGAAATCAAACTCAAATTTAAGCTGAAATAAAGGAACTTAGTTTAAAATAAATCTTTGTTATTCAAGTAAATAAATCTTGACATAAGGGTTGAGAAATTTTATGATCAACCTTGATAAGGTAGGATAATCCAAGGAACCTACCATTAAGTATTTCCCTTCTTTTTTTTAAATGATAATTATGAATTATATATGAAAAACTAGTCTTCTACACTTGAAAAATGTCACTCATGTCTCAACCCTTTAGTGCATGAACTTTCCACTATCAAAAGGCTCATGTTTGTCATCTCACTATGCCTAAATTCTTGTCCCATAGTCTGACCCTAATATTATAATTAACTAGATCACATATAACACGTAGTCTACATAAAACCTAATAATATCCTATTTTTGTAGTTACACATCTTTAGCAACATTTTATCCTCTCAAACACTGCCATTCATACTAGGACATTATCATCGATGCTAATGTCCTAGGTCTAATGCTAGTCTCTAAACCTTACAAATGGTCAAATTTTAAAATCATTCAACATGTATCAGATAGCCTATTTTTATTAATTAAACATCTTGTGATATAATTCAAAAGGTTTTATATAAATATAATTAAAACATAATTAATTATCATAAAGTATAAATCAAGCACACACGTCTTATAATAAGCAAAACAAGCTTACAAAGCTACCCTATTCTTCCCTATTTACAAATCAATCATAAAATTAGTCTTATTATGGTTTTAAACATTAAAATATCATCCCATGAGTAGTATTTTTCAATTTATAATCTAGATCACTACATGCATTCATATTTAGCATATTACATAATTCTTCACACAAACCCCACATAAGGGGGAAAACTTTATTGGTTTGAGGCTCTCTTCATAGTATTGGCTATGTAGGTAGCACTCAATGATAAAAGGTAATTTTAGGTCATATTTAATTCACTTAAGTTCACTAATCCTTATTTTTCTATATCGGATACCCAAATTGGAAGACCTAGTGTTTTAAACTACATATCGATAACTAGAAAATGTGTCCAGAATCCAAATAAATAATATACAAGGTGATAGGTAACTCCAATAGAATTAGGTGAAGTTTTTAAAAAATGACTTAAACATAAATATGGATAAAATCATCAAACTTAGGATAAAATTTTTGATGTTAGTGTCTAGATTTAGATGGTAGCGTCCAAGGGGCTAGAGAGCTAATTTATAGAATCTAATGAATCGTAGTGGTGAATCAACTTATCTTCCTCCACACATATATAATTTATATATGCATGTGAATCTATGAATAAACTAAGTATAATATTTTACTCATGTTTAAGTGTTCAAATTACTATTTGGCATGGTACTTTCTATATTTATCATATTTGTATAATTCAACACTATCGAAATATTATGAATCTGAATTATTTAATTGCCCTTATTTTAGAATATATTTATCCAAATTGATTAGTTTATTCCCCATAATTATTTATGAAAATGATTAAACATTTGGTGAATCCAACATTTGATTCTTCTTGTGCAACCATAGCTTGCTCTAAGGTTTTCAACAATCTATATTTTTAGATTACAGTAACTATTTAGTTATGGTTTTCCTATCATGTTGGATTATTCACTAGAATTTGTATGTCTCTCTCATATTATTCTCATCTTAATCTTTCAAATATTTAAAATGGATAAAAAGGAACCTCTTCCTCTTCATAACCCTTAATAGGGTGATAGGTACTTTCCATCTAACAAGGTCCATGTAATCACTACTTCAATGGGTAAGTTAGCCCATCCTATAGTGCCAAAAGAATGTAACCATAATTCCCTTACTCAAACCCCTCCACCTCACACATATCCTATATATGGTTTGTGTATGAATATTCAATCCTAATTACCTAGGGTTTGTGCTGATAAATCCCTTATAAATCAAATCATTGCTATGACAAGATCAATATAAAAGTTATAAAATCAAAATCAATATTCAGTTTCAAAGATCAAATCATGGGAAAATTAGAACACTTTCACAAAGAATGTAAAATAGTCTAGTTTTAATCATGTGTTAGCATATTCATCTATCAATTTTATTCTTATCAAGACTTAATATCAAGTTTGGAAGCCACAACAAAATGTATAAATAACTAGTGCTTTAGCATGTGAAAAAAAGGATACTAAAAGCTTGAGTGAAATTCTAAGTTAAATGATTCAAAATAAAGTGATAAAATTACCTCATATACATACTCTTAAAATATCAAAATAATATTTTAAAAATAAAATAATGCAAGGGCCTCATATATATTATTGTTTGGATTTGAAGAAGAAAATACAAAATATAATTGATAGTGATGATCTTATAATAAAAACACCAATCAAGTAACCCACTCATCTTATGAATGCATCTCCTGAAGCATGAGTTCAAAAAAAATGTGGATACCAAAGGATCATTCAAAGAAAAATTAGTTTCAAATGAAAAACTTAGATCAAGAAAATATTAAAAATACAGATTAGAGTAAGCAATGTTACCAAAAAATTAATTAGCAATTCAAACTCAAGGCAATCAAATAGGGGTGTTTAAAATAAGATTTCTAACAAAAGATCTTAAAAATCAAGAGATGCCTACAAACATTCTATTTTAAAATGTGGTTACAAAGGGGTAAATTACAAGCCTTTTCTCATATCAGGACCTAGTCAATATCATTATTCATATAAATGGAAAATAATTCATAGATGTCAAGGTTATGGACTATCAATGATAAAATCCATGTAGAACATATATGTAATACACACATAGGAGATCTAGAGATGAATTAATTATCAAATTATATGATAGCTAATCACACAATTCAATGAACCATTGCACAAAGATTTAACATGGGAAAATCTATCAAAAGTTAACAAACCCACAATTATGAATTATTCAATAATTGAGAAACTCCTTTGTACCCAATACAAGTTCTTCAACCTCTCACTTCTTCTCAGGAAAAATTTTACAAAATTATTCAAGATTGAATATTATTAATATTTAAAATTCATTGGGTTAGTTTCATGATAGGGTTAAAACCTTATTTATAATAAAAATTCAAGGGAGGTGACCTTTATAAAAATAATGGGTCTATCCATCCTGATAAAAAAATTTAATTAAAATTTGATAATAATTAAATATTCATAACTCTATTATTTATTATCACCAAATTTATACATCATGGTAATAAATAATATATTATCATTTATTTAATTAATACCAAGGTTAAGGGTCAATTAATCTCACTTAAAATTAAAGGTTCTAATACTCCCTTTTAATGCTAAGTGGGGATAAATGACATAGTCACCTCAAAAAAAGAATTATACTATGTAAAAAATTTAAGGATTTTAAAACCTTCATCATGCCCAAAATAATATTTTAAAAAGAAATAAATTATAATTCATAAACTACTCAGAAGTAAGTCTAGGCTAGCATGACTATGAGACCACATCTCACATTTTCTTTTGAAAAATCATCTAAGTATATTTAGAGCCTTTTATAACATAAGGACCTCTATTACAAAGTATGTTTTCAATGTATTGGGTACAAAATTATAAATTTCTACATGAATTTTACTCAAATCACATAACTTTCTCACAAAGTTTACAATGTTTTATAATGAGAAAACGTATAAATAAGGAGAAGAAACACATGGTTGTTAGTAAGTGGAATTTTTATGCACACTTCCCCTTAATGACGACTCTAAAAATCTTAACATTACACAAAACTTGGTAGCACCAAGTGGTTTTGTGAATATATCTACCACTTATTTATTCATAGAATAGAATTGTAGATTAATATCACCATTGAGATCTTTTTCTTGGATAAAATAAACATGAAATTCAATATGTTTAGTTCTTTGGTGTTGTACTAGATTTTTTGCCATAGCTATATAAATTTAGTTATTTCAATGAAGGATGGTACTATGAAAAACATCCAAATTAATTTCTCCCAAAAACCTTCATAGCCACATGGCTTCGTCGAAAGCTTCTACAGCACTTTTTTACTCTACTTTAGTAAAAGAGATAGAGATAGTAGGTTGATTTTTGATTTTCTAAGTGATATAACCTATACTAAATTTAAACACATATCCAGAAGTAGATTTATGATCTATAATATAACCATCATGGTTAACATCATAATAACTATATAATTTAGTATTATCAATAGAAGAATAAAATAAACCAAAATAAATTATTATTTTGATATAATGAAGAATACATTTAGCTAATTTATAATGATTTAAATATGCACTTGCATAAATCTAGAAGCAACACTAACAACATATAAAATATATGGCCTAGTAATGGTTAGATAAATCAAACTACCAACAAGCTATCTATATAAAGTAGGGTTAACTTATTCACATGCAATTTTTAGATCAATTTTAATTCCAACTTTAATAGGATTAGAGGAAGATTTACAATCAAGCATGTTAAACTTAACAATAAAATTATGTACATACTGAGATTGTGATACAATAATTGAATTTATATCCTAAAATATAGTTATTCTTAAAAAAGGATGTAGAATGTTTAAATCATTCATTTCAAATATTTGATTTAGTTTATCCTTATATTTATAAATTAAACTAGTTAGATCATTGGTAATCAAAATATCATCAACATATAAAAAAATTAAGATTAAATGACCATTTTTAATTTTAATAAAGAGATCATTATAAGAGTAGTAATTAGAAAAACCCAATTCTTTAAAAAAATAAGTAATTTCAGAATACCAAGTTTGAAGAGCTTGTTTTAAACCATAAAAAGGTTTATTTAATCTTTATACATAATTTTATTTATTAGGGTCAATGAAACTGTTAGGTTGTGGAGCTAAAAGCTTCACTGATGCAGACATGGAGGAGGTTGCAGATGAGTTGCAGAGTGTCATAGAGACTGGCGTTGGTCTGGCCAACCAACGTCGGTAGGATTAGACAAGAAGGCAACCAACGTCGGTCAGAGATCGGCTGGCATCGGTGACCCCCAGGTGGACAGGGACCGACGTCGGTCGCCTGTGTGGTTTGACTGTGAGTTTATCACGGGAAGTTAGCTAACGAACCAAGTGTTTGCATGATGAGAGCTATTTTTAGACTCATAGCTGCGGATCTAATTATTGTAATTGGATGTCTAATTATTGTTTGGATGAGATCTATATAATAGACTCATGGTTTTATTGGAAACTTATTCTAGTTTGAGTTGAGAAAAGTTAGCTCCTTCTGTGTGTGAGGTGAGTAAGGGTGTTCCTCCTAGTTCCATAGCAGTACCAAGGTGGGTGCTGGTTCTGGAGAGTCAGCAAGATTCTTCAGGGGTGTAGGATCTTGGTCAGCAGGTGTGCATGGCCTATATAGGAGATCTTCTACAGGTGTATGTGTGTGTAAGGTCAAGGTTCATAGGTGTGCAGAACTAGGGTGATTTGTAGGTGTGCAAGATCAGATAGGATAGCAACACAATAGGGAGCAGAATCAGGTAGGATCTACTTGAAGTACAGGTATGTACTCAGATAGAGCAAAGAGGAAGGCAAGGGAGTTCCTTCCATAAGTATGGTCTGTTGAATTGCAGGTTATTTCAGGTTCATGGGAGATCTACTTGAAGTACCTTGAGTACTTGTGGAGTGCATGGAGCACTTGTGGTGTGCGTAGAGCACTGAAGGTGAACACCAACTATGTGTTTGAGTTGGGTGTTGGGACCTAAGAGAGAGAGCTTTGAGGAGAGAATTACTGTTCACTTGAGGTGTGGGAAGCCTCTGAAGAGGTGGTGGAGAAGAAGTGGCATCTTCTTTATTGTATTCTTTTCTGTATAAGTATTAATACAAGTTGTGTATTGTCTCTCATATCATGTGTTATTCTGAATTCTAGTTACTTGTGATTTTGGTTTATTTCCGCATATTAAGTTGCTTGGTTTAGTAATCAACTGTGTGCTTCCAGTTATTTATCTCAACACGTGGTATCAGAGCTAAGGTTGCAGGGAGCAAGTTTTGTGTTTGGTTACAGGTCACTCTCAGGGGTTTTTGATTGAGTGGGAGTAGAGCAATGGTAGATCAAAGTAAGCTAAGAATGGAGGAGTTGAAAAGCACAGATGGTCACTTACGGTCCAATGGAAAGAAAGAGCAGGTAAAAGATTATTGTTGGTTGGTAGCAGATCAGCATGAAGGAACTAAAGAAGCAGATGTAGTAGGTGTTGTTGCATAGGATGCTCTGAGAGGTTTCTTGGATAAAGTTGAATCTTGGATAAAAGATTCGGTTGCCTCTTTCCATGCAGCCCCAGGTAGAGGAGCTGGTGAGCCTTGCCAAAGAATTGGCAAAGGGGAAGTGAAGCTGAAATTGCAGGCGGCCAACACATAGGTGTTGATGAAGGTCATGCAGGTCCCAAGTTTGGAGATATGGCTAATTTCTTCAGAAAGATTGGGTGATGAGAGATGCACAAGAACTCTCACAGTGGATGCACTTGAATTAGCTGGTGGTAAGAAAATAGGTACTCTTTATCTACTTGTTTATATTACTGATTCTTCTTCTGTTATGGAGACGTGGCTTTGTAGGCTTGGTCACATGAGCAGGAAGGAGATACATGTTCTTAAGCGGAAGATAGATATATTTGACAGGCTTAAGAACTGGAAAGCCTTGGTGTACTTGGAGGAGATGGCGAACAGAGACCAGTGGATGGAGCTGGATACTTCTGAGCAGAGTAGTTTGGACATGGGTTTTGATTCAAAGGAGCTTGTGGGTAAAAATTCATCACTCATAGGCGAACACAGGTACCAGAGTCGGTCAGGAGGAACCGGCGTCGAACAGACAGGTGCCGATGTCGATCATGTGCAGACCGAAGCCGGTGATGTCAGGAAGGGTAAGACCGACATCAGTCAGGAGGACCGACATCGGCAGTAGGTAAGATCGATGTCGATCATGAGGACCGACATCGGTAACAGGGACACCGATGTCAGCAGGGTCGGTAGTCAGGGACAGATGCATGGGAACCGACATCGGTCAAATGTAGACTATGGAGTGATTGAGGTCGGTCACTGTAACGGATTTTGGGTGAACAGCACACTGTCAAGGAGTCTCAAACACCCATACGGAGGATTGAAGACATAAGTAGGCCCTCAAATTTGTTATTCCTCTTCTTTATACTCATTGCTATTTTTAGAGCAGGAAGGATCCAGGAAATAGGTGAGAGCATGGCAGGGATATATTGCAGAACCAAGCGGAGATTTGGTAGGGTTGCTAGCGGGAAGAAATCATAGAGACGAATGGATACCTTAGTTGAAGAATAGAGAGAACAGACACGTGAGATAGAAGACCAGGTATATGGTCTTGAGGAGCTACAGGATAGTGGTACAGGTTTTGACAGGTGGAGGATGAAGCATGGATTCAATCAATGTCAGGGTAACTACTGTGGTTTGTCTTACCAGGTGGATGATGATTACAACATCATTCTATTGCTATATGTGGATGGTATGTTTTGCTAGCAGGATTGTACATACAGGGTTTTGTTGAGCTAAGGGTAAGATTAGTTCAGAAGCATGTCATGAGGAGTTTGGAGTAGTGAAATTCTTTGACATGGGAGACATGGAGATCACAGGTTGATTTTGTCTCCAGTGGGAGCTGATGTGAATCAGGTGTTGGTGAGGTTCAAGATGCAGAGCCGAAGCACACTAAGGGCTAGAAAGGTACAGTGTCTGAAATCACATGAAGTCTGGTATAGACCTGAGTATTCCCATGCAGTGGGAGCTATCAGAGAGTTAGGAGCCAATTCAGGGAAGTGGGTTCTCAGGTATTTGAGAGGGACCAGCAGTAGGGATTCATGCTATGCAGGGTCAGGACTTCACTACATGGGTTTTTAGGTTTGGATGTGGTAGGGTACTCGGATGATAGGAGGTACACCATGGGATGTGTGGTGGGTTGTCTTCAGGATTGATCTTGAAGAGGGATACAAACCAAGAAATAGATTAAACAGAGTACAGGTATAGGTACAGTGCAGTTGTTTATCTCTAAGTGGGAGATTGTTAGGTTGTGGAGCTAAAAGCTTCACTGATGCAGACATAGAGGAGGTTACAGATGAGTTATGAAGTGTCACAGAGACTGGCATTGGTCTGGCCAACCGACGTCGATAGGATTAGACAAGAAGGCAATCGACGTCGGTCAGAGATCAGCTGGCGTCAGTGACCCCCAGGCGGACAGGGACCGACGTCAGTTGCCTGTGTGGTTTGACTACGAGTTTATTATAGGCAGTTAGCTAACAAACCAAGTGTTTGCATGATGAGAGCTATTTTTAGACTCATAGCTGTGGATCTAATTATTGTAATTGGATGTCTAATTATTGTTTGGATGAGATCTATATAATATACTCATGGTTGTATTGGAAACTTGTTCTAGTTTGAGTTGAGCAAAGTTAGCTCCTTCTGTGTGTGAGGTGAGCAAGGGTGTTCCTCCTAGTTCCACAGTAGTACCAAGGTGGGTGCTGGTTTTGGAGAGTCAGCAAGATTCTTCAGGGGTGTAGGATCTTGGTCAGCAGGTGTGCATGGCCTATATAGGAGATCTACATGGTAAGTAATATCATTGATCTGCAGGTGTATGTGTGTGCAAGGTCAAGGTTCACAGGTGTGTAGAACCAGGGTGATTTGTAGGTGTGCAAGATTAGATAGGATAGTAATACAATAAGGAGTAGAATCAGGCAGGATCTACTTGGAGTACAGGTGTGTACTCGGATAGAGCAAAGAGGAAGGCAAGGGAGTTCCTTCCATAAGTATGGTCTGTTGAATTGCAGGTTGTTGCAGGTTCATGGGAGATCTACTTGAAGTACCTTGAGTACTTGTGGAGTGCGTGGAGCACTTGTGGTGTGCATGGAGCACTGAAGGTGAACACCAACTCTGTGTTTGAGTTGGGTGTTGGGACCTGAGAGAGAGAGCTTTGAGGAGAGAATTACTATTCACTTGAGGTGTGGGAAGCCTCTGAAGAGGTGGTGGAGAAGAAGTGGCATCTTCTTTATTGTATTCTTTTCTGTATAAGTATTAATACAAGTTGTGTATTGTCTCTCATATCATGTGTTATTCTGAATTCTAGTTGTGATTCTGGTTTATTTCTGCATATTAAGTTGCTTGGTTTAGTAATCAACTGTGTGCTTCCGGTTATTTATCCCAATAGAAACCTTTAGGTTGAATCATGTAGATTTCCTCTTCTAAATCACTATTTAGAAAAGCATTCTTGACATTTATTTGGTGGATAATCCAACCATTTTGAGTTGCAAGAGTAGTAAGTAATCTCACAGAACTCAATTTTGGTACAAGATCAAAGGTTTCAACATAGTCAATTCTAGTTTTTTGAGTAAACCCTCAAGCAACTAACCTAGATTTAAACTTATCAATTTTACCAATTGAGTTATATTTAATCTTATAAAACCACCTACAACTAACAATATGCCCTTTTAGTATAGAAGAGACAAAATCCTAAGTCTAATTTTTAATTAAAGCATTATATTCAACTTGCATAACAATATTCCATCTATCATCTTGAGTGGCTTCCTTAAAATATTGAGGTTCATATTCATACATAGTCATTAAATCATGATAAAAATGTTGACTTCTAATTAATTTATTAAGGTTATTAATATTAGAAGATTAGATTAAGGATTCTTCCCATTTAGGTATTTTTTATTAGACATGAAACTCAGAGGGATACTCAGACTTTAATTTATCTATAACTATATCAATTACTCAATGGAATCCATTTCATCACAAGAAGAAACATGAGAGTTGGGTTCATCAATAAGACACTAAGGAGGTTCCCTAGAGGGCTCACAAAAGGAATTTTTGAGAATAAGAACATTCTTATTCTCAATGATTTGATGTTTAGAAGGATCATAAACTCTTAAACCTTTTATCTTACCTTCATAACTTATAAAAATGCAAGAATAAGAAGTGGTATCGAGCTTCTTGCTTTCAACTTTAGGAATAAAGATAGAAGTAAGACTACCAAAGATCTTGAGATGAGCCACACTAGGTTTCTTTTTAGTCCATAATTATAAAGGGGTAAAAAGATAAAAATATTTGGTAGGGACTATATTTATAATATTCATAATATTATTCATGGCTTCGGCCCATAAGAACTTAGGAATATTTGCATATTGCAACATTATTCTAGCCATTTCTATGATGGTGTGGTTTTTCCTTTCAACAATACCATTTTACTAAGGGGCATAGAGATTTATCAAATTCCTTTGGATACAACAACTAATAAAAAAAGAATAAAATTCTATAATAATATATTCACCACCATTATCAATTTTTAATCTTTTAATAGAAAAATCAAATGCATTTTCAACACTAGTTTTAAATTCTTTGAATTTAGACAATGCATTAGATTTTTTTAAATGAAAAATTACCAAATCATTCTACTGTAATCATCAATAAAAATAACCATATAAAAAAACCATTAAGAGATACAAATTCTAGAGGTCCTACAACATCACTATGAATCAATTTTAAAGGATGTGATAAATTAATATCATGATACTTTTGAAAGGGGTTAGTATATTACTTACCACATAAGCAACCCTCATAAGTTTCATGATGAGATGGTATATAAGGAAGTCCAACAAAAAAATTATTTGTAGACATATCATGTAAACTTATAAAATTAACATGTCCTAATATTTTATGTCATAATTGAATTCATTCTTACTAGGTGATGAAAGAAAACATGCCGAAGGAGAGAAAATGTATAAACCATTCTTTTGAACATCTTCAAGAATCAAAGATCCAGATTAATTTATAATGAGTCATCTATATTTAAGAAATATTACAATAAAATTATCATTAGTAAGTTGTGAATAAGATAATTTTCAGGATCTTAGAGTACAATTGATTACTTTTGTATAAGCAACTAAACACGGAATTGAAACCAGAAGTAATAAGTAACTAGAAATCAGAAATAGAAAATAATAGGAGATACAAGAAACAACCAATATTGTATTAAACTCTTTCAGAAGGAAATACAATGAAGAAATATCTCTCTCTTCACACCTCTCAGATGTACAATAATTCTCCCTCAAGAGTTCTCTCTCTCTCAATCAATTACAATCAACTCAATTACTGAATTGTATTCTAGCAAATCTTCTTGATCTTACACTCTTGCAGATCTTCTTGATCTTGCTCCCTAATTACAATACTTCCCCATGGGTCTCTTAAATAGAATTGAAAGCAAACAATAATTAGAAAAATAGACTCAAGACTAATTTTAGTCTTTACATGCAAACTAATTATTCTCCTAAAAATCGCAATTCTAATTCTGGAAACGCACAGAAGTCATTGTCGGTCTAAAGATGACCGATGTCGGCTAACCCCTAACCAATGTTGGTTAGTTCTAACTAATTTTGTTGATGTCAGTTGACCCCTAATCGATGTCAGTTGGTTCTAATCGATGTCAGTTACTATGTAAGCTCAGCAACCTCAACATTAGCTGATTGGTGAAGCTTTTATCTCCATAACTCAACAATCTCTCACTTGGATATAAACAATTGCACCTATACCTGTACAACAACATCCTCTAAACATCTCTGGCTTGTTTCTCCCTCTTCAAGTTCAATCTTGAAGACCAACAAAAGTTGAATGAAGATTCAACTTCTCCTTTATTAATAGCTTTGTTAACATATCAGTAGGGTTCTTATCCATATGGATCTTTTCCAGCTTCAGCTGTCCATCCTTCAATACTTATCTAATGAAGTGGTACCTAACTTGTATATGTTTGGTTCTTGAATGAAATACTAAATTCTTTGCCAAATGAATTGCACTTTGACTATCACTGTATAATCTGCAACTCTCTTGCTCCTTTCCTAAATCTTCCATGAATCGAGTCATCTAAATCATTTTCTTACTAGCCTCTGTGACTGTAATGTATTCTACCTCTGTAGTAGACAAGGCAAGAACCTTCTACAACTTTGAAATCTAGCTAACCGCCATTCCACCAATAGTGAACACATATCATGTGGTGTTTCTCCTACCATCCAAATCACCTGCCATATCTGAATCTACATACCCATGTAGAGAAGTGTTTGACCCTCCATAGCATAAATGCCTACTGTTGGTCCCTCTCAGATATCTAAGAATCCACTAAACTGCTTTCCAGTGTTCCTTTCCTGGATTGGCCATAAACTTGCTAAGAACTCCCACTGCTTGGGCAATATCTAGTCTAGTACATACCATTGCATACATCAAGCTCCCAACTGCTGAAGCATATGGAACTCTACTCATGTACTCAACCTCATCATGTGATTTAGGACACTTTTCTTTCCTCAACTTGAAGTGTCTAGCCATAGGTGTGCTTACCGGTTTTGCATCCTGCATATTGAACCTCTCCAACACCTTATTCACATAATTCTCTTGAGACAAAATCAAACTGTGATTTTTTTTGTCTCTCTTAATACTCATGCCAAAGATTTTCTTTGTTGCTCCTAAATCCTTCATGGCAAATGTGTGAGATAATTTTACCTTAAGCTCAGCAATTTTTTGCATTTGTGAACCTGCAATAAGCATATCATCTACATACAGTAACAAGATAATATAACTACCATTATCCAATCTGTTAAAATAAACACAATGGTCAAATTGACATTTACTAAAGCCATGCTCTGTCAAACCTCAAATACCATTGTCTTGGAGCTTGCTTAAGACCATATAAGCTTTTCTTCAACCTGCACACAAGTTTCTCCTTACCTTTGACCTCAAAACCTTCCGGCTGATCCATATATATCTCTTCATCTAAATCTCCATGAAGAAATGTTGTCTTAACATCAATTTTCTCAAGATGCAAATCCTCAATAACAACTAAAGACAATACAGTCTGAATAGAAGTCATCTTTACTACAGGAGAAAAAATTTCACCAAAATCAATACCTAGTTTCTGTACAAATCCCTTTACTACCAACCTGGCCTTATGTCTCATTTTTCCATTCTCTCCTTCCTTTAACCTATATACCCATTTGTTTTTTAGTGCTTTCTTTTCGACTGGCAACTCAACCAAATCCCATGTATGGTTCTCTTCCAAGGAATCAATTTTCTCATTCATGCCATGCTCCCAATGTTTCCTAGATTCTACCTGCATTGCCTCATCAAAACTTTCTGGTTCTCCACCATCAGTGAGCAATGAGTAGTATAAAAAAGGGGAATAATGAATTGGAGGTTTACTTACCCTTTCAGACCTCCTTATGGGTGTTTGAGACTCATTTACAGCTTGTTGTCTGCCTAAATTTCTTTCTGACAGTGACTAATCCCAATCATCTCTAATCAATGTCAGTCTACACCCGATCGATGTCAATTCCTCCTAACCAACATCAATTTCCACTTGATCGACATTGGTTTCCACCTAATTGACATCAGTCTCTGTGTTTTTCTATGAGTGATAATTTGTACCTGCAACCTCATTTTGGATCATAACCTCTTCCAAATCAAGATTGCCTTGCTCAGAATTATTCAGTCTCTTAAGCTGATCACTATACATCACCTTCTCATTGAAAACTACATCACAGCTTCTAATAATTTTTTTATTTTTTAAATTCCACAACTAGAATCTGAAATCTCCAAAACCATAACCAATGAAAGTGCACTGCATAGATTTAGCATCCAGCTTCTTTCTATTTTTTTTATCAATGTGCACAAAAGCTTTAGAACCAAAAACTCTGAGAAATGAAAGATCTACCTTTTTACCTATCCAAGCCTCTTCTAGAATTCCACCATCTAGTGCAGTAGAAGGTCCTCTATTAATTAGGTAAACCACAATATCTACAACTTCTGCCCAAAACTGTAAGGGCAAACCAGCATGCAACTTCATACTCCGTGCATGCTCCATTATTGTTCTATTCATCCTTTTAGCAACTCCATTTTGCTAAGGTGTCCTTGGAACCATCCTTTCCCTGCATATTCCACTCATAGAATAGTAACTATTGAATTTATTATTGTAGTACTCACCACCATTGTCAGATCTAAGGCACTTCAATCTCAAACCTGTTTCATTCTCAACCAAAGCTTTCTATTTCTTAAATGTGTCAAAAACATTAGATTTCCTCTTTATGCAATAAACCCATACCTTTCTTGTAGCATCATCAGTTGGTCCCTACACGTCTATGTGAACAAGCTCCAACTTATGCTTCTTCTTTGTTGACCCAATTTTGAGAAACCTCACTTTCTTCTATTTCCTAAAAATACAATGCTCACAGAAATCTAGATCTATGCTTTTCAAATCTAAAAGCTTATCTTTTGACTTAAAAACATTCATTCCCTTCTCACTCATGTGACCAAGCCTACAGTGCCACAACTTTGCATCTACATCTAAAGTAGATAAAATAGAAGGAGAATAATTAGTAATATAAGTAGATAAATAAAGTGTACCTACTCTCTTACCTTTTGCTAATACAAGTGCACCCTTGGCAACTTTCCAAGATTCAGCTGTGAGAGTTATTGTGCAACCCTCATCACCTAACTTTCCTGTAGAAATTAGATTCCTCTTCAGGATGGGTACATGCATGACATCCTTCAACACCCATGTGTTGCCATTCTGTAATTTCAGCTGCACTTTTCCTTTGCCAATAATTTTACAAGGCTCGTCATCCCCTAAATAAACTTTTACAAAATCTCCATGGACATAATCATTGAAAAAATATCTATTTGGGGTTGCATGAAAAGAGGCACTAGAATCTAAAACCCATGATTCTAATTTATTATCCAAAGAAAATGTAAGAGCATCTTGTGCAACAATACCTACAACTTTTGCTTTTTTATTACCTTCATGCTGATTTTTTTCGTTATCCTTCAACCAACAATCTTTCTTTGCATGCCCTTTCTTTCCACAATTCTAGCAGGTTATTCTTCTATTTCTGGGTTTGGATATACTTCCCATCTTTGACCTTGATTTCCCTTGCTTTCCCTTCTCTCTTTGTCTTCCCCTATTTTCAACACTTAAAGTATTATCTGATGTTTCTCCTATGCTTTTCCTGTGAATTTCTTTATTCAAGATTACACTAACAACATCATCAAATTTCAAGATATTTGAAGCAGATGCAGTATTACTAACTGCCATTACCAAACTATGCCAACTTTTAGGTAAAGAGCATAAGATTAAGAGAGCCTTAATTTCATCATCAAAAACTATTTTGACTAAATTTAACTGATTTACTATTGTATGGAAATCATGAAGATGACTAGATACAGATCCACCTTCCTACATTTACAAATTAAATAATTGCTTCATAAGATATACCTTATTCAAAGCTGAGCATTTTTCATATAAATTTTCAAAATTATCCATTAACTCTACCGTTTTCTTTACCTGTGATAAGTTGGAAATCATAGAAGCTGCCAGGCTCAACCTTATAGATCCAAGAGACTTTCTATCAAGAACATTCCATTATTCATCTTTCATATCTGTGGGCTTCCTTGAAACCCCACCCAATGGTAAATATAGATCTTTCTGATATAGATAATCTTCAATCTGCATCCTCCATAATTGATAATTATTGCCATTGAATTTCTCCATTCTTAGTTTACTTTCTTCTACCATTGCTTTTCGCCCACTCAATCAGAAACCCCTGTGAGTGAATTCTATAATCAACAGACACTAACACGCTCTAATACTAGTTGTTAGTGTATACACATAGCTCTGATACCAGTTGTTAGGATCTTAGAGTATAATTGATTACTTTTGTATAAGCAACTAAACACGAAATTGAAACCAGAAGTAATAAGTAACTAGAAATCAGAAACAGCAAATAATAAGAGATACAAGAAACAACCAATCTTGTATTAAAATCTTCTAGAAGGAAATACAATGAAGAAATATCTCTCTCCTCACACCTCTCAAATGTACAGTAATTCTCCCTCAAGAGTTCTCTCTCTCTCAATCAATTACAATCAACTCAATTACTGAATTGTATTCTAGCATATCTTCTTGATCTTACACTCTTGCAGATCTTTTTGATCTTGATACCCAATTACAATACTACCTCATGGGTCTCTTAAATATAATTGAAAGCAAATAATAGTTATAAAAATAGACTCAAGATTAATTTTAGTCTTTACATGTAAACTAACTCTTCTCCTAAAAATAGCAATTTTAATTCTAAAAATGCATAGAAGTCGGTGTCGGTCTGAAGATGACCGATGCCAGCCGACCCCTAACTGATGTCGGTTGGTTCTGACTAATTCCACCGATGTCAGTCGACCCCTAACCGATGTCGATTGGTTTTGACCGATGTTAGTTACTGTGTAAGCTCAGCAACCTCAACATTAACTCATTGGTGAAGCTTTTATCTCCACAACTCAACAATAATAAGTTCTTTTTTAAGAGTAGGTACATAAAAAACATCATTTATAACAACATTTGAAAATTTAGCTTTTCCCTATTTAGTTGCTTCTAAGAAAGAGTTGTCTTTTAAATAAATATTTTTAGAGATATATCTAGAATCATATAATATATTAGATAGTCAAGTCATATGGTTTGATGCACCACTATCTAAAACCCACTCATTTTTATTTGAAGCAAATAAAGTAGCATATAAAATAATAACATTCTAATCTTGATTGTTATTGTAATTAAGGTTTTGATTCTTCTACTCATTTTGATTAGATTTATATCCTTTGTTATTTTTAGAAGATTGGTTGTTGATTTTATCCTTATTTTTATAACATTTTTCTCTTCTATGACCAAATTTACCACATAAGTTGTAATTTATATTAAACTTGGGTTTATGACTCTTATGACCAGATTTCTTATTTTTATTTTTGTTTTTGTTTTTATTTTCGCCTTTAGCCAAATTAGGGTTAGGTTCCTAATTATTATTATTATCAAAAACATTATTTAATGTGATAAGTGTCTGAGTGGCATTCTCTTTAGAATCAAAATTGGTCATTACTTTCTCTTCTTAAAGCAAGAGATCAGACAAGATGGTTAGATTAGGGATATCTTGCTCAGTTTGATGTTTAGAATTAAAATGGAAATAAAATTTCTAAACATTTCACTATTATTTAACTAAATGATAAAATAAATCAATTGATATTTAATCACATTATAATTACATCCATATAACTAAGATTTGATGTTTTTAATTTTAGCAAGAAAATTAACAACCTTTTCATCACCTTTCATAGGTGTAGTCAATAATTCAAAGATTAATTCAATGATTTTTGAGAGATGAGTGCCCTCGTGCATCTACTCAAAGAGTTTATAAGAATTACTAGGAGACTCACGATTACCAATGTGGAGAATAAATGCATCCTTAACACTCTATAATATAATAGACATGGATTCCTATGATTTTTATTGAAATGTAATGGTAATCTTAGGGGTAACATGTCATCTAAAAGGGGATTTTCCAATCTTAATGACAATATTACACAAATTTCAAGCTATAAATTACAATTGAACATGAATTTTCTATATATTATAGTTATTTTCATTAAGCATATGGGGTTTATCTAAGAAAAATTGGGGTGACATGGTTTACCTTTAAATAGGATAGTAAACAAATGCTCAAAATAAACCCTTCAATGTGAATTTTAAATTTTTTTAAAAATAAAAATAAATTACAAGTGTATACACATAATAATTATTCAATTTAATACTATATAAAGTAAAAAAATTGTAAAAGATTATGATAAAATAGAGTGTCGTAAGTGTCACAAAAATATACTAATGTAAGAAAAATTTAACAAATTAACCTTGTTTAAAAAAAATTTCAAAATATTTTCTAAAATAAAGTGAATTACACATGCAACTATGATTAATTTCACAATTTAGATGCCAAATAATACAAATATTTGAAATAGAGTTTCACTAACTAGGTGTCAAAAGAGTCACACTTAGAACAACCATCTAGACACTATTATTAAAAATTTATTAAAAAAAATATAATAGGAGGTTTCAAAACACAAAATGGATCATGTATATGTGTCCAGAAGGTGCCAAAACCTAGGGATCAATTAGTTACATGACTATGTTTGTCAAAACATTCACTAGATCAAAAGTCAAAATAATTTTGACAAGTCAACTAGGGTTTTAAATGCATGAAAATTTGACATACAACCCAAAAATGGAATTCAATTCAATTAAAGTTTACCAAACAAAAAAATGAGGTTTCTTATTTTGAAATCTTGACCTACTCTTTGTAAGTTTTTATCAAAATTATAATTGCCAACTCATCTAATAGACTTGTTAATAATACATATGAACAAATTTATTTATGAGCCTTTTTTTATTTGATTTCTATTAAAAATAAATAAAAAACAAATATAAAGAATGCTTTAATTTTCAAATAGTGAAAAAAATAAAAGTTTTTAACTTTTGGTAAATTTATATCTCCCAAGGTGGGACCCAAGGGTCAAAAAAAAAACTAAGAAATAAATTATTTTTTAAATACTTTTTCTAAACTCTAAAAAGTAAAATTACTTGTAGCATGAAGCAAAGAGAATAATGACACTCTTTTAGAATTTCAGTAGCTTAGATCTTCTTTTAAAAACCTCTGATTGACTTGAAACTTTGGCGATCCCCTTAAATCTCTCGATAAGATAGAATACAATCTCAAAATCAAATTTTTGATGTAGAAAGTAGATTTTTCACTCACCTAAGCCAACTATGACACCTTAGGGAGATTGAAAAAATACCAAAAAAATTATAAATCCTCTCAGGCTCTACAAATACTTTTATAAGGTTTAAACAACCAAGATTTGACTTCTTCTAGTAATAAATAGGATAAAAATTGACTATAAAAATCTATTTTGAGATTTCTTTCTTACATAGGGTGCAATTTGTCATATAGTGACTCTTACAGTAGTAAAATTATTTAAAAAATTATCACAAATTGCTTGAACAAAGATTTTGAATGCTTGTTGAAGATTTTAAATTGAGGTTTGGTTGTTGAAAGGTAGCACACTACCAAATTAAAAAAATCTCTTTCCCCCCTTGCCATACAAGGCCAAACCAGACATGAAAATTATTCAAATTTGAATATATATCAATTTATAATGGAAATTGATAATAGTTTGCTTAATCAACTACACCCCACACAGGCTCTAAAACCATGATAAAATCCATGTAGAACATATATGTAATACACACACAATATATCTAGAGATATATTAATTAGAAAAACATATGAGAGTGAAGGACATAGATCAATGAACTATTTCACAAAGATTTAATGTGGGAAAACCTCTCAGAGGTAAAAACCCCACAAGAATGATTATTTGATAATTGAAAAACTCCTTTATACCCAATACAAGTTCTTCAACCTCTCACTTCTTCTTAGTCAAATTTTCACAAAAATCTTCAAGATTGAATATGATTGATATTTAATATTCATTGATTTAGTTTAACAATAGAGTTAAAACCATATTTATAATAAAAATCCAAGGGAGGTGAACATTGTAAAATCAATGGGTTCATCCATCCTGATAAAAAAATTAATTAAAATTTAGCAATAATTAAATAATTATAAATCTGTTCATTATTATCATGAGCTTTCCAAATCATGATAATAAATAATATATTATTATTTATTTAATTAATAACAAGGCTAACGGTAAATTAATCCCACTTAGAATTAAATGTTTTAACAATCAAGATATAAATTTTGTTCTATGTCATTTATTAGTTTTATTGGAGATAGTTATCCTCTATTAGATAAAAATAATATAATCACAACATGTGTGGGATTAATTTTGTTAAGATTTTATTCTTTTAAAAAAATATCTTCATGTTATTTACAATCCAAGTGCTTATAATGTTCTGTTCAAAAAATTATGGTTACACTCAATAGGAGTAATGATTGATAAAATTAAAGCTTGTATATAATTTGATCATGAAAGTAAGGTTACATCCTTTTCCAAAGAAGTAACATCTTTATAATAATATCACACAAAGGAAAATCTCTCTCAATTAAAGATAAAAAGTATAATCATAGCAAAAGAACATGATACACTTTTTGATTATGATATACACACATATGGCACATTTTATTTAGGAAATGTTATTCATTCACCAATCCTCACATATTATTTTCCTCATATTGAGATCATTACATATATTTTGCATTTTCAAAAACTCTAAAATTAATTTCAAATATTCTAAAAATTTGATAAAAAAAACAATAAAATACAAAAATATTCAAATAAAGGAAAAATACTTAGCATTTACATATTTACAAGATTTTACATATGTTATTTACTTTGTGTGTGATCAAGGAATACATAGAGGGGAGGTTAGTCTTGTGTTATTCTAATAAATAAAACTCAAATAACACACTAAAATTTTAACACCTCTATCCTAGACACTAGAGAGAGCATAGGTAACAAACAAACATATGAAAACACAATAAAAACATAAAAGAATGCACTATTTTACCTTCTTTGAAGCTCCAAATGGATTTATTGACTTGTGTATCAATAAATATTCATCAATGGAGCTTTTTTGGCTTCACCTTTCTTGGCACCTTGTTGGCTTAGGATTTAGGCATGGTAACATAATTTGCATGAGGCTTATGGAGGAAATCTTGCATAATAACTCTATAATATCCAAACTTAAAAATGAACGTGTATGACCTTATATTTATAGCCTCAATAATTAAATCTCACCCAATGTGAGTTAAGGTAGATTTTAAACATGGAATGGGTTCAAACTAACACTAGGTGAGTTGAGACTAACTCCAATTGAGTTAAAATTTATCATATAATTATGATTTTTCATTACTATGCATGGATCTTAAATTAGATATTTTAAGATATTTTAAAAGAGCTTGATAACTCAAAACGATATTGATGAAAAGGTTTGATATTTTGAATTTTAGAATTTCCATTTTTAGATATTCATTAATTACAAATGGATAATTCAACTAGGCATTCAATCTTGTTTAATTTGTTAATTGATTTCAATCAACCTTTTAGCTCTTTCAAGATTTGAACAAGTGCCTTGTTTAATGGGTCCATAGGTCAAATTGATAGTTGTTATGCCTCAAGGTGATTTAGGATGAATCTATGAGAGGTTATTGTTGCATGCAAGAATCAATATGAAGTCTAATCGAAATCCATTTCTGGCTAGATTTAGATGTTTATAGTTTGCACTTGTTTGGGAATGCATTGCAAGCTATAGGCACATTAACATATTTTTAAAGAATGATAAGGTCATGTATGCCTAATACTTCAATAGCAATGGATGATCTCTAGATTCCCCCTCAAGGGAGTGATTAATAAAAAAATTGATAATCAATCCCTCAAAAATAGGAAATGATGGGACCAAAAAGATAAAATGGGGTGGATTTTTCCATAGGTAGTTATAATCAGTGGCACATTGAGTTTCCCCAATTGGGTAGATAAAAATGATGATTCACCTTAAGGTGGTTATAATCATTATCATATCATGGTATAATGATTTTCTTACAGTCAATTATAATCATTAACTAAAGGATAAGGATAACAAGAGAATGATTTGCCCAAAGGCAGTTATTATCAATTAAAAGGGAAAACAATGATTTACCCATAGGTAGTTATAATCATTGACAGGATAAAAACATGCCCTAGTTGGGTGGATAGAGATAATAATCTGGCCAAAGTTAGTTATAAGCATTATCATGATGAAAATGTGCCCTAGTTGGGTAGAAGAAAGATAATGATTTTCCCAAAGGTAGTATATTCATTAACCTTTAGGAAGATAAAAACACAATGATTTTCCAAAAAGAGGGTATAATAATTGGCTCTATATGTTGGATGATGCATAATTATTTTCCCAAAGGCATTTAGAATCATTGGTAAAATTATGGGAATAATATGGTAAAGTAGAATAGGGGGCTTGCATTCTGAATTTGTACTCACATAGTAAGAAAAAAATGGTATAGAGGAGAAAGATGAATTTGTGTAACCTTCTATTATGGATATGCACGTCCTAACTAGATAGGATTAAAATTATTTCATGATTTAATTACTCTGTATGTGGGTAATGATCTAGGTAGATAGGGAATTTTTTAGGTGCCAACAAGAAGTACTATCACCTTATTGCTTGCAAGATTTCTTGAGTTGATTTTTTCTATAGCATGTGATGGGATGCATCATGATATGACACACCATGAAAATTTAACTGAAATATGCATAAGGATTGACATAAAATATAATAAATAATTAAAAACACTGCACCAATGATAAAAACCATGATGTTAATGTTAATGCTAATGTTAATGTATGAATATGGATAGACTTAAGTATAGTGTGCAATGAATCACCTAATGAATGCATATATACTAAGTCAAGACACAACAAAGAAAGTAAACAAATGAGAAAAGAAGAAAATAGACAAAAATACAAAACACCAATAAACAAGAAGAAAACAAACATAATCAAACAACATGAAACAAACACACATAATGGCTAATCACAATGTTAGGTCAAACAATTTGACACAAATAAAAATATAGATAATACCCCTAATCTATAAAAAATAATGATATAAAAAAAATGTGGAAATATAAAAAAAGGAAGGGGTAGTCGAGTTGACTCCAAATGCACTAGGTAAGTGGATGTTGCCTACATAGTTTCATGGATGCAAGATCCAACATAAACTTTAGGCCAAATGTAATTGTTTCAGGATATGGGATAGAAGAAAAATGATAATAAGAAAAATAATATGGATGAGGTAGAGTAATATATGAGAATGGTCTCACAAAATAGCGAGCACATGGGATGTTAGGCCAATAAGGATGGGGAAACTAAATGATAAGTGGTTTCTTATGGAATAACTAGGGTTCCCATAATCTTGAAGGAAAATAAGGGGTCTATGTGGTGCTTTTTAGGATTTTTTAGATCTTTTACAAATGTTTTTAGAATTTTTGAAGCATCTTAACTCAGTTAAGAATGATGATATACTAAATGGTCCAAATCACAAAATACTGAGAGCGTCCAAACTTAAAATGATCATAAAATGGTGAGAGCATGTCAAAGGAGTGATTGAGATGACCTTAATGTGAATCAAGTGCTACCTACATAGTCCTAAGATGGGACCTCATGTCACTATAGTTCTTCCTTATAGCATGGAAACCTGACTAGTTAGTAGCAAGTTCTAAAAATAGGCAAAGTAGTCAAATAGCACAGTACGACATAGGAATGTAAGGTGGGACTTCAAGGCATGATAAATATTTTGTTCCTAATTTTCCCATAGGTAGTTATAATTAAGAAACAATAGCATAAGTAAATGATACTAATTTTCCCATAGGCAGTTGAAATTAGTAGCATGATGTGAGACACTAATTTTCCCAAAGATGATTATAATTAGGAACACTTAAAATGAAATGAAATAAGGAATGAAGGATGTAAGTGCCAAACCACTATAATATTGGTTCAAAATACTACCTTTGTCTAAAATACTAAATCAACTACTAAAACTTGACTAAAATCCCTTCGTTGAAAGTGTCCAAAGAACTAATGGAATGGAACCAAGGTCTAATGGATGGGGTAGGTAGGGTAAAAATAATTTTGGTCGATAGGGAAGGTATGATAGAATGGTATAGGGTATGGTATAAAGAAGAATGTTGATATTATGGTATAATGAAAATGGGCCTCATAGATAATACTTCAGGTCTCTCAAGAAAAATAATGTTTGAGGTATATAATGTTCATTGACTCATCAAGTTCATCTTCATCTGGTGTATTGATCATGTATGCTCTAGATCCATAATTTACAATAATGATATAGGGGCCTATATAATTGGGTTTAAACTTTCCTTTCTTTTTCTTGATCATGGTGTTCTTTTGGTTTTCTTTGAGAATAAGATCACCAAGTTTGAACTCTCTATGTTTGACTTGTCATTTATAGTGGCCACAAATTTAGTTCTAGTATGTTTGAAGGTTGTTGACAGTGTCCATGCATTTCTCATCAACTTTCTCTAGCTCTTATAGGTGAGCTACTTAGTAATCTTCATCATCCAAGACATACTTTAACAAGATGCATAAGGATTATAACTCAACCTCAATAGGAAGAATGGCCTCAGTGCCATAAACCAGGGAATATGGAGTAGCTCCTGTTAGGGTACAATAATTAGTGTGGTAAGCCTAAAGGGCATAGAATATTTAGAGGTGCCAATCATGGCTAGCATCATTGAGAATATTTTTAAGGATGTTAACAATGTTTTTATTGGATTCTTTAGCTTGGCCATTACCTTGTGGGTAATATGCAATATAAAAATCTTGAGTAATGTTATACGTGACACAAAGCATTTTGATATCTTTATTTTTAAATGATCTACCATTATCAGATATAATGTTGGATGGGATACAATAAAGGCAAATGATATGGTTAAAGATGGACTTAGAAATTTGTTTTCCAATCACGTAAGTGGGGTATAGCTTCAACCCACTTAGTGATATATTTAGCAATATTAAATATGTGTTTATGACCATAAGATGAGGTTGGGTTAATTTTCCCAATGAGATCAAGGCTCTGTGTGGCAAACATCCATGGTGTAAGCATTGGTTTTAATGTTTTGGTCAAGGCATGAATCAGATTGGCATGTCTTTGACATTTGTCACATTGTTTGATGTAAGAAATTACATTTGCTTCCATAGTTAGCCAATAATAGCTAGTATGTAGGAGATTTTTGGCTAGGATAGCCCCATTGGTGTGGGTTCCACACACTCTTTCATGAACTTCCCATAATTATAATGTTGATTTTGCTAAAGTTAAATAAATAAGTAGAGTTCCAAAAAATCTAAGATACTAAAGGGTTTGTTAAGGCCTTTTTTTATTTATGTGATAGGTCTGGTGGCATAATATGGTCATGAAGGTAGGTAAATAGTTCTAAAAAACATATAGAGCTAGGACCAACAATATCAAAGATCATTGTGATGGTTAAAATTTTATGAGTTGGCACTAGAATATTTTCAATGAGGAATTGATACTATTTTGCCTTGTTAGTATGGAAGATCAAAGAGCTAATGGTGGCTATAACATCTATTTTTCTATTACTAGCCCTTGGTATGTGTTCAAGTTATATGTTGGCAATCTATTATTTGAGAGTAACAATAATGGCCTTATATGGCACCATCTTGTCATATTTTGTCTAAAAGTGGTTTGTAATATGATTTATAATTAATTGATAATCATCATAAACAATTAGATGATAAATATTCAATTGTATTACCTGGTGAAGCCCTAGAATGAGTTCTTCATATTCAACCATGTTTTTAGTATGAAGAAAACTGATATAGAATGATTTAGGGATAAGATCCCCCTATGGTGTAATAAATAATAAGACTGCCCCCAATACGTGATTTGAATGATCCATCAAAATATAGCTTCTAATTTTGATTCTCATAAGTTTTTTCAATGATGGTCATAATGGACTCATCTGGGAAGTAAAAGGTTAGTGGTTTTGTATCTGTAAGAGGAGCTTCATCAAGCTAATCTTTAAGTGCTTATCCTTTGATGGCCTTCTAGTTGATGTATTCTATCTCAAAATTGCTCAGAAGCATGATCCATTTACCCACACAACCTTGTAAATCTATTTTTAATAGTAGATACTTCATTGGATCTACTTTGGAAATAATTATGGTATTGTTGTTTAGCATGTAATGCCATAATTTTTTGGCTATAAAGACCATAGCTTAATAGGATTTTTCTATGGGCATATAGTTATGTTCATATGTAACCAATGTATAGCTTAAATATTAGATAGCATTCTCTTTTCCAATGTCATCATGTTGAGCTAGAAGTGCCCCCAAGGCTTTATCTATTGTAGATAGGTATAGTATAAATGGCTTTCCTAGCATAGGTGGCAACAAAAAATGTAGATTGGTAAGATAGTCCTTTTGGTGCTAGAAGTATTTTTAGAATTCTTCATCCCAAATAAAAGTGACACCCTTATTCAATAATTTTAAATGGATGGAATTTATTAGCCATCTAAGAAATGAAGCATCTAATAGACTAAATCTTGCCTTGTAAACTATGGAGCTACTTTAAATTAGAGGGTAGGGGCATCTCAATAATGGCTTGTACTTTGGTAGGATCAACTTCAATTCCTCAATGAGAAATGATGAATCCTAATAATTTTCCATAAGTGACACCAAAAACACACTTCTTATGATTGAGTTTGACCTTGTATTCATGAAGCCTCTCAAATATCTTTCATAGTATATGTAGATGATCAACATGGGTCTTTAATTTACTTAATATGTCATCAACATAGTCTTCAACAATGTCATGCATCATATCATGAAATATGATGGTCAAAAATCTTTGTTATGTGGCCCCATCATTCTTGAGACCAAATGGCATAACCTAATAACAAAATGTTCCACATGGAGTGGTGAACATTGTCTTATGTTGGTCTTCTAGTGCAATCTAGATCTGGTTGTATATTGAGAATCCATCCATTAGTGAAATAATTTCATACCCCCACTATGGATTCAACTATCATGTCAATGTTTCATAGAAGAAAGTCATCCTAGGAAGGCCTTATTTATATCTTAAAAATCATTACAAATTCTAATTCCTTTTATATTATTACTAACTAACACAACATTTGAGGTCCACTCTGAATAGTCAATTGGTCGAATACATCTTGTTTCTAAGAGTTTGGCATCTAGCACAATTTTTAGTTCACTCTTTCTTTACTAATACAACAATGTGAAGATGCATATTTCATAATGTTTGCTTCATTGGTTTGGCATAAATATATAAAACAAGATGGTGTACAACCAAGGTGGGTTCCAAACCTTGTTGGGGATCAACCAGCAATGTTGATTACAATATGAAAGCAATTAATGCAGAATTAAACCAGAAAGATAAGTAACTAGAATCAGAAATAGCAAAGAATAAGAGATACAAGAAACCACCCTGAAAACTTGTATTAAACTCTTTACAGAAGGAATACAATTGAAGAAACTTCTTTTCTTCCACACCTCTCTTAGATGTATAGATCTCTTTCCCTCAAGATCTCTCTCTCTCAATTACAATCAATTTCAACACTTGGATTGATACACATATACAAACTTGTAATGTTCAACTCAACACTCTACAATAAGCTATGAAGATCTATCCTATTATATAATAATTAGGAAACATGAGTATACAACTACAGCCATTAGATGCACCTCCTAATCAAGGGCTCTAAATAGTCTTACTAATAATAGAGATGCGGACTTAAGACTAACACTTAATCCTAGCATGCAAACATTTTGTTCTATCCACAGAAATACCATTCTAGATGCATAGGTGACCGACATCGGTTCCTGCCTGTCTGCACCTGACCGACGTCAGCCAAACATAACCGATGTTGGCATCTCCCAGTCAACTCCTGATCGACGTCGGTTGCTCTTGACCGATGCTGATGACTGTGTAACACCAGCAACTTTACACATGCTCATTTGGTGAAGCTTTTAGCTCCACACCTTAAAAGTCTCCCACTTGGAGATAAATAGCTGCACTAGTACCTGTACAGCAACATCTTCTAGCTCCTCTATCTTCAAACTCAATCATGAAGACCTACAAAAGTTGAATGAAAATTCAGCTTCTCCTTTGTTACCGACTTGGTTAACATATCAGCAGGGTTCTTATCTGTATGGATCTTCTCTAGTTTCAACTCACCATCCTCCAATACCTATCTAATGAAGTGTTACCTAAGCTATATATGCTTTGTTCTTGAATGAAAGGCTGAATTCTTAGCCAAATGAATTGCACTCTGACTATCACTGTATAATTTGCAACTCTCTTGCTCCTTTCCTAGTTCTTTCATGAACTATGTCATCCATATCATTTCTTTGTTACCCTCTATGACTGCAATATATTCTGCTTCTGTAGTTGACAAGGCAACAACCTTCTACAGCTTTGATATCTAGCTAACCACCATTCCACCAACAGCAAAAACATATCCTGTGGTGCTTCTTCTGCCATCCAAATCACCTGCCATATCTAAATCTACATAACCATGTAGAGAAGTATCTGAACCTCCATAGCACAAATGCCTACTGTTGGTCCCTCTCAGATATCTAAAGATCCACTGAACTGCTTTCTAGTGCTCCTTCCCTGGATTGGCCATATACTTACTTACAACTCCCACTGCTTGGGCAATATCCGGTCTAGTACATACCATTGCATACATTAAACTCCCTACTACAGAAGCATATGGAACTCTACTCGTGTACTCCACCTCATCATGTGAATTAGGACATTGTTCTTTACTCAACTTAAAATGTCCATCCATAGGTGTACTTATCGGTTTTGCATCCTACATATTGAACCGTTTCAACACCTTGTTCACGTAATCCTCTTGAGACAAAATCAACCTGTGATTTTTCCTATCTCTCTTAATGCTCATGCCAAGGATTTTCTTTGTTGCTCCCAAATCCTTCATGGCAAATGTGTGAGCTAATTTCACCTTAAGCTCAGAGATATCCTGCATGTGTGATCCTGCAACCAGCATATCATCTACATACAACAACAAGATAATATATCTACCATTATCCAATCTCTTAAAATACACACAATGGTCAGATTGACACCTACTATAGCCATGCTCAGTCATAAACCTGTCAAATCTCAGATACCATTGTCTAGGAGCTTACTTGAGGCCATACAAGCTTTTCTTCAATCTGCACACTAGCTTCTCCTTACCTTTGACCTCAAATCCTTCCAGCTGATCCATATATATTTCTTCATCCAAATCTCCATGAAGAAACGTTGTCTTAACATCAAGATACTCAAGATGCAAATCCTCAATAGCAACTAAATACAATATAGTCCGTATAGAAGTCATTTTAACAATAGGAGAAAAAATCTCACCAAAATCAATACCTAGTTTTTGTGTAAATCCTTTCACTATCAACCTGGCCTTATATCTCATCTGTCCATTCTCACCTTCCTTCAATCTGTAGATCCATCTGTTCTTTAGTGTCTTCTTTCCCGCTGGCAACTCAACCAAATCCCATGTTTGGTTCTCTCTCAAGGAATCAATCTCCTCATTCATGCCTAGCTCCCACTGATTCTTGGATTCCACCTGTATTGCTTCATCAAAACTCTTTGGTTCTCCACCATCAGTTAGTAATAAATAGAATAATGAAGGGGAATATATAATTTTAGGTTTACTTACCCTTTCTAACCTCCTGATGGGCGTCTGAGACTCATTCACAACACGCTGTCTGCCCAAATTCTCTGACAGTGACCGACCTCGATCACTTCTAGGCCTGTAACTGGCCGACGTCAGTTCTGCCTAATCAACGTCAGTTCCTGCCTGACCAACATCAATCACTATATGATCGACATCGATTCTTGCCTGACCGACATTGGTCTCTGTGTTTTCCTATTTGTGATTAATTTTTCCCGCGAGCTCATTTTGGACCGTCATCTCATCCAATTCTCCATAGCTCTACCCAGATTGATTCAACTTCTTAAGCTAATCACTATACATCACTTTTTCATTGAAAACAACATCACGGATCTTAATTATCTTGTTAGTTCCTAGATTCTAAAACTTGAATCCAAAATCATCAGAGCCATAGCCAATAAATGTGCACCTCATAGACGTAGCATCCATCTTCTTTCTATTTTCCTTATCAACGTGCACAAAGGCTTCACAACCAAAAACTTTGAGAAATGAGAGATCTACCTTTTTACCTATCCATGCCTCTTCTAGAATTCCACCGTCTAGAGCTATAGAGGGTCCTCTGTTAATCAAGTACACTGTAATATCTATAGCTTCTACCCAAAACTCTAAGGGCAAACCAGCATGCAATCTCATACACCTTACATGCTCCATTATTATTCTGTTCATCCTTTCAGCAACTCCATTTTGTTGAGGTGTCCTTGGAACCATCCTTTGCCTGTGTATTCCATTCATATAACAATAACTTCTGAACTTAAAGCTGCAGAACTCACCACCATTGTCAGATCTCAGGCACTTCAATCTCCTGCCTGTTTCATTTTCAACCATAGCTTTCCAAATCTTAAAAGTGTCAAAAACATCATATTTATTCTTAATACAATAGACCCATACCTTTCTTATAGCATCATCTATGAAAGAAACAAAGTACTGTGATCCTCCAATAGAAGTACCCTGAGCTAGTCTCCACACGTCTGCATGAACAAGCTGCAATTTGTGCTTCTTCTTTGTTGACCCAATCTTGAGAAAAATTACCCTCTTTTATTTTACAAAAACACAATGCTCACAAAAATCTAGATCTATGCTTTTCAAATTTGAAAGCTTACCTTTTGACTTAAGAATAGACATTCTCTTCTCACTCATGTGGCCGAGCCTAGAGTGCCACAACTTTGCATCCACATCTGAAGTAGATAATATAGAAGGAGAATTATTAGTAACACAATTACATAAATAGAGAGTACCTACTCTCTTACCTCTGGCCAGTACAAGTGCACCCTTGGTCACCTTCCAAGATTCAGCTATGAGAGTTACTGTACAACCCTCATCCCCTAACTTTCCTGTAGAAATCAAATTCCTCTTCAGGCTGGGAACATGCATAACATATCTCAACACCCATGTGTTGCCATTCTGCATTTTTAGCTGCACTTTTCCTTTGCCAATAATTTTAAAAGGCTCATCATCCCCTAAATAAACTATTCCAAAATCTCCATGGACATAGTCACTGAAATATTCTCTATTAGGGGTTGCATGCAAAGATGCACCAAAATCTAAAACCCAAGATTCTATATTATTATGCAAAGAGAATATAAGAGCATCTTGTGCAATACCTACAACTTTTGCTTCTTCCTTACCTTCATGTTGATTGTCCTCTTTAGGCTTTGACCAGCAATCTTTGCTTATGTGCCCTATCTTTCCACAATTCCAGCATTGTGGCTTCCTGCCATTTCTGGATTTGGATCTACCTCTCATCTTTGACTTAGACCTTTATCTCCCTTTCTTTCCCTTCTCTTTTTACCTTCCTTTGCTCTCAAAACTTAAATCGTTCCCTGATGTTTCCTCTTTGTTTTTCCTGTGAATTTCTTCATTCAAGATTACACTAACAACATCCTCTACTTTTAAAATATTTGAAGCAGATGCAGTATTACTAACTGCCATTACCAAGCTATGCCAACTTTTAGGTAAAGAATATAATATTAAAAAAGATTTAATTTCATCATCAAACACTATTTTGACTGAATTTAATTGATTCACAATTCCATGGAAATCATTTAGATGATTAGATACAGATCCACCTTCTTGCATTTGCAAATTAAATAACTGCTTCATAAGATATACCTTATTTGAAGCTGAAAGTTTTTCATATAAATTTTCTAAAGTAGTCATTAACTCTACCGTATACTTTGCCTATGATAAATTAGATATCACAATAGATGCCAGACTCAATCTTATAGATCCAAGAGCCTTTCTATCAAGAACTTCTCATTCTTCATCATCCATGTCTCTGGGCTTCTTTGAAACCCCACCTAACAGTAAGTATAGATCTTTTTGATATAGATAATCCTCTATTTGCATTCTCCAATGTTGATAATTCTTGCCATTAAACTTCTCCATTCTCAGTTTACTTTCTTCTGCCATTACTTTCTCCCACTCAAACAAAAATCCCTGTGAGTACCCTATAATCAAAAACACTAACCAGATCTGAAACACCTGTTAGTCAACCTGAGCTCTGATACCACTTATTGGGGATCAACCAACAATGTTGATTACAATATGAAAGTAATTAATGCGTAATTAAACTAGAAAGATAAGTAACTAGAATCAGAAATAGCAAAGAATAAGAGATACAAGAAACCACCCTAAAAACTTGTATTAAACTCTTTACAAAAGGAATACAATTGAAGAAACTTCTTTTCTTCCACACCTCTCTCAGATGTATAGATCTCTTTCCCTCAAGAGCTCTCTCTCTCAATTACAATCAATTCCAACACTTGGATTGATACACATATACAAACTTGTACTGTTCAACTCAACACTCTACAATAAGCTATGAAGATCTATCCTATTATATAATAATTAGGAAACATGAGCATACAAATACAGCCATTAGATGCACCTCCTAATCAAGGGCTCTAAACAGTCTTACTAATAATAAAGATGCGGACTTAATACTAACACTTAATCCTAACATGTAAACATTTTGTTCTGTCCATGAAAATAGCCATCTGGATGCAAAGGTGACTGACGTCGGTCCCTGCCTGTCTGCACCTGACCAATGTCAACCGAACATAACCGATGTCAGCATCTATTAGTCAACTCTTGACTGATGCTGGCGACTGTGTAACACCAGCAACTTTGCACACGCTCATTTGGTGAAGCTTTTAGCTCCACACCTTAACAAACCTGGCATGTCTAAATAGGCCCAATCAAATATGTCAACAAACTCCTTCAAAAGGGCTATAAAGATTTCACATTCCTCCTTAGTGAGGGACATGACTAATTTGATCCATTTTGGGTCATCTCGAGTCTTGATGTTGACTTCTATAGTATATTTTATAAGGAGAGTCAATCACTCTTCTAAAATGGTTAGTAAAGATTTGAATTGGCCTGCAATGGCAAAGTCCTCTATTTGGACTAGCTCTTCAAGTTATCTTAGGAAAGATGAATTAGAATCTCCCAATTGTAAGGATGGCCATGTTATAAAACACTATTCAAAACTCTTGGATGATTCAATCAAAGGCATGTTGTTCTTTAGAACTAAACTCAGGCCCAAAGGAAAGCTCATCATTGGTGGTCTCTTGAGTTATATTTGAGGAAAGATGAACACCTCCATCTAATGGTGCCTAAAATAGGTTTTCACCAGAATATTGACCTTTATCTTTACTTTTACCCTAGTCTAATAGCACCTCAAAGAGTTTTTCACTCAGGGACCTCAATGTTTTATTTGTTTGTTTGTGGCTAAGGGTGTTCACCCATTCTCCACAATAGGCTAGAAGATCGAGTTTGATAGATAACCCTTATTTGTGGTCTCCCAATGAAACATTGTCTCTTAGGCCTAAAAAATCACAAAAGGCCTCATCATTCTCAAACTCATTTACAAGCACTATGGATTCTTGTTGGTCCGAGGCTATAAGTTGACGGTGATATAGATGAAACATATTTTAATGAATAACTATGTTAAAGGTATAAATGGCATGGGTTTCAATTAGATTGGTATTGACAAGGTTTTTAGAAAGGTTGTGATCAGACTCTATTTCACTACTGATAACATCATGATTAGTTATTGTCATTGGAACATCAATAAGATATGTGGGGTCACCCCCAGATAGTTTAAATTCAAGACCATAGGTTCCTTTATACCAAGTGACATAGATTAGCTCAAGAGTTCCCTATTGATTCAGCTTGAGGCCTCTTCCTTTGTAAGATTGATTCTCCATGATCCTATTAGGAATGGGGTATTTATAATTTTTGTAACAATCAGCCAATTTTTCATTGTATAACTAGGATTCACCATTTACAAGTGGGTCATATTCTTGGATAGTAGCTAGTGTGAAAATGATAGAAGCTAGAATATGGAGCTTGCTCTTTCCATTTAATTTCTATTCCATGCAAGGTAGCTTAGATTCAGGTCTTCCATAAGACTTGGGGTTTTGTGAAAGCTTGGCAATGTGAAACATATCATGAGTCAAATATTTTCTTGAGCCATTATCTGAGATGGTAAAGTGATTATACAATTTAGGAGGTGGCATATGGGAGGATGAATCAAGGATATTTGGATCTATGCAATTGTCCTCTAGTAAATCAATAGGTATTTCCTTTATTTTATCCTTTTTGGGAACCAGATCTTTTCCAAAGAGGTAATTATAACTTTTGTACTTGACCTCTAAATGTTTGCAATGTTCATAGGGATGCAAATCTTCATTGATGGTGACCTCTATGCCTAAGTGAGATAACTTGAGACACTAGTGCAAGGTTGATGATATTGCACAAATTTCATGTATCCAAGGTCTACCCAAAATCAAATTATATGATAAATATAGGTCTAACACATGGCATAGCATATCATGGGTCAAGGGCTCAATGATAACTAGCAAGCTAATAGTGCCTTTTGATTCTCTCTCTTCAATGTCATAGGCCTTAATGGTAATTTTCTCTAAATATAGATCAGTTGTTGTGTATCCAAGATTTTTGATGAGCTTAAGAGACACAATATTTAAGCCTGGTCCATTATCTATGAGGACATGTTTCACTTTGTGACACGTTATGACAACTTTAGTGTATAATAGATTATTATGAAGAGGGCCAAGGGTTGACATATCACTTTAGTCAAAGGTTAATTGTTGGCCTAAGACCAGATGTCCAATGAAATATTGAAATTTTTTTGGGCTTATGTCATTAGGAACTTGAGATTAGCCTAGGAACTCTATTAAGAAGTTCTTATGGATTGTAGGCATATGCAACAAATCCAAAATGGAAATTTGTGGGGGTGTCTTCTGAAGTTGTTCCATAATATCAAATGTCTTTTCCTTCACAATGGTATATGGATTATTCCTAACCATAATGGTGGGATGGATGGGTTTAGTGGTAGATGGTTTTGGGCTTAGAATGGTAATCTTTGATTACCAAGTTGTGATTACACAATCAAGGTTAGGTACAAGACCATTGTTCTTAAAAAATGATAGTGGAGGGGGACTAGATAGGATAAGTCTCTATTTTTGATGAACTTATTTGTTGTCATAAGATAATGATGAGTTATTGGTATAAGGTCCAAAATTATTATTCCTTATTTGTTGGTATTTTTATTTGAAATCCCAGGTTAAGGAAGGATCACTGACATAAATGGATTGATTGGAATTATCTTGCAATAGTCTTATTTTGTTACCATTTGGTCTTGGATTAATGGTGATGGTAGAAATGTGACCTCCTACAATATGACCTACAATTTTTTTTTAGTCATGTGTAATTACATGGTAATTCTATTCAGTATTGGTATTGTTCTAGCCTTGGTTTCTTTAATTGGATTGAAATTGTTATTATTGCTACTAGTATTGTTTTTATTATCATGGTTATTGATATTGTTGTTATTATTGCTCTGGCCTTTATTGTTATTGTTTTTGATATTTTTTTGTTGTTGATCTAGCCTTTGTTGTTGTTGTTGTTGGTTTTTGTTGTTATGTTGTATAAAAGGGTTTTGATATATGCCCAGGTTCTAATTAGATGTAGATGTTCTATCATCCAATGTAATCTTTCTATTTTCCAACATATTTTCAATCAGGTGCTTGATATTGACATAATGTAATATATTATGTCTATGAACATGATGGTATTCATAGAACTCATTATCTCTACACCAATTTGGATAAGTAATTCCCTTATGATAGTGTTTTGAAATTAGCCAGCTAATCATGATAGTAGTGACTAGTTTTAAAAACATGGGTTTAATATTATCTCTAAGATCACTAAGGACTCGAGGAGTAGGTCTATTTCTCCTTAGAGGAGGGGTTTTTTAAGGTAATGGTTGTTATGTGTATTGGGATATTCTAGGTTATTGTGAAGGATGTACTTGTTGAATGGGATGTTGGTGTGGAGCAAGCTATATGTGTAGTGTTGGTTGAGAAGATGATATTTTCACCATTTGGACATGACATGACTTGATTATTCCATTTCCAAAAACATTCTTTTTTTAGTTAAATTGCTTGGATTTCTCATAATTATTGGCTTGGGTTGGTGTTGATGCTTGTGTTTGAACTTGGTTTTGGTTCTAATTGTGGCTTTGCACTTGGTTTTGGCTCTAATTTTGATTTGACAAGGTGAGCTTAATAATCCCTTTAGTAATAAGGACCTTTTAAATTATAAAACTTTTTTTAATTATCTATTTGAAGGTATGTGAACACTAAAGCTCCAAATGATAGGATATCTCATTGTGTAAATTTTTAGTGAACATAACAGTTAATTATTTGTTTGGTAAACTATAGGTGAAATGGCTGGAAATTTCCCTCCATTATTGTAGATAGCTTAAAAAACTTTCACTAACTTTTTATTTGGCTTGAGTCAAATCTGCCAATGAAATCTCATGTCCAATATTATAGGAGAAATGTTATACAAATTTGTCTAAAAGGTCATCAAATTAGATATTGAATCTTTAGGCAACTTTAGGAACCACTTTGAATCCTATCCTACTAGACTTAAGAGGAAACAATAATAGGAGGTATATATCATTGTAAGCCATTAGTTGGCAAGTAACAAATATTTTTTTTAAATGGGCCTTAGGGTCTCCTTTACCCTTGTATTTATCAAATTTTGGTGGTTCATACTCTGGAGGAAATGGTATCTACAGATACTCCATGTTGAATGGGTAGGAACACACATCATCCGATTTGAATTTCTTGGTCTATTTCCATGCTTGAATGGTGGCAATTACATCCTTTATTTACCATAGTTCTTGTGCCAAGAAACTAGAGGTAAAATTGGCTTGAGGTGGAGGCTAGGTGGTCAAAAGTGGATTACCTTAACTGAGGTATAATGGAGGCATGGTTTGTTATGAAATGTTGGTTTGGTGAGGGAACCAACCAAGAATATACATTCATATATTAGGATGTGATTTATAGAATTGCATGCATTATGGTATAATATTCTGGTTTGGATTTGATATAAGGCTAGTTTTGAGGGAATTGTGGCTGGGATGGAAGGATCAAGGTAAATTACTATGCCTACTAAAGTTAAGTATGGACTTATTTCCAACTAGTGAAAATTGGCTGAATAATGGGAACTTGTTGTGAACCAAGGCCCTATTTTTGGGTTTGTGGCATGTTTGTAATGAAAGGCAATTACTACCTAATTGGTACTTTTTGGATAGTAGTACCTCTTAGTTATACAAACACTTATTATGAATTAGACACATGTAGAGTGTTTGGCATTTATATTTTACCAATGGACATATGTTGTTGATTAGACAACATTTTTTATTGTAAAGGCATGTTGGTCTGAGATTATTTAGGTATACTTGTCACTACCTAATGGGATGGAACATTTGTTTCCCCATATTGAGGTGGTATAATATTCTACCTTTATTATGGAGGTATATTGGAATATGCCTATTATTTTATAATGTTAGTCATCACCTATTAAGGTAGAGTACCATTTGGTATGTGTTTTTGAGGCAAGGTACTAATTTTTATTTGATTACTTAATCCTTACAGTTGTGTGCTTGAATAAGTAGTTGGTTGAGGATTAGAGGTAAATTTATATGGTTGGGATGTAGGAGTTCCTACCAATACTATTACAAAACACTCATGGTATTAACTAAAGACACTTGTTTCAAAAAAAAATTGGTGTAGTTAAATCACTTTGGCCTGGATTGGATGACACTTGCATGTTATCCCTTATGTTTGGCACATCATTCTATGTAGAAGTAGTAAAAACTTATTCAATAGCTGGAACATTAACCATGTCACCAACTAAAGCTCTTTAGGAAAATGGGTTTATACATAGATTATATTGCCCTATATATTCAATTAAGACTCCTGTTGAAGTAGCTAACTCGATGGGTGGAGCATTTAACATGGTCATGTTATTAAAATTATACACTAGGTTCACATAGGTTTGATATGTTGTTTGTACTTGTATAAAATGTTCCTCTATGAGGCCTTTTCCTATGAAAATCATATTGGGGTTTTGTTATGGCATTGGAATGAGTTTTTGAGGATTTCTAGAAGAGGCTTGTTCGATGGTTTGATTATAAAGCATGTTGAAAGGCATTCTAACTAGACTTAGAAAATTTTCATGGGGAAAGTCTATTAGAAACTTAGCTTGTACCTCTATTACTCTAACTAAGACTTCATCCTTATTTTTAATAAATTTATGATCAAATAAATAAGGATCATACATCTATGGCATAGTAATATAATATGATTATTATTGAGCTTTTTATACAACCAAGTGTATGCTAGTAAGATACTATATTTTTTTATCTTGGTCCTAATCTAAGTAAAGAGGTGTGTTAACCAAATAGTGGGCTAATGGATCTTATATTTTTTCCCCAATGAGCATTGTAATGAGGATAAGGATCCATCTCATAAACTACATCATCACTATAGGATTCTTGAACTAATTTGTCTTGTGAGACCACATTATCATAACTTGGATTATATATGGTTCTGGTACGAGTGTAATGAGACATCCAAATCAATGATGATTTTTTTGTGAAAAATATTAATACAGTTATACAAACTCTTAAAAATAATGTCTAAAGGACAAATGGTTTTAACTTGGTCTAACTTGGTCTAAAATTGGAGTTGTATCTCCAAAGAGGTTTGTACTAAAATTTGGTATAAAATAGTCTAACGTGAAAATGTCTAACCTCAAATGTTTTTAAACTAAAGGTCAAGTGGATGAAATAAAACCAAAATGACAAACTTAGGTAAAAATTGTTTCAAACAAGTTTAAAATAGGTCTAAAAATATAAGAGGTTGCTATGTCTTTTGGAAAATAAGGCACAAAAGCTAGGCTCAAAATAGGCATTGATAGGTCTTTCAAAAAGGGCACAAAAGCTATAATTTAAACAAAACAAGGTCTAAAAATAAAGAGATTTAATCTAAAAAATTTGAAACACTTTATCATAAACTAGGCATTTAGATTTAAATAATAACTTGGTCATTTGGAAAAAGACATGAAACTCTAGGCATACAGAAGATAAACTACTTCCCCAAATCTAGGTATAAAAATAGTTTACAAATTGAATAAATAATTAATCTAAGTTACACAAACCAAAATTGAAAGGTGAAAACCAAAGACAAAATTTACAAAATTCATAAACATAAACCAATCAATGTTTGGATATAAACTTGTCAAGACTAATTTTGAACTCAACTTAGAAAACTAGGCCTTCCAAAACAAACAACAAGCTAGAAAAAAATGAATAGCATGACAGTACTAGGAATAGATCCAAAAGGCACATGTGGTTTAGAAATTAGAATTTAGACACAAGGAAAAAATTATTTGAAAAAATTATAGTTTAATGACATTATCTTTCTCTAAAGGTATGACAAATGGTTTATTTCAAGACTCCAAGGCACAAGATTTGAAAATGAATTGGGAAGCATAACGACACCCTTTTCAATCAAATGATACACACAAAGGTTTTGGTGAAATTATAAGGCAAAGGTGTGATATAAAATATATGGCATAATTCCTCTTAAGAAAAATGAGTGATGTATACACAAAACTCATTTTTGGATGTGGTATGACAAACAAATAGCTAGACACAATACCATTTAAGTAAGAAGGACAAAAATGACATAAACACCTAAGTGTAACATCCTAAATCCTAAAATTGATAAGGTTGAATTATACTATTTAATTCCATATATATACTTATTTTTTAGAGGATTTGTACAATTTTTAATCCAAAAAGTAAAAATGCATGAAAAGTAGGATTTTAAGGGCCCCTCTTCTCTCAAGAATTTATACAGTGATAAATAACTTTGGTCTATTCACCCTACATTAATAGTATGTCTATGACAAGTGGGGTTAACTAAACTATTCATTTTAATTAATTTTTAGATGGTCCCATGTATGTGGTAAACACTAGGGCATGTCACATCATCTGGATCCATGTCAATTAGCTTGTTGTGAAAAGGTATAGTCCCTTTCATAACCACTACATTCATCTCTTGCTCAATGTAGTGTCATGTCTAAGTTACCCCTACATTCCAATGCTGAGTACCACTAATGGAGCTTGTTTTAACCACTCAAAACAAGCATCCTAATGGGTCACCCTCAATTTATATACCCCACCATGGAATGGGGTTGAAATGATGGTAGGAGATGAATTCTTGGGTCAAATATTCGTTAAATAACTTGTGAGTAGGTGATGAACTCCCACCCATAAGCCAAAATACATGAAATAAAGACAAGTGGAAGAAATTTAGGGTCAATTTTGGATCATCCAAATCATACGTATTTTGGGGATGGCCTTAGATACTTTCCTTATATGCTTTTATACCAAATAAATAAAGGTAAATACTGATAACATGTGATCAAAGAATATGTAGAGGGGAGGTTAGTCTTATGTTAGTTCAAGAAATAAAACTCAAATAACACACTAAAATCCTAACACATCTAGCCTAGATACTAGGGAGAGAATAGTTGACAATAAAACATATGAAAACACAACAAAAACATAACAAAACATACTCTTTTACCATCCTTGGAGCTCCAAATGGCTTATTGAATGGGTTTCTCAACTTGTGCATCAACAAATCTTCATCAATGGAGATTTTTTAACTTCACATTTCCTTAGCACCTTGGCTTTGATTGCTTGGATTAGGATTTGATCATGGTAACATTAATTTCATGAGGCTTATTGAGGAAATATTTCATAATGATTATATAATATCCAAGCTTAAAAATGAAGGGGTATGGCCTCGTATTTATAGCCTTAACGATTAACTCTCACCCCAAGGTTAGTTAAGCTAGAGTTTAAATATAGAATTGGTTCAAATTAACCTTAGGTGAGTTGAGACTAACTTTAGTTGAGTTAAAAAATTTCATTTAATTATGATTTTTTATTACTAGGCATGGCTCTCAAATTAGATATTTTAGGATATTTTCAAAGAGCTTGACAACTCATAAAGGTAATGATGAAAAGGATTGATATTTTAAATTTTGGAATTTCTATTTTTAGATACTCATTAATTGAAAATGAATGATTCAAATAGACATTTTATCTTGTTTAATTTTTTAATTTATTTTCATTATCCTTTTATCTCTTTCAATATATGATCAAGTGCCCCACTTAATGGGTACATAGGCCAAATTGGCAGTTGTTATGCCACAAGGTGATTTAAGATGAATCTATGAGAGGTTATTATTATATAGGGATATTATCCCATATATGGATGCCTCAACATGATTTTGAGCATTTATTAATGATGCACGAGTAAATTTAAGATATTTAATGATTCCTAGGCTTAATTTGCAATGGTTGGTAGGAATCATTTGAAAGTTAGTTGTGACCAAATTTGGATGTCTACATTATGTTGGAATTTATGATATCATTTTCATTTATATTCACACATATGTTTCATGGGTAGTTGAGTGTGATATATTATTACACTGGATCCATGATATATGATCATACGGATGTTGGATCTTTCTTCCACCCATGTGACACACTATGTCGAGGGTATCTGCTTTTATTGATCATAATTGATATAGGTTTTATTGTCTTATGATCACATTACATTATCATTTTGAGATTATATAATAATGATTGAATGTGTCTATACTCATGCTTACATCTTACACAGTGTGTTAGAAATGTTATTTTACAAGACATTTTTCTAACACATGCATGCAGGGACTAGTATGATGTGCTTATGATAGTTTCTTATATTTCACCTATTCATATTTTCACATGGATTATTTGAACATGATTATTTTTTCATACCTTATTTTTATTTTTGAAAATTTTAACATGTTCCTTATTTTTTAGCCGCAGTGCCACTAAGTGTTGTTTCTATGGTGTGTAGACATTTGAGTTTGTCCTCTCATTTAAGTGTGTAGAATTTGAACATGCCCATTTTTTGTAGTTTATTTAATGAGTGATATTATGTGTGTTCTTGATTGTTTTCTAATCTTGTGTTTATACTCCTATATTTTTCCATGATCCATATCATGCATCTTAGGGCTTGTTATGTTTAGATACTCTGAGCTTCATTGATATATCTACTCATACATGATAATAATATATTCTACAATAATACATGATTGATAAATATATAACATGGTTATCTTATCCTTTTGAGATAAGATGACTATCATGTTACATTTCCCTCACCTAAAATGGGGTGGAATATCAGTGGAGGCATGTCATAGAGACATGAGTCTACATACCCAAAGTTGACAAAATTTGATACAGTTTACATGATTTGAATATACACTTGGGACATAATATTATGTAATTGACATTAATTTTCATAGATTTGAGATAGATTTTTCATATTTGTGATAGATATTATACACAATTTATAGAGATAATAGATACTTTAACTTGAGGGATATACATTGAATCATATATACATATTCATATTATATACACATTTATGTATTGACCTTACCAAGATGCACCAATTGATATTTATCTATCTAAAGTAGTTGGCTCCCTTGAGTAGGGTGGTTGAGACTCAACACCCTCAATCTCTTTGACACTACTTACCTTTTGTAGGTTGAGATGATCACACCATTTGACTTGGGCAAGATTGGATAGCTTATATATTCACTTGAGTTATGTGATAGAGATTCAATGATTTTGATGGCCTTGGCAAAACTCACCTTACACCAAATTTGGGGCATTATCACCACCTAATTCTACTCTTCATATGTCCAAGGTTCATTTTTGAACCTATTTGTTTAATGCTTCAACAAAGAAGCATCATTACCAAAGTAAACTATAAAATGGAAATGTGGTTATATATAAACACAAGTGTACTCTTTCCTTGCTCTTTTTTCTTTCAAGTATTTCCATTATTAATTTTTTAGATAAATTTTAACATTATCTTGGTCATAGGAAGTATAAAAACAACAAATTCAAATAGGGTTCAATTCAAATCAAAGTGTGTTTTACAAACCAAGGTATGTATTTATTTTCCTTTAAACTACTAATTTCATTTTTATGTATTACTATATTAAATGAGGGTAAATATAGATGTTAAATATATATTATATATGAAAAAATAGTCTTATACACTTGATAAATGTCACTCATGGTTAAACCCTTCAATTCAAGAGCTTTTTGTTACCATAAGGCTCGTGTTCACCATCTCATTTTCCCTAAATGTTTATCCTAGTGTCTAAGCTAGTGTCCCAAGTCTAACACTAGTGTCTAAGCCTTACAATAGTCAAATGTACAGATATTTTGACATGTATGGGCTGACCTATTTGTATTAATTAAATCTCCAATGAGATAATTTCAAAAGGTTTATAAATAAAATTAAAATACCATTCATTATCATAAATTACAAATTAAGCACACATTTATATTATACCAAAACAAGACACCTCTCAAGCTTAAAACATTGCCCTATTCATCCTTATTTCCAAATAAATCATAGGATCAGTATTATTATAGGTATGAAACATTAAAGGAGCATCTTGTGAGTATTATTTATCAAGTTACAAACTAGATCACTACATACACTTGCATGTAGCATATTTATGATTGTTTACACACAAGCCCACATAAAGGGGATAACTACATCAGTCTGAGTCCCTCTTCATAGTATTGGCCATGTAGGAAACACTCACTAACATAAAGTTATTTTATGTTATCTTAGATTCAATTAATCCTACTAACCCTTATTTTTCAAGGTGGCATTCCCAAATTAGAGGACCTATGGTTTTGAGTTACATACTGATAATCAAAACTTATGCCCATGATTAGAATAAAGAATATGCAAAGTGATAGTGAACCCTAATAGGCATAGGTATAATTTATAGAAAATTAATTTTACCTAATTGTGGATATAAGTGTTAAAACTAGGACAAACGCATTAAATCTAGTTTCCAAATTTTGACTAGCATTTAGGTAGCTAGAGAGCTAACTTCCAAAATCTAAAGAATCATAGCAAAGCATCAACCTATCTTCCTCCATAATTTTATCAGTTAAATCTACCTGCACATTAGTAAATAAGATAGGTATTATATCACATTCATGTTTAATCATTCAAATTACTATTTGGCATGGTACTTTATATATTTATCATATTTACATATTCAACATTATATCAAAATATTTTGAATATAAATTATTTAATTTGTTTGCTTTTAAAATGACTTGTTATAAGTTGATTAGGATTTTCGACCCTAACTCTTTCCAAAAAGGTTTAAAAACTCGCACAAATTTTAGGATATATTTATATAATATCTACCTAGATTGCCTCTCAAAATGGAATTTAACTTCATAATTGATATCATTTCAAGGTCTAAAACTCAATCCAAGGAACCCTACAAAATGACAATAATGGAGCTAGTGGAATTAAAATCCCAAATTTATGGAATGTTGTCCAAAATAATGATCCATCCTAATGTATCAAATTTGGGAGAATCTATGATGTTCTTCAAACATAAGGATGGAACTCTTCACCTATGCATAGATTATAGGATGTTGAATAAGGAAAGCATTAAGAATAAGTGTCATTTACCCTATATTGATGATATTTTTTATCAAATATGAGGAGAAATGGTCTTTTCAAAAATTTACCTTAGATTATGATACTATCAATTAAGGATCAAGGAGGAATATATTCCTAAAACTACTTTTAGGATGAGTTATATACATTATGAAATCATATTTCTACCTTTTGGGCTAAAAAATTTAGTTGTATCACTCATAAATCTTATGAACAGTGTGTTCAAAGATTACTTAGATAAATTGTAGCTTGTCTTCTTAGATAATATTTTGATATATTCCAAGGATGAATAATAACGTCTACAATACTTACAACTGGTGTCATAATGCATGTGGAAGCATAATCTCTATAAAAAAATGTCAAAGTGTGCTTTGTTTCAAAATAAGGTATAATATTTTGGGCATATCATTTTAGACAAAGGGGTATCTATGGATTTGACAAAAATAAAATCCATATTAGAATGATCGGCACCTAAAAATGTTCACAAGGTGTGTGTTTAACCCTTTTTAGATGTGTTTTATGGTTAAAGGGGTATAATATCCTAATTAAATGGATGAATAAAAATATTCTAAAGCATGCCAGCTAAATTAATTTAGATAACATAATATACTAGATCTAAAAAATTACCACATATAGAAAGTATAATGCTAATTGATACTCTGATAATTGAAACACAAAGAATATATAATACTTAACTAGTCTTCAGATGTACATACAGATCTGGGATGTGCAAGTATGTAAATAGGTAGACTAATAGTCAATATCTCATCTTTAGATTTTTTAAATATTATTTACAGAGGCCTAGAAATTTTCATCGACATATGGACACTTGAGTTAATGATTTTATTGGTATCTCGACACTTATATCCTATAAAAAATATCCATTATATTAAGAAGTGACCACCTAGACATGTTAGGGTTTTTTATCACTTATTTTTTGATGTGTCTAGATCACGTTCAAAGGCTATGTATGAATGTATATATAAAAAACACTATTTCCTCACATTAGGTTATGCCACCTCTCCAAAAATAGGTTAGGGGGCTCATAAAATTGAGTTGACTTTAAGGACCCATTTGTCAATGAGTGTTGCCTACATGTCCAATACTCTAAGGAGGGCCTCAAAAATATGTAGTTCTCCCTTAGATGTGGGCTTATGTGTGTACAAAGTTAAAATATGGTATATGTAAGGGCTTTTAATGATCTAGCTTTTAACTTGATAAATATTATTCATGTGATATTATTTGAATTATTTAGACCTATAATATAACTGATTTTATGATTGAGATAGAAATATGGAAGAATATGGTAGTATAATTCAATTGTGCAATTGATTAAATGAGATTGAATAAGTTCTTGATATTTTATACATAAATAATGAGTAGGATTTTATTTCTATTTATACCACACCTTTTGAAAATATCTCATGGGATGGTTAGATAAGACAAATGAATGACCCATATGTTTCAGAATATTTACAATTTAGATTGATTTTGAGGTATATACACTAGATAAGGAATCTGGACACTAGCATCGATGCTAGTATCTCTCTAAAAAATTCAAGTGTCTAATGGGTTATAAGAATAATAAAGTCCTATAACTGACACTAAATAATATAAATCATGTTTTAAGCATTATGTAGTGTACAACTAATCTAGGTCATCAAAATGATAGGGTTGGTCCATAAAATAAGTAATTAGTGATAGTGAGATAGTGAATGTGAGCCTTTTGGAAGCATCAAGGTATAGAATTGAAGTGTATAACCTTGATTGGTATTTTTCAAGTGTACAAGACTGAGATGATATATATAATCAGATTTTATTATCTACATTCCCTCCCCCCAATCTAAAAATGCATAAGGACTTAATTACTAGGTTAAAGGAAAGAAATGTGTACCTGGGTGTGTACAACACACCTTGTTTTTTAAGCCCCAGTGAATTTTTTGCTAGTGTATGAACTAAAACCAAGGGCATTTTATAGTATAAATCATTTCATGTTGAAATTGAATAACAAAATGCTTGAAAATTAAAGAAATCAAGGAAGGAGTACATGTGTGTCAATGCAATGATGTTTCCCCTTGGTACTTTGCATTGGTAAAGATGCTTCATTCTAAAGAATTGGAGTTGATAAAGGTTAATAACTAGACCTTTTATATTTTAAGAGGAAATTTTTAGGTATTTATGTCCCTAATTTGGTGCAAGGGTGAGTTGTGACATGGCCATTAAGATCACTAAATCTTAATCACATAACTCAAGTGAATTTATAATAAATCCAATATAAGTGGTATAATAAACTCATCCTATAAATGGTAATTAGTTTCAAGGTAATAGAGGGTACATAATATCAACCACACTACTTAAAAGAGCCAAATACTATAAATAGGAAAGGCTCAAAATGATGCTTCTTGGTAAAAATGGTGCTTCTTGGTAAAATGTTTTGAATATGTATTTGTAATTTTTTATACATTTTCAAGGAATGTACACCTATAATTATCTCAATCTAAAGTATCTATAAAAATTTAACCTATACTCTATGATTTTAAATGATATATGTCATGAATCTAAGAAACTATGTCCAAATATCTATAAAAATTAGTGCCAAATATACAAGATTCCGACCCAAGTGTAAATTTAAAGAATGTAAATTGTATCAAATTTTTCCAACTATGTATGTGTGTGTTCATGTCTATATGACATGTCCCCACTAATATTTCCCCCTTTTGAGGTGAGATGAGTGAAATATATCAATCACCTTACCTTAAAAAGATAAATATATTATATGGGTATGAATCATGTAATAAATAGGAGCAGTATGTCTAAGTAAATATATCAATGAAGCTCATAGGATGTGATCACAACAAGCCTTAAGATGCATGATATGGATCATGAAAACATCTATAAATTAATAATAAAATCTCACCAAACAATCAAACACACATATAAGATCACTCAATGTCACATAAAAGGGATCTAAGGAGACTTCAAATAAGGGGTATGCTCAAATGTCCCTCACTCAAATGGAGGACATCTTCAAATTTCCACCCATAAGTAAAAAACACATAGTGTCACATGGACCCATAAGTAAATAACATATTCAAATGTTTCACAAGCAAAACAATAGTAAACAAGAAGTATACTCAAGGAAGTGACAATGTGAATAAATGAAGTATAAGAAACTAGCATAAGCATATCATACTAGTCTTTGCATATATATATTACTAAAGAATGTCATGTAGCATAACATATCAAGTACATAGTATAAGATGTAAGCATGAGTATAGGCATTTTTAATCATTATTATATAAACTCAACATGAGAATTGAAAATTCATCATAAAACTATAGCATGTATTGATCATGATCAAATAGAATCAAGATAACCCTAACGTAGTGTGTAATTTGGGAAGAGGAAAGGTCCAACATCTACATGTGCAAGTATCATGGATCTCATGTATTCTTATATCACACTTAGGTACCTATGAATCATATGTGTGTATGAATACCCACTTGAACAAGATATGGTTATTCTAAGACAACTAATTATTAAACCTAATATGGTTAATCATACATGAAATGGTAACCAACAGGAAATCCCTTTCCTAGGTAGTCAATGCTTGAGATATTGTTGCATCAGAGATATGCATTAGACTCCACAAAGTCTTCATCTACACTTACATAATTTACCTATTTTCTAAGAGTAAAAAACACGTTCCAATTATAGCTACACCAAATAAACCATAGAGAACTAAACAATGGGTTCCAATAATAATTACTCATTTTGCCTTTTCAAGACCATAGAGTCCTATGAGACATAAATAAAGTACCACATATTCTAAAGTTCCATATAAGAGACCTATATCTACCCATTGGTATTATTACTAATTTGATGTACCATATTTCGAGTTTGGACTATGACCATCCTTTAGATGGGATCATAAGCTAAAATTTTTCCTTTCAAATATTATAAATAAATAAATAATTCAATAATATATAAAAACATTCAAATAATTTAAAAATACAAAAACTATCCATCATACACATGTTTACTATCTCTTTGGTATTTATGTTGTTTACTTTATGTTAGTAGATAAGATATCATTTATTTCATTATCCAAGGTCATCTCAATAACATATCAAAGACTCTTTTGTATGGTATAATATAAAAGGTAGTGATCACATGTTGGACCAACTTGTAAAGGTAAATCAATCTCACCAATAACCTGTTTTGATGTCCCATCAAATGCTCTAACCATTTTGGTTGAAGGATATAAATCATCATGTGTATATCTAAAATGTGTGAGTAATATCATGGTACATACATTCTCCCTAGAACCATTATCAACCATAACACTATGTATAGACTAATGATCACAATTATAGACATTAAATATAAATTATATAGCACCTCAGTCTTGTACACTTAGAAAATACATATCATGGATGTACCATCAGCTTTTAGACCTTCCCATTATCAAAAAGCTTGTATACACTATCTATATGTGCTAAATTTATTATCTCTTGGTCCAAATAGTATAATTATAATTAATATGCCTTCTATCATGCTTAGAGTGCTATAAACCTACTTATCTTTTATCTCTACAAGTTTGGGACATGTGCTTAGTTACAGCTTCTTGGACACTTATGTCCCATTCAGATGCTTATGGTAATGCAAGTGTCTTATTCTAATACAATTTTCCAATGCCTTAAAGTCATCAAATTTTCAAATGAAACATATACCTATGGCTATTCTAAGTGATTTAATGTGAGATATTTCCAAAAGGGATTGATATGTATACAATATCAATCCTCATTCATTCACAACCTAGCACAAACCTTACAACTCACAAGGTAACTTAACATAAACATTCAATCAAGCATTCAAGTGAGCAAAGCTTCCATGTTTTCTCCTATTTTTGTATCAGTCATAGAGATAGCACATCTATAGGTCTAAATTACTAGAAGAGGAGCCCATGAGACTTATTTTCAAAGTTACAAGCTAGGTCATTATTGTATTTTATATTCACATATTTCACCCTTATGCACACATAATCCAACATATTAAGGGAGCCTACATCATTTTAAGTCCCTCTTTAGAGTATTGGCTATATAGTCATCACCTAATGACATAGGGGTCTTTGGGGTTAACTTGACATTATGATCTTGTTAACCCATTTTTTCCATAGTCACTATGAAGATGAACTAGGATTTTTCTATTTGACAAAGAGTGATCTTTCATAATCTATATTTGAGCACACTAGAGTAAAAGTGACATGAAACCCAGATAATTCTAGGTGGTCACATCAAAATATAACAAGTATTCCATACTAGACATTTATGTCCAATTCAGACAAAAGTGATTATGTAACTATCTGAGGTTAATGTAAGTGTCTGAGGCTATAGAGAGTAAATTTATAGAATTGTATGACTGATCCAAGGCACTGATCCAATCTATTTATATTTTGTTCCATATTAGCTATGAATGTACATATTTGACTAGATAAGTACTCTTGTTTTCATTTCATTAATATATCAATCAATAATTATACTTTCTATTTTTAACATATTTTAGTATTTAAATTCAAAATATTGTTTACCTAAGTTTACAAAGTAATTAACATGTTATAGATCTATTTATCATCCTTATGCTTATTCATTTATGTATTCTTAACCCTATAATATAATAACCCATCTCAATTAGGGTTAAATATTTTGTTAATATGACCTTGAAGTCTTCCTTTAAAAACCTATCCTAATCTAGGGTTTCTATCCTCTTAGGGTTTTAGCTTGCCATGATTTATTTTTAAATCTAATCTAGGGTTTTACACTCATCTACTTACATGGATTCAATGTACATATTCTTGAAATTTTGTATGTTTTGATTGGAATATTTTGACCTCTAAATATCTTCATTTTAAAATTACTCAAATGTATTTTCTACTCAAGTTTGTATACTCAAAACCCTCTTTTTCGGTAAACTTCTATACAGATTTTTTCAAGTTTGATAATTTATTATTTATAGTAAATATTAACATACAAGGTGAATCATGTACTTATTTTCTAATTAATTTATTATTTTCACCAATAATTATATTTTATGCAAAAATCTCTCTTGGATATTTGAAATAAATTCTTTTTTAATCAAGATAATTGATTCTTTATTGGGAATATTCTAGGGTTTTATTTGTGAAACATCCCACATTGTTTAGATTATTTCCAATTCATAATATATCAATCTTAAAATTCCTTACATTTTTTTCATAATTAGGTTCATATTAAAAAAAAAAAACTTTTTTTCCTTCCAAAATATTATATACATTTTATAAATTTTGTATTTTACTATTTTTAATAAATATAGATATATAGGTTGTACACTATACTTTTGTTTCCCTATTATTTTGGGTTTTTCTCACTACCTACTTTTCTAGAAAATACTATCTCAAATTTTCAAAAAACTCAGTAAATATTCTAAAAATTTTATACCTTTATTATATCATGTTGGAATGCTAACATTTGTAAGTCTCTCTTCTTTTTTATTCTCATATCAGTTTTTAGAACATTTAAAATGGTTAAAAAGTAACTTCCTCCTCCTAACCCTAAATAGAGTGGTATATACCATCCCTCTAACCATGTCCATGTTATCACTCCTTTAAGGGGTAAGGTAGATGGCTTATGTATACATGTTCAATCTAAAGCACCTAAGATTTGTGCTTGTGAATCCCTAAAAGATCAAATCATCCTGATGAGCAAGCTAATATAATATTTACAAAATAAAATCCATATTTCAGTTCAAATATCACATTATTAGAAAATCATATTTCATATGTACAAAATATAAAACATACTTGTGTTAATCATGTATTTACATCTTCATCTAACAATGTTATACCCAACAAGATTTCACATCTAAATGAAAAGGTACAATAAAATACATCTAAAACAAGTCATTAACAATTGAACAAAAGGCTACTAAGAGTACAAGTAAAATCCTAAGAGAAATGATTTGAGACAAAGTGATAAAATTACCTCCTCCACCTCCTATTAGAAAATCTAAATACTATTGTGCATATCATAGAATGCATGGGCATCATACATATTATTTTTTCACATTAAATAACAACATACAAAGTCAAAAAGGTAGTGGTTATCATATCATTGATACATCAACCAATAAAACCACTCACATTATGAATACCTCTACTAAACCATAAGTACAAAAATAGAAATGTGGTTACTAGAGAAAAATTCAGAGCAAAAACAATTGAAAATATCAAACATAGAGAAAGAAAAGGTTCAAAAAGAAAAATTAGATCAAGAAAAGGATACAAATTTACCTCTCAATAATGATACTCAGTTTTACAAATAGTATAGTTTTGGAAAGCAATATTTACAAAACTTTGGTTATAGTGGTCAAGCATTGGGTTAACATTCCAAAGGCATAATTCATCCTATCTCCACATCTAATCAAAATGAGCATCAATGTTTGGGATATATTGGAAAAACTAATGCAAATCATTCAAATATTCTTATTCACTTTATTAATGCAAAATATCAAGGATATACAAATGAAAATGAGGCACATAAGGAACAACTCCATAAATAATAAGAAATGCACCAAAAGGATAATGTAAAATGTGTGCCTTCATATAAATAAATTAGCTATCATTTCTCAAACTATAAATCATTAAACCTTGCATAGATGGTAAGCAAGGTCAAAATATCATAGTTGACCCAACTTGTGAATTAAATATATGTACTTAGGAAGTATTTACATTTCTAGTATATATCATGGAACATGTGAATAAAGCTACGGCATTCAATTTGTGTGTTAGATCTATCTAATTTAATGTCACACTTGGATCGAAATCAAGCTCCATTGTATTACATATTAGTCCATTTTTTTCAAAATATAATGCCAAACTCAAAAAAACCATGGTTACCAACAACAAATGAAAATATATATCAAGCAAAAACAATAACTACAAATTCACCAAAAGATCAGGATACAATTTATAGTTTTGATATGCACATATATGACAAATTTAGTTCATTAAATTTTATCCATTTACCATTCCTCAAATATTTTATTCCTCTTCCTAAGATCATTTGGTAGTTGTTGACTAATTTTACCACAAGTTAAATTAAGTCAACCTCATATATGGTCAAAATTGATAGAGGGTTTATTAGGGGGTAAAATGTGTACCATTGAAACATGAGGTTATTTAATTTTTCTTTAGCCTTGATTATATTCATTTCTAGTCCTTAGTGTCATTTTATGTCATATAAGATCATTTTGAGTCATTTATGGGACTAGTACACTTTCCATAGGAGTAAAAATGTTATAAATGTATATTCAATGGCACCTATGTCATAATATGTCAGAAGAACTATTGTATAATTAAAAAAATGTAGGTGCAATGTCAGAATAAGATCAGTGGGAAAAGTGGTAGTTTCATGTGTTTTTGGGTAGTTATACAGATTTTGAAATAGTTGTGGCATGTGTGGATTTTTAAATAGTGTCCCTTAAAGTCCTCTAAACTCACTTACATACTTGGTTATCCTTGATAATCTCAAAATTAGTAAAAACAATCCTATTTATTTTATCATTTTCCTTTGCATGCAAAAATGGTCAATGAATTTTAGTCTAGTATGGATAGCAGGAGGTGAGTTGCATCAAGTGCCTTTGGTGGGTGATAACACTCCTCTTTTAATTAAAATATATGGAAAGAGTCATAGTATTGGTTTATTGTGCTCTATGAAACATTGGAAATAATTTTTGCTCCTCTTTTCTACCTGTACATCCCCATGGCCTATAGTTTTCTCTTCTATTTGGATTACTCCATACAAACCAAGTATTGTACATGTTATATAAGGGTATGACTTACCTTTATAATATTTTTTTTTTCATGTTTAGTGTGAAAGAGTTGGCATGATTACTCTCATATTGCTAGCAGGACTCCATTGATAGTCTACAAATAATGTTTTCACTCTTACAAAGCTTACCTTCTTGTAGTGTATTTAGAACAAAGATAAAATGTTTTAATTAAATATCTGAGAATAGTTATTAGTTAACCTTCTTGAAGATTATTTATCTAAAGAGTGTTCTATGTGAAGTAAAAGGTCTAACATATGCACACAACTATTTTTCCTTCAATATTCACTTATAATCATGTAAAAGGAACCTTAAATAGTCATGGTGGTAAGATAAAAATATTTCAAGGATAATGAGAGGTTTATAAAGTGAAACAATAGTAATAAGCCAATTCAAGTGGTTATAAATTATTTTTGAAGACTAATCTAACACATACAATCTTATACCATATCTTCACCTACAAGTTTTCAATAATGGTCTGACTATAACTCTAATAGAGGATAGAGGGGTTGAATAAAGGTATTTGAGCTTGTTTGAAACCTCATTAATGTCTAAATTCATTGATAGTACCATTGTGATAGTGGTGAAGTCACAAGATAGAAGATAGACCTAAAACCATGTTCATAGGCTAAGAAAGTTACTTTTGAGACACAATACCTTAGTATCTTTGAATGAGGATTCTGCCTAACATTTTATCCTTCCATAAGAGAAGTGTATTGAGGTATAGATAGGTATTGTGTTTTCATTCATGTAGCCCAAGAATAAGGGAAATTCCTTGAAAAAATAAATGGTTACTTGGTTTAAGGGAGATTAATGTTTGGATGGATTTCAACTTAGACATTTTCAACCTAAAAGACTCGGTGAATACTATGTTGGAATGACTAAAAGCAACCAACTTGCAGTGATAGGTGAGACTATGTTTTCTATGAATGAAAAGAGATTATATAGATGTTTAATGATAATAATGATCTCATAATAGAAAAATAGGTTGATGTACAAGGTTTTGGCATAGATAATCACCTACAATAGCCTTTTCTCTCCTAAATGGTCACCTACAATCTGATTGTATACATACACAAAGTTGATGATAAGAAACAAGAGGTTGAAAACCCTGTAGGCATAAAAATTTGCTTAAGCGGAAGTGATCTAATGATATTATCAAGACTAATATATAGTATTGAATCACTCAAGCCATAATCAACATCTAAAGAGGCCTTTTGAACTTAACCTAACTATCACCTATAGTTAACATTGCCTATTATAATAGACAGACCATCTCTAATCAAAAGAAAGATGTGAATAGAGAGGGTTGGTAGATATTTAAGGTGGTGATCATGTGGATAATATTCCCATATTGATTTAATCAACTTCATAAGGCTTTTAGAGTAAGTAAATAGAGCAAATATTAAGGTTTATAACTTCAGGCACAGTCAGACCCTAACCTTGCAGAAAGTCACTAAGATGAGAAGCTAGTTTTAGGAATTGATGATGTTGAGGATTATAAAGGAGTAATATAGATATGAAAATTTTCACATATCATCTTTATGACCTAATATAATCTCTCACAATCCCATTTTGGCAAGACAAATAGGGGAGATGCCCTATATTTTATCTCAGATAGAGGGCACTCACAATCAAAGTAAGTCTATAGGTTTGATGTATGAATGATAAATAGATGGAATATATAACTTGTAATGTTCCTAATATGTTTAATAAATTTTAATTTTTACATCAAAAAAGGTGTATAAGACTCTAAAGGCATCATTAATACTTATAGGTGGTTATAGGTCATGAGGCACAGTCGGGCCTATTAAGACTAAAACTAGACATAAGCCCTACAAGGATCTAGCTTCCATTTATATGATCATATGACTATTATTTTTCACTTGGGAAACTTCAAGGGGATATATAAGGTTTATAATATCCATCATTTTACATGGATTTGCACCAAAATGGTCAAATTGACCTAAAACCATTATAGGGGTGTCTAGAATGCACTCAACAGCTCAATAGGCCAACTTCAAACACTCATACTTGTAGGTATACATTTCATGGTCACCCAAGGCTTTTGGTATATTTTAGTAAGGTCTAAAATTTAGTGGGATTTTTTGGGGGTTTCAATATTTGGTTTTTATGAACAATTGTTAATAGTCCAAACATGTTAAAACCCTCATAAACCCTTATTTAAGACCCGATAAAGGAAATATCAATTGAGATGAATTTAGGAGGAGTAGTTTGGCCTATTTTTTTTTTAAACTTGTTTAATACTCTCCCATTCTCCTTCCCACCTAATTATTTTTTACCCTACTTGTACAGACATGGTACAAAATAGGGTTTTTTACAAGTTTGTGATTATTTTCAAGGTATTCAATAAGATGAATAGGTAAGAAGAATTTGGGTAGGTCAAGTGTGACCTTTTATAACTCCTTATATCCATTTATCACAATATATTTTCATGGAAACACTTCTACTAACTCATTAATTTTAGGTAGTCTTTCATAAATAATGGCAATGAAGGGTAACTCCCTAATGACAAGAGGAGAAGTATATTTTTGAGACATTTTAAGTTCTAATTCATGGAATGGAAGGCATATATACTCTATAAATTTTTCCTAACACCTCTTATATGGATTTTTTTGATCAATTAAAATCTTCTTAGATGAAAAATGTGAAGAATGAGGCCTAGAAGAGCAATAAATGACTGCAGATGGTGAGTGCAAGTGTCATGAAGAAGGCTAGAAGTTAAGGACACATCTAATGACTATCATGGCATTTTTATAACCCCCATAATATATTTCACATGTTTCAACTCTCCCTATTCTATATTTGAGTAGTCAAGATATGCCTCATCATGAAGGTAGTTTCAAGATGGAAGTTGAAGACCTCTATACTAATTTTGCAGAGATTATCATGATTCAGGTGGACACTTATCCAAGGACACTTCTATACCTATGTTCTCCACTCATTATTATTCAATTTAATGGTTTTTCATTCCTTTACATGTAGCATTATTACCTTTTAGGTCCACTTATTCTCTCTCTTCTCACACACTATAAATTTAAGCCATTTTGACTTTTGTATTCTAATCCACACTTGGTATGAAGGAGCCCTATTACTTTGATGTTTTATTTTGCCTTTGAAATAAGAATTTTAATTTTGTTTTGGGTTCATTAAATTATTTTTTAATTTTTTGAAGTGTGTTAGGTTGTGGAGCTAAAAGCTTCACCCAGATGCAAACATGGAGGGTTGCTGAGTGTCACAGTCACCGACGTCGGTAGGCCAACACCGACGTCAGGCAGGGGTCGACAAAAAGCCACTGACATCAGTAGGAGTCAGCTGATGTCAGTCACCTCTAGTCAGACAGGGACCGACGTCGGTCACCTGTGCGGTTCCAAAACTAGTTATTGACAAACAATCAGTTAGTTAAATGGGTTGTTTGCATGTTAAAGACTACTTCAAGTCTTGAGTTGCTTGTCTAAATTAGTGTATGCATGGGATATATATAATAGACCCATAGAGATGTATTGTAAATTGTATAACTAGGAGAGTTATTCCCATGGTAGAATCAAGTAGGATTCTTCATGTATGTAAGATCAGGTTTGGTCTGTAGGGTGTTGCAAGATCATGGTGGAGATCTACATGTGATAAGTAAGATCAGGTTGGTCTACAGGGGTGTGTGTGTGCAAGGGCCAAAAGGAGATCTATGGGGGAGCAAGATCCAAGGTGATAGCAACACATCAAGGAGCAAGATCATGGTGAGATCTACTTGGAGTACTGGTTCGTACTCAGTTATATTGGCAGTGTTGTACTGACTGGTTGAGGTGAACAGCAGCTCTGTGTGTGAGTTGTTAGTTGTGACCTATTGAGAGAAGATTACTCTTGAGGGAATATTACTGGGAGCCCTTGAGGAGTGGGAAGCCTCACAGAGGTGGAAGAAGAGTGTGATCTCTTTATTGTAATTTCCTTCTGTAATGAGTTGAATACAATTATGTGTTGCCTCTCATATTCTGTGTTATTTCTCATTAATAGTTATTTGTTCTTCTGGTTATTTCCACATGTTTAAGTTGCTTATACAAAGGTAATCATATGTGATCTTAATTCTAACAAGTTGTCTCAGAGCTTTGGGGAACCTTGGTCCTATCAAATGGTATCAAAGCAAGGTTGGAGGTTCTCAGAGCGAGGTTTACTAACAGATGGTTTTAGATTTGTTAAGTGTTGTTGATTACAGGTTACTCTTAGGGGTTTCTAATTGAGTGGGAGTATAGCAACGGCAAAAGAAGGTAAGCTAAGAATGGAGAAATTTAGACATAGGTGTAGCACCACAGGGTGTGTGGTGGGTGGTCTTTAGGATTGATCTTGAAGAGGAATACAAGCCAGGATAAAGATTATAAAATGTACTAGTATAGGTACAAGTGTAGTTGTTTATCTCCAAGTGGGAGATTGTTAGGTTGTGGAGCTAAAAGCTTCACCCAGATGCAAACATGGAGGGTTTTTGAGTGTCACAGTCATTGACATCGATAGGCCAACACCGACGTCAGGCAGGGGTCGATGAAAATAAATTGACATCGGCAAGAGCCAGCCAACATCAATCACCTCTAGTCAGATAGGGACCGACATCGGTCGCCTATGTGGTTCTAGAACTGGTTGTTGACGAACAGTCAGTTAGTTGAACGAGTTGTTTGCATGTTAAAGATTACTTCGAGTCTTGAGCCACTTGTCTAAATTAGTGTATGCATGGGATCTATATAATAGACCCATGGGGATTTATTTTAAAGTGTAGAACTAGAAGAGTTCTTCCCATGGTAGAATCAAGTAGGATTCTTCATGTATGTAAGATCAGGTTTGGTCTGCAGGGTGTTGCAAGATCATGGTGGAGATCTACATGTGATAAGTAAGATCAGGTTGGTCTGCAGGGGTGTGTGTGTGCGAGGGTCAAAATGAGATCTATGGGGGAGTTAGATCTAAGGTGATATCAACACATCAAGGAGCAAGATCATGGTGAGATCTACTTGGAGTACCAGTTTGTACTCAGTTATACTGGCAGTGTTATACTGACTGGTTGAGGTGAACAACAGCTCTGTGTGTGAGTTGTTAGTTGTGACCTATTGAGAGAAGATTACTCTTGAGGGAAGATTACTGGGAGCCCTTGAGGAGTGGGAAGCCTCAAAGAGGTGGAAGAAGAGTGTGATCTAATTATTGTAATTTCCTTCTGTAATGAGTTGAATACAATTGTGTGTTGCCTCTCATATTCTATGTTATTTCTCATTGATAGTTATTTGTTCTTCTGGTTATTTCCACATGTTTAAGTTGCTTATACAAAGGTAATCATATGTGATCTTAATTTTGACAAGTTTTTTCAGATCTTTGGGTAACCTTGGTCCTATCAAAGTGATGTATAGTGAAGTGTCTAATGATAAGTATCTATCCTTGCCTTCTCTTTATCTTTTCATGTTTGGTGTAAATAGTTCTCACTCTAAGTCACATGAAGTGTATCTACTATGTTTGACTATATTAAAGTGTAAAAGTATCCTTAGTGTATAAAATCTGACCTCTAGTTCACTTATCTTGAGTATTTCCATGCATATCACCTCCATATCTAAAATACTAATGTTAGAACAATTCAAGATTTTAAGACTAGTGTTGTAAGTCATGTCTCTTAGTGTAATTGTATGGTGGTCTAGTGCATATGTTTCTAGTGTATCACCTCCTTAGAGTAAGTTATTTTCATTTCATTTTTATCCCTTTTCATCTAATTAAATAGTTAGTGTAGGTGATAGGCAACCAAATATCAATCTAGGGAGTTAGCCCTTAAACCTAGAGGTCTACCGCTATCATAGGTAACCCATAGGCATAGAGGTATTCTAATGTTTCATAAATAGTAGAGTAGGCTTGAAAAACCAACTCTAAGGTGTAATATTTGGTGATGATATTTCTATCATGTATGATGGGATAATTATCCTAAAGGCATCTTGTCAAGGTGAATGCTAGTCTTGACAACATCACATATACATATGGTGTTCTACCCAGAATTTAGAGACTCCATTCAAGGTATATCTAGTTTTAGACCATTATTTTATTAGTTCTTGTGTTCATACTTCATGGTCTTTACTAGGTCATCTATTATCATAGGTCTTAATCCCATAAACCCACTCCTTCAACCTAAACTTCCTCTTGAAGTTTGACATCCTCAACCTATCTTGAATTTTGAGGAACAAGAGGACTTTACAAGCCAAGAAGATTAAGAAAATTAAGAATAACTTGAGGATAACATGGCTAGGCAACATTCCTTCCCAACCTTTAACACTAAAAATCCCATCCATCTCAATTCATATGATGATATACCCCTAATTCTACTAAAAGTGTTCCCACATTCAATGGTGAAGGTCATACCATTCCTAGTGAGCATATTAGGGATATCTCAAACTTTTGTAGCTTTCATAATGTTACTAAGGTCAACATTTCCATTAGACTACTTTCCATGCCCCTTAGTAAGAAATCACTTAACTAGTATAGGACATTTCCAAAGGATATATCACAACTTGGGATGATTTTGGAGAGTTGTTGACATTAAGGTTTGAAGATAAGAGTGATCACACATCACTCATTCATCAACTCAATGTGTTTTAAAGGGACCCTAAAGAGATAATGCATGATTTTAATTAAATATTACAAAGGACTTGGCATAAGCTTCCTTCTCCCATGAGACCACCTACAAGCTTTGTATTCCCTACATATCTAAGGGCTCTTGGAATTGATATAGCTATAATGTTGTAGTCTATGCGTGGTTATACCTTACCTGAAGCATATGACCTTTCCATTAAGTTGAGAATGCCCTAATACAAGATAGGAAATTGCCTCTAAAATTTTCTATGCCTTTGATACTAAAAAATTTGGTTGATACTCCAAGTGTTTCTCAAGTCTTTAATGAAAATACCAAGTCTAGAACTACCCCTAAGAAGGTAAAAGATGATATTGATAAAGATGCAAGGATTTAGGCCTTAGAATCTCAAGTTAGGCACCTTAGTTTTCAATATGGTGTTAACCAAAACCCCTCTCTATCCTCAACAAGGAAATAGGTTTACCTTAATAATATGGTCGAGGTAGAGGTTAAGGATAACCTAACTTCAATAGGCTTGCCAATGCATACAATCCAACTTCCACCTCTAACATAAGATCCATGGTACTGGTGCATAGTAATTTGGTCCAAGGATAATAATGGAAATAAGGATAGTTCATGGAAGACAATTAAGGTGGGGAGCAAGATTTGGTTTCCCAAGGAGGAGTCACTCCTTAGTTTTCAATAGAAGATGAAAGTTATATGAAAGCAAACCAAGGATAACATCCTCAAGGAGTAAGTTTGACTAACTTTATAGTATAAAACACCTTTGTGCTCAATAAAAATTCTTTAATATCAACTAATACCATATCCAAGAGGAGGTATTTAATAAATGATCACAGTGTTGGTAAAAGTTCAAGTATTCCTCTTACAAGGCAATAAGGTATGATTGCAAGTATGGCAGTCCCTATAACTTCTACACCTATTTCAAATTAGAATGTTGGGAGGGTGAATCAAAATGCTTCAATGTCCCAAGATCAAGGAACTTAATTTCCTTTAAGGACTCAATAAAATGTGAGTACTCCTACTTTAAATATTATGGATTCTTTGAAGAGTGTTAAGGCATCTATGCCTCTTTGGGAAATGTTTCACTTGCCTGGTCAAAAAGAGATCCTTAAAGAGCAATTGTCTCAAATTTATGTTAGCCCACAACCATCAAGTCATGGTAATGTTTCCCTCACTAATATTCATAACCATATTATGAAACCCTCTTCCAAATCTTAAAATCCTCCACCCTTCTACCTCACTCTCATTATTGGATATAAACTTGTTCACAATTGCATTATAGATAGTGCATCTAGTACCTCAGTTATGCCTAAGCTTGTATCTGATATGTTAGGATTGAAAAATTAACCATATATTAAAGGGGTTTTTAAAATTTATGGGACATTTTCTAAGTCATTAGGACTTGTCAAAGGTTTGAAATTTTTCCTTCATGATTGTCCAAGATTCCCTATTCTTCAAGATATAGTAGTGGTTGACTTGCTTTCTCACTTTACTATCTACCTCTCAATGGATTTTAAATCTAATATAGGAAGCTACCTCTTTTTTTATTGGTCCTTATTGATCTTTAAGACAAGGTATGGAGCACATGTAATGATTAGAACTCAACCACTAGCTAAGTTTCATATTGATCCCTATGTAGAAGTAAGTTCTAACCTCAATTACAAAATTAATAATCAAGAGGACTATGTTGTGGATGATGGAGAATCCTTTAAGCTTGAGCTCATATTTGATACATTCTTATATGAGTATGGTGTTGAGACTGATGGACATGATCCATACACTTACTTTGATCAAATTGATCTTGGCACCTACATCATCCATGAGAGGAGTGATGAATAATCTGAGGTAAGCATTGAAGATTATTTTCCACAAGATATTGAGGGTAATTACATGATTCATTTTCATGATGATTATGTTATTCAAATTATGGTATGAGGGTAATTACATGATTCATTTTCATGATGATGATGTTCTTCAAAGTATGATAGATCAAGATAGTGAGAAAGACAATCCCATTCTTCTTACACATGATGGAGGAGTCCTTGAAGGTCATAGTCATGAAGAGGAACATGACCTATGGTAAAGGTTATATGCCATAAGTTAAGATTTTGAGTGGTTAAGTAAGTATACTTCTCTTCTTAATAAGTGTGTATAGAATTATAAGGTTACTAATGAGCCTAATAATCATAAAGGAGAGTGCCTTATTGAATATGAGAGTATATGTCGAGCTACTATCAAAGAAGCTATAGTCATAAAGGAACCTAATGAAGCTAAAATAGAATATTTTATTCTTGAGTAATCTAAACCTCAACATGAGGTTGAATCACTTTCATTCTTGATGGAGTAGAAGGAATACAAACTTGATGGCCCTATACATCAAGTGCATCATGATAGTAAAGAGAGTAATGTTGAGGTAGCTTTGATCACTCCTAAGTTACAATTTGAGGAGTATCAATTGGACATGGTAGAATTCAAGAAGGTTGAATTTTAAAATAAAATCCCTGGGGGGGAATATAACATCCTTAAAGGTTCAAATTAGTACACTTGCAGACATCATAAGACCTAAGGATGGTAAGTCTTTTGAGCATCCACATAAGTAAGTGTTTGTTGATAATCATGCTTTACATGATGAATTATTTTCATGAAGTAGAAAGGATGTAAGAGGTAATATATTTGACCCTAGTTTAATCATGGATATTTTTTATTCACCTCTTGTGTTTTAGGTCTTGTAAATACTAGGATAGATGTGTTTTCACTTTTGTTATGTGTGTTTTCTATAAATGTTCTTAAGAACACAAGTGTGTTTGTTTTAGTTTGTTATCTTGTGTGTTTGTTTTCTATTATTTTGTTTGGTTTTAAAGGTAATTAAATGTAAGATATGTTCATAGGTGACTTCATATCCCAATGGATAGAATTAGGCTACTAGTCTTTAGCATAGCTAGCTTTCCACCCTTAGGAAATTGTAAAAAATATTGACTAATTTGACCACAAGTAAAATTAGGTCAACCCCCTATATGGTAAAACCTGATATAAGGGTCTAATATGGGGTAAAATGTGTACCATGGTCCAAATTATGTCATTTAATGTGTCTTTAACCTTGATCATATTCAATTTTCATCCTTAGTGTCATTTTATGTAATATAAGGTCATTTTGAGTCATTTATGGGCTAGTACTATTTCCATAGGAGGAAAAATGTTTTAAAGGAATATTAAATGACCCCCATGTCATAATATGTCATAGGAACTATTTTAGAACTAATAAAATGCATGTGTAACATCAGAACAAGAAGATCAGTGGGAAAAGTGGTAGCTTCATGTGGTTTTGGGTAGTTGTACAGCTTATGTAGTAGTTGTGGCACATGTGGATGTTTCAAAAATGTCACTTCAAGTCCCCTAAGCTCACTTCCATGCTTGGGAAATGTTTATAATCTCAAAAAATTTAAAAATAATCCTATTTTTTCTATCACTCTCTTTTGCATACAAAAATGGTAAACTAATTTTATTCTGGTATGGATAGCATGAGGTGAGTTGGATAAAAGTGCCTTTGCTGGATTATAGAGCTGATTGTCTAATTAAAATCCATGGGAAGATTAATATGATTTATTACTTGTTCTCTATGAACCATTACCAATAAGGTTTTCTCAACTTTTCTGCTTACACATCCCCATGGCCTATAGTTTTTTCTTCTATTTAGATTGTTCCCTAAAGACCAAGTTTTTTGCATGTTCTATAAGGTCATAAACTACCTTTATAATGTATTTATTTATTTATTTTTCATGTTTGGTGTGAAGGAGTTGGCTTGATCACTCTCATCTTATTATGACTCCATTAACAGTATGCAAATAATGTTTTCACTCTTGCAAAGCTTACTTTCTTGTAGTGGCTTCAAAACAAAGATAAAATGTTTGAATTAAACATATTTGAATGGTGATCATTTTCCCTTCATGAATATTATTTGTACAAAATTTTTTATATGTGAAGTACAAGGTCTAACATATGTACATAGTGAGGTTTCCTACAATATTCACTCACAATCAAGTGAAAGAAACCCTAAATAGTCATGGTGGTAAGACAAAAAGATTTAAAAGATTATGAGATTTGTACAAAGATACATAATAATAATGAGCCCATTTAAGTGGTTATAAATTGGTTTTTAGGACTAATCTAACACATACAATCTTATACCATATCTTCACCTATAGGTTTTCATCAATGGTCTGACTATAACTCCAACAGAGGATAGAGGAGTTGAATGAAGTGTTTAAGCTTGTTTGAAACCTCATTAAGGTTTAAAGGCATAAAGAGTACCATTTTTATAGTGGTGAAGTCATAATAGATCAAATATACCTAAACCCATATTCATATGCTAAAAATATTGCTTTGAGACACATTACCTTAGTATCTTCGAATGAGGATTCTACCTAACATTTTATCCTTCTATAGGAGAAGTGTATTTAAGTATAGATAGGTCTTTTATTTTCATTAATTTAGCCTAAGCATAGGGGTAATTCCTTGATAAAATAAATGGTTACTTGATCTAAGGGAGAGCAATGTTTGGATGGCTTCCAACTTAAACATTTTTTACCTAAAAGACTCAGCGAATACTATGTTGGACTGACTAAAAGCAACCAACTTGTAGTGGTAGGTGAGACTATGTTTTATATGCATGAGAAGAGCTTATATAGATGTTTAATGGTATTAATGATATCATAACATAAAAATAGGTTTATTTATAAGTTTTTTACATAGAGCGTCACCTATAGTAGCCTTTTTTCTCTTAAATTGTCACCTACAGTCTAACTATAGACATACATAGAGTTGATGATGAGAAACAAGAGGTTGAAAAACCTATAGGTGTAGACATTTACTCAATTGGAAGTGGTCAAATGATCTCAGGAGTTCCAAGATATATTAGTGAAGCACTCAGGCCTTGATGAACATCTAAATAGGCCTTTTGAACTTGACTATCACCTACACTACTTGCTACAGTAGACAAACCATCTCTAAGCAAAATAAATATGTGGATTGAGAGGGTTCATAGAGATGTAATGTGGTGAGTATGTGGATACTATTCCTATAGTGATTTCATCAACTTCATAAGGCTCTTATATTAAGTAAATAGAGCAAATACTAGTGTTTCTAGCTTAGGCACAGTCAAACCCTAACCTTGCAGACAGTCACTAATTTGAGAAGTGAGTTTTAGGAATTGGTGATGTTGAAGATTATAAAGGATTAATTTGGATATTAAAATTTTAATATATGATCTTTAGGACCTAATATAACCTCCCACAGTCTAATTTTGTCTAGACAAATAGGCGAGATTCCCTTTATTTTATCTTAGATAGAGGGCACTCCCAGTCAAAGTAAGTCTACAAGTTTGATGTATGAATGATGGATGGATGGAATATAAAAACTTGTAATGTTCCCAATATGTTTAATACAGTTTCATTAGTACATGAAAAAATGTGTAGAAGACTTTTAAGGCATAACTAATACTCAAAGGTGGTTATAGGTCACAAGGCACAGTCAGGCCTATTAGGCCTAGAACTAAACCTAAGCCCTACAAGGGTCTAACCTCAATTTATATGACCATATGACTATTATAGTTCAATTTTTAACATTCAAGTGGAGATATAATGTTTATCACAATGATCAAATTACAAGGATTTGTATCAAAATGGTCAAATTTCCCTAAAACCATGATAGGGGTGTCTAGAATGCACTCAAGAGCTCGATAGGCCAACTTCAAACACTCATACCTATAAGGATAAATTTCATGGTGACCCAAATATTTTTTTTTATTTAAGGAATTTCTTGAACTCAAACTTTTTGGTATTTTTTGGGCGTTTTAATGTTTGGTTGTTATGAATAATTGCTAACAGTCCAAACATGCTAAAACCCTCCTAACCCTTATCTAAGACCTAATGAAGGAAGTATAATTTGAGATGAATTTTGGAGGTATATTTTGTCATATAAATAAATTTAAAAAATTTTAATACTCTTCCATGTTCCTTCCCACCTAATTGGTTTTTACCCTACTTGTATGGGTAGGGTACAAAACAGGGTTTTTTAAAAGTTTGTGATTATTTTACAGGTATAAAAGAAGATTAATAGGTGATAATAATTTAGGGAGGTCAAGTGGGACTTTTTATAAATCCCTATTTATATTTATCACAATATATGGGCATGAAAACACTTTTTTTAACTCATTCATTTCAAGTAGTCTTTGACAGATAATGAGAATGAAGGTTGACTGCCTAGTGAGAAGAGAAGTCTATTTTTGGGACTTTTTAATGTTAAATTCATGGAATGAAAGGAAAATAAACTCTATATAAGTTTCATAACACCTATTCCATATATTTTTTTGAGCAACTAAATTCTTCTTAGATGACAAATGTGAATAATGAGGTCTAAAAGAGTAATGAATGACTATAGATGGTGAGTGCAAGTGTCATGAAGAAGGCTAGCAGTTAGGGACACATCTAATGAATATCATGGAATGTTTATAACCCCCCTAAGATATTTCATATGTTTCAATTCTCCCTATTCCATATTTTAGTGTTCAATAGATGTCTCATCATGAAGGTACTTTCAAGAAGGTAGTTGAAACCTCTACACTAATTTTGGAGAGATTGTCATGTTTTAGGTAGACACTTGTCCAAGGAGACTTATAGACCTCTATTTTACACTTAATTATTATATAATTTAATTGGTTTTCATTCCTTTACATTTGGAATTGTGACCTTTTATCTTAACTTCTTCTCTCTCTTCTCACACACTTTATAAATGCAAACCATTTTGGCTTTTATATTCTAATCCACACCTTGTATGGTGAAGCCCTACTAGTTTGATGATATATTTTGCCTTTGAAATAAGAACTAAAATATAGTTTTGATTTCATTATTTTATTTTCTAAGTGTGTCAAATGATGTATATTGAAGTGTCTAGTGATAAGTATCTATCCTTGCCTTCTCTTTATCCTTTCATGTTTGGTACAAGTAGTTCTCAATCTAACATGTTAAATGAAGTGTATCTAGTGTGTTTAAATATATTAAAGTTTAAAAGTAGCCTTGGTGTCGAAATTATAACCTCTATTTCACTTACCTTGAGTATTTTTATGCATATCACCTTCATATTTGAAATACTAATGTTAGATCAATTTAAGATTCTAAGACTAGTGTTGTGAGTCATGTCTCTTAGTGCAATTTTATGGTGGTATATTAGAGATATTTGTGGTATATCATCTCATTATATTATGTTATTGTCATTTCACTTATATCCCTTTTCATCCAATAAAATATTTCTTTTAGGTGATAAGCAAGCAAAGAGAAATCTAGGGAGCTAACCCTTAAACCTAGAGGTCTACCTCTATCATAGACAACCCACAGGCCTAGAGGTATTCCAATGTTACCCAAATCTTATATTAGGATTGAATAACCAACTATAGGGTGAAATATTTTTTCAAAAAATTATCTTCTACAATATCTAAATATTCTAAATAAACCAAAAACATTTAAAATTTTAAAAAATCCAAAAACATTTTCATATTTTACATGTTCTATTAGCTCCTTGGCATCTATGTTGTTGGTTCCATGTTCAAAGTTGGAATATAAATACTTTATATATACATGTGTTTCACACATAATTTTAGTGTAATACCTACATACACAAACACATGATCTATTTGTATATGTATGTTAGGTCTTCCTTCTACTCATGTCATATAGACAATGGGGGCTTCTCATCCTTTAATTTTGATATACATACCTTATACAGTTCTATGATCACTTTCTATTATCATGATTAAGCTTATGTAATTATTAATTCCTTTATCCATGATTATATATTACATAGCTTACTTGATATTCTATTTACTTGATATTTTTTTTTAACACATATATCTAAGGGCTAGTATGTTATGTTTATGTTGGTTACTAACTCTTTTCCTTTATGACCTTTTTTGAGTGTCTTGTCTTGCTTGTTGAATATTTGAATATGCTCCATTATTTGTATCCCTCATGACTTTGTTGAATTTGGAATTTTAATATGTCATTAATTGTATTGTGTACATTTTAATATGTCATTCCTTGCCTTATGTGCATTTGACTAAGTATTTTCCCTTTGATTGTGTGGCATATAAGCATGCCCCTTGTTTGAGGTCTCCTTAGACATTTGTCTTTTGTTTTGCTTTTGAGTGATCTTATTTGTGTACTTAATTATTTTTTTAGATTTTATTATTATATATATGTTTTCATGATCTATATAATGGATATTAGGGATTGATGTGATCACATTCTATGTGTTCCAATGAGATATCTACGTAGACATATTTATCATATATGCTACATGGTTCATACATATATTATATGGTTATATCATCCTTTTAAGGTAAGTCAACTACCAATTCGTAGTTCCCCTCATCTCAAAACTATGGGATATTAGTGGTGGCATGTCATAAATACATGGCTTCCATATTTATCACAATTCACAAATTTAGATATATAGTGGGAGCATGTTATAGAAACATGTTCTCCACATTTGTCATAGTTAATATATTTAGATATACCATTGGGGCATATTTCAGTGTGGGAATGTTTTAGAAATGTGTTCTCCACATTGATATAATTACAAATTGGCAAAATTACACAGTTATATTATTCAAATTCACATTTATGGTAGAATTATATGCAATGATACCATTTTTATACCAAAGTTTCAACATGAGACATATATAAGGTGCATATGCTATGAAAATACCACCTAAATCACAAAATCAAAATTATTTTCAGATTTTAAAATACTTGTATAGTCCTTATAAAGCTCACTAGGTTAGACTGTTATGGAAGGTTATTAAGCCAATCTATTATAATAGTTGGTTCACTTTTGGTATGGTTGAGGTGATTAAATCACTTGATATTACCAAGTTTATAGTTTTGACTTGATTACATCATCTAACATCACCATATTTATAGTGTGGTTTGAATTGGGTCAACGCATGCTTATTAGGTTATTAAGTATGATTGGGTTATACAGTTGAGTTAAGCTCAACTTGTTAGGTGATAAATCACTTTTTATCTAATGTTGGGGGTAATTTTATCCTTTAAAATCCACACACAAAAAAAAACACACTTCTATATTTACATTTTCCCTAATCTTAGTTTAAATGGGTTATAATGATACAACTTTTCAAATCAAGTTGATAAAAGGCAAGGTAGTTGCATTGATATATAAGTGTACTCCTAAACCTTTATCTTTGTATTTCAATAATTTCAATGCTTTTGATTTTATATTATATGTAATAATAGTATATTTTTACATGCTCTTATTTTCAATTCAATCACTATAAAATCACTCAAGTGGGACTCACACAAAGTCAATGTGTGTTATACACACCTAGGTACACATTTATTTTATTTTAAACTAACAATTTCATTACTATATTGAAATGGGAGAATATAGACACTAAATCTAAGTTATATAGCACCTCAATATTGTACACTATGCAAATATATATCTTAGATGTATCTTTAACTTCAACACCTTCCTTCTATTAAAAGGCTCACATACATAATCTCTTTATGTTAAATTTCTTATCTCTTAGTCAGACCAATGTTATTTTGATGACTTAGGGCTTCTATCATGTTCAGAGTGATGTAAACCTACTTATTTCCTATCTCTACAAGTTTGGTACCTATTCCTAATTTTTAGCTTCCTCGACACTTACATCCCAATTAGATGCCTAAGTTGATCTAAGTGTTCTATTATAATGCAAAAGTATAGTGCCTTAATGTTAGCAAATTTTCAAATGAAACATATAACTATGGTCAGCCTAAGTGATTTAATGTGAAATATTTCTAAAAGGGATTGATAGATATACAATATTAACCCTCATTCATTCACCACCTAGTATAGACCTAATAACTCACAAAGTAACTTATCAAAAGCATTCAATCAAGAATTTAAGTGAGCAAAGCTTCCTTAATTTCTTCTCTTTCCATATTAGTGATAGGGAAAACACATCTAAAATATTGAATAAATACCCCATGAGTCATATTTTCTAAGTTATAAGCTAGGTCACTATTGTACTTACTTTCCATATATTGCACCCTTATTCACATATAAGACAACATATTAGGGGATAACTACATAAATATGAGGCCCTTTTTAGAGTAGTGGCTATGTAGGTATCACTCACTAAAATAAGGTTATTTTGGGTTATCTTGACACTATGATCCCACTAAACCATTTTTTCCACAATCACTATGAAAATGAATAACTAAGGTTTTTTATTTTACAAGGAGTGATAGTTCATGATCTAGATCTGATCACAATAAAGGGAAGTCAACACAAAACCCATAATATCCTAGGTGGTCACATCTAAATCTGGTAGTTATTATGTATTGGACACCTGCATCCAAGTCAAAAAAAAGGATCGACATAACTATCTGAGGTCGATGCAAGTGTTTAAGGCTACAAAGGGAAAATTTAAAGAATTTGATGATTTATCTAGGGCACCGATCCAGTCTATTTTATACCTATTATATATCAAATACATGTAGTTAACCAACTAAGTAATCTTATTTTCATTTCATTATTATATCAATCAATAGTTGTACTTATTATTTTTAACATATCTTAGTATTTAAATTTAGCATATTGTTTATCTAAGTTTGAAAATTAATTGGCCTGTTATAGATATGTTTATCACCCTTATGCTTATTCATTGATATTATTAACCATATACTATATTGACCCATCTAACCTTAGGTTTAAACAAAAATAAGACCTAATAAATAGTGAGTGAAGATCTAAATCATCATCCATAATTTTATTTTCATCAAATATAACAGAAGGTCTCTAAACCATAGGAGTGATAGTGCATGTAAGTGTGCCAATAATCCCATTTAATGGGTGCCCATAATATGGTGGAGGAGGGTGTTCATTATATTACATTTTCACTTCCATATTTTTATTAGAATGATCTTTTAATGGATCATTAAACATCTTTTGGTTTTGATGATCAATAGGTTATGACCCTAAATACTTTGGAAGATCATCAAAGGTAATATGTTGATTATAAATAAGGTATTGGATCTTTTATTTCAAGGCATAACATCTATTTTTAGTATTCCTAATGCCTTGTTGATAGTTATAATATGCATTTACAACATATCCTTTGGTATATTTTGACTTGTATCAACCTTTATAGGAGGAGAGAGATATGAGATGACACTATACAAGATTCAAGTAACAAATATAGAGAATCAATAATCATTTAAATTATCTATTAGGTGAATTAGATAAGATAAACTAATTAGGTTATTATGAAATTTCATTAACCATTATGGTTTCTTTTTTTTTAGGTTTTAAAGGTTTATCTTTGTAGCTTTGTTTGATATGAAACTTGGTATTATATGTAGTTTATGTGTTTACTACACACTTAAACTTGTTAAATTAAATAAATTTCATTTCATGATCTTAGAAAAAATGGATTAAGTCATCTAAGGATTTAAACTTCTTAAATACAATAGACTAGTGTAACAATACAAACAAACTTTTCTTGAATATGTCTTATAACTCTTTATCTTCCATTGGATTTGTCATTTTGGCCAACATTATTTTATACCTCAAAACATATTCATTAATAGGCTTGTTGATTCCTTTTTTTATCTTATCAATTTGCACATATGACATTTTTTCAATGATGTTGATATAAAAATGTGATAGAAATTGATTTTAATTATTTCATTGATTAGATTGGTAAATCATAGAACCATCTTAAATCATAGTATTTTAGGTGCATTATAAATAGTTTGGTCAAAAATTTATCATTTGAAGCATAATCAAGTCATGTTTCATAGAAAGACCAAAGATGATGTTTAGGATCACCCTTGCCATCATAAATTGTGAACTTAGGTGAAACAAAACTAGTTAGAAAAGGTGCAAAGATATATTAGGTGTTATAGGATTATGTAATACATCTTGTGAATAACTATCATGATTTCAAAGAATTTTGTTTAATTTTGGTAACCTTAGCCTCCAAATCTTGAATAACTTGGATAAAAGTTTGCATAGTAGACCCATTGTGATTTAAATTTGAGATTTGAGAAGTCACCAAAGGGGATAAAAACACCACTTGTGTTGATGAAGGAATTAGAACTAATAATTGAGTTAAAGTATTAATTATTCCCATGGAGTTTGTAGCAATATTTGTTTTATCTAAGGGTTCACCATTATTGGATGTGGATGCACTAGCCTTAGCATGTTTATTAATTTTTCATTATGCAACATGTAAGAATGCATTAATTAATTCTTTATTTATATTTAGATGATTGATTAAGTAATATTTATCTTATATTTCAAGATGATATTTCTTAAAAATTTACATATTTTATAAATACAAAAATGATGCTAAAAGCAATGAAAAAAACTAGATCTAAAAATTAATGAAATCAAAAACCCTAGAGCAAGATAGGAGTTGTATGAGAAGACTCAAAGGTCAAGTTCACTAAATGTTTAACCCCTTTTGTATGCATTTTAGGATTAACAAGGTAAAATATCCTAATCAAATGGATGAATAAAACTATTCTAAAGTAAGCTAGATAAATTAATTCAAATGACACACTATACTGTATCTAGAAAATTACCACATATAGAAATTTCAATGCCAATAGATATTTTGATAGTTATTACAAAAACAAGAGATAATACTTAGTTATATTTTTATATGTGAAATCATATCTATATTTTCAAGTATAGAAATAGGTAGACTGATACTTAAGATCCCATCATCAGATTCTAGAAATATTATTTTTAGAAGCTTGGACACATCAACCTATGGACACTTATGCTAGTGCTTATGTTTATGGCTCAATGCTTTTGTCCTATATTAAATATTAATTATATTTGAGAAGTGACTATTTTTACCTATTAATATTTTTAATCACCTTTTTTTTGTGTGTTTGTATCATGCACATAATTTATGTATGACTGTGTACAGCTCAAACCCTAGCTCTTCACCTTAGGCTATGTCACCTTACCAAAAATGGTTTAGTGGGATCACAAAGTTGAGATGACCTCAAAGAACCCTTTATTAATGAGCATATACTACATATCCAATACTCCAAGGAGGGCCTTATACATATGTATTTATCCCTTAGATGTGGGTTTGTGTGTGCATAAGGGTGCAATAAACTATATACAAAGGTATGCAATGATCTAGCTTATAAATTGACAAATAATGTTCATGGGCTATTATTTAACTATTTTAGACATGTAATATAACTAATATTATGACTAATATATAAATAATTAAGAATAGGGTAGTATATCTTAGTTGTGGCATTGATTGAATGATATTGAATAGGTGTTTGTTTAGTATTTCCTAGATAAATAATGAGTAGGTTTTTATTTGTATTTATACAACACATTTTGAAAATATCTCATGGAAGGGTTAGATAATAAAAATAGACCAATTCATATGTTTTTAAATATTTTAAATTTAGATGAATTTTGAGGTACATACGCTAGATAAGGAATCTGGACACTACCTTCAATGCTAGTGTCCCTCTATAAAATGGAAGTGTTCAGCATAGTAAAAGTCTGTTGAATATTTATAGCTAATAATGAAGGATATAAATCATGTTTTAAGTTTTTTTAGTGTATATGTGAACTAGATCATTAGAATTATAGATTCATTCCATAAGATAATCATTTGGGCATAGTGAGATGGTGAGTACAAGCCTTTCAACACCAAGAAGGTCTAGAACTAAAGGGTAAATCCCTAGTTGGTATATGTCAAGTGTAAAAGATTAAGATGCTATATATAGTTATATTTTAGTATTTACAATGTGTAGTTTTATAGGTTTAGTATGGTATTATAGAAATTTTGTACCCAATTTTTTTAATATAACTAACCCCATCACCTATTTACAATATAAAGAACATCGATTCTTATGGAGTGACAAGTGTGAAGAAGCCTTTCAAATCCTTAAAAAAACTTGCATTTACACTAGTGTTGCATGTTTCAGATCCAAATGGCCATTTTTTTATGGTAATAGATGCATCTGGAGATGGTCTGAGTAGAGTTTTATTGTAGGAAGGCCTATAATAGCTTATGAATCAAGTAAATTGAAGCCTTATGAAGCAAAATATGGTCTATATTATTTAGAATTGGCTACCATAATACATGCATTACCTATTTGGGGGAAATTTTTGATCTCAAAACTAAAAATATAAGAATCAATTATATCTTAATGCAACCAAATTTGAATGCTTGGTAAAGGCAATGGATTAATTTTTTGTCATACTATGACATTGATATAAGTTACATAAAATGTAAGGAGAATAGATTTACAAATGCTCTTAATTATAGAAGGTACATAAAAGTTATGGATAATATTAGAAGTACTGTTTGAGGTCAAATTCTAAAATTCTCTCCAAGAAATGAATTCTATGAGTAGGTTAGGAAAGACCTAACAAAAATCCATCACAATCATAGATATGAAGGATTCCATTTTGAGAAAGATAGACTCTTAAGTTTCAAAGGGAGAATGTATGTACTAGACAAAGAGAATTTGAAAGTCATAGTGTTTAAGGAGCTACATAATGATCCTTATTTTGGTCATCCTAGAGTGACCAAGTTAATGACAGAGCTAAAACCATTATATTTATAAAAAGGAATCAAGAAGCATGCAATTAATTTTATGTCAAGATGTCTAGAATATCAATAGGTAAAAGTAGAACATGTTCATCCTATGAGATTGTTGTATCCTCATGACATTCCTAAATGGAAGTGGTAAGAATTATTATGTAATTTATCTAAATATTACCCATGTATATAAATAAGCATGATATGATCTTAGTTGTGGTTGAAAAACTAACCAAGGTGGCACATTTTATACTAAGCAAGTTGATAGGTGATGCAATGGTTTTCTCAAAAAGGTTTGTGTATGAAATTTATAGGGGCCATTTTTTATGGTAACAGATGCATATAGAGATGGTCTAGGAGGAGTTATACTACATGAAGGATCAATGGTAGCTTATGAATCAAGTAAATTTAAGCCTTATGAATAAAATCATGCTCTAGATGATTTAGAATTGGTTGTTATAATGCATGCATTACCTATTGGGGAAACTTTTTGTCTCAAAACTAAAAATATAGGAGTGTAGTATATCTTAACCTAGCCAAATTTTAATTCTTATCAAAGGAGATGGCTTGATTTTTTGTCAAACTATGACTTTGATATAAATAACATAACAGGCAAGGAGAATAGAGTTGAAGATTCTCTTAATTGTAGAAGGTACATAGAAGTTATGGATACTATTATAAGTACATTTAGAGATGAATTTCTAAAATTATCTCTATAAGATGAATTCTTTGATTAGGTTATGAAATTCATAACAAAAAACCTTCACAATCATAGATATGAAGGATTCCATTTTGATAACTATGGACTCCTAAGGTTCAAAGTGATAATGTATATACCATACAAAGAGAATTTGAGAGTCATGGTTCTTAAGGAACTACATAATTCTCCTTATTTTGGTCATATTAGAGTGACCAAGTTAATGTTAGAGTTAATACCATTATATTTTTAGAATGGAATTGAGAAGGATGCATCTTATGAAGGTTGATGTTAAAGGTGATTAAGGATAGTTGATAGTGTGTGATGTGATAAAGTGCATGGAATAATTTTTTCATGAGAGAGTTTTTTCATGAGAGAAATATAAAGAGAGAATTTGAAGTTAATTAATGTCTTATGTCTGCATAAAAGGTATAGGTCATTAATGTCAATTGCATAGGAAGCCCAATCATGACATGAATAAGTATGCACATGGTGAAATAAATAAGCACAAGCATGTGAAGTTCATATAAAAAAAAATTATCATGTTAATAAGGTATATAATCATTCATGAGAGATTCAAGGTGATCCTATAGTGGTAGAACCTTCAGTCTAAGTCTACATCCATATCGCTCTTACACCCTAACTGGCCTATTGAGGTATGAAGATCATATTTCAATTAAATTATGCATATTTGAACATGGAAAGAGGTAAGATAATTTTTTTATTATGATCACAAAGTTTGAGGTCAATATTTGAAATAAAAGTGCATGAATCACTATTTTAGGCCTTATCGAGCTCATAGAATGAGGTCTCAAACCCAAAAATCACTTTAAGATATTTATTGGCATGTATAACCTATAAATGGAATTATTATAAGTTAATTATATATGTGTAATGGTCCTATCTGAAATATTTATGCATTACTTTTGGATTCAAGTGGCAATCCTTTATAAACAATCATTAACACCAAAACTTGTGTTAAACCTCCCTAAAACCCTAATAAAGACTCGATATGAAATATTTTGTTCAAAAAATATTATAATTGATTAAAATTAATATATAATATATTATGTAATGTATTCAACTCTCCAAAGTACCTCTAGGTGGTGGTAGTTACTTAGATGAGAGAGAAAATGCACGGATATAGGCTTATTTGTCAAGAAATTATTATAGCTCTCAAATTTTGAGTTGGTTAAGAAAATAAAATGGATGGTATAATAATATAGAGACTAATTTTACAGTTAAATTATGATTTATGGATATTTTATATCCTTTAATTATTCTAATTTTATCATCTAAGTAAATTAGTCGTAGATAGACCTAATGGTGTGACTAATGTAAAACCCAGGCAAAGATGAAGAGATAGATTCAAAGGTTTGTACATGATATATTGAAGAAATAAATTACATTAATAATTTATTTATGAATTATAAGTCATGATAATTCTTTTATAATATTTGGAGATTAGTGTTTGTGGTGAAAATTTTGATCACAAGATGGCCTATCCAGTTCAGATAGGACTGTGAGATATAAGGTCAAGAAATTGGTCTACAAGACCAATATTTTCCATTAAAACATATGAATTTTATATTTTATTATGTTATTGATATATCATATCACATTTTTTATTCATTATTATTAATTACAAGTATCTACATAGGCATTGGAGGTCTAATTCATTATGACTAGTTTTTGAGGTGAATTGCCAGTTTTGAGTAATCAAATTATAGAGATGTTCTTGAGTGAAGGAGTTACAAGCATTTTTTTATGACCCTAAGGTCATGTATAATATTTTTCCATGTTTATTTTTTCATATTTTAGTATCTTAAGTGTTATTTAAGCTTTTTTTTTGTAAGATAGACTTTTGAGGTACATAGGCCTAATAGGGTAGTTTGTCCTAAAAGAGCTTTCATGATATGAATGAAGGATGAAAGTATAATAAATCATGGAAAAGGTTATAATAGTTAATTGGATAAGTATTTTAATGTATTTTATTTTTAGATAAATCCATATAGGCTTAAGAAGATCAAGTTTTGGTGTTAAGAGGATAAACCTAATGCAATTAGGTCTCCATGTGACCTAAAGGAGAAGTAAGGCCTAATTGAGTTATGGAAGACAAAAAGGGGTTAAAATTGTTATTTAACCATGTTCATAAGATTTATTAATACCTAATAAGTTTCTTACTTAATTTATTTAAGTTTTGTGGCTGACCAAGTGGTGTGTGACTATAAGACTAGTATATATACAAGGTAGTTTAGGCCTAATTTGAAGTGTTAAAAATAAGTGAATAAAATATTGCATAGTTGAGAAAAATGAGATCTTGATATGAGACCATAACATAAGATAAAAATTTTGGTGATAAAAAATCGTGAGGCAGAAAATTTAGTGTTGAATCACTTAGAGATTTGGTGCTTCCTTATAAGTAGGTGTTTGCTAAAACATAGTCAAGTAGGTGCTTGACTTTATGGGGGTTGGTGCTCCAAGTGTAGTTGGTTATCAAATAAATTTGGTATTTTTTTAATATGATAGTAGTACATTTTCAAATATATTAGTGTTTTTCTTTCCCTTGAGGATTTCCCACTCATATATGTGTTAGCTTGTTTTATACTATTTTGCATTGCTAGATCACTATATTGCTTTCATGTTTCATGAAATATTAAGTATAAGTGAAAGAAAGTTTTAAAACATTGATTCACCCCCCCCCCTTATTAGTTATCCTTCCACAAATTGGTATCAAATCTTGGTCCTTTTAAGCAAGCTTAATATCTTAAAGGATATCCTAAAAGCACAAACATATCTAGTTATTAAGTACAAGGAGGTTTCTCAACTAACAAGGCCTCTCTCTTTAGTGGGACTAGCTATGCATTTTGGAGCATCAAAATGAGTACCTATCTAATGTCTTTGGGATATGACATATGGCAATATATTTTTTATGGATTCACTCCACCTCCTACACCACCAACTAATGCAGTAAGAAATAATACAAATGAAAACAACTCTAAGGCAATGAATACTATCATATGTGGTCTTTCAAAGGTAGAATTTGTAAATGTCATGCATTGTGATATGAATAAAGGAATTTGGTAAAATTTTCAAACCATATCCACCAAAGGCAGTTTGAAATTTTGAGAATTAAAGAGGATGAAAAAATTACATCTTATCTTTTAAGAGTAGATGAAGTGGTAAATGGCATTAGAGGTATAGAACATAAGTTGGAAGAATAAATATTAATATAAAAGGTATTAATATCCCTAACATCTAGGTTTGATTCAAAAGTCTCTAATGTGGATCAGGTCAAATATCTCAACATACTATAGATGGATAAGCTTCATGGCATCTTGACTACCTATGAAATGAGAACAAGTGATGGAAGACCTTTCAAGAAGGAAGTTACATTCAAAGCTAAGAAAAAGTCATAAGGTAAAAACTGTAAAGGATTATGTTGATATAGATATTGATGATGAGAAGATAGAAGCTATGTTTATTATAAAATTAAGGAAAGGATAAGGTGAGTATAAGGTCAAGTTGTCATTTAAGTGTTTTAATTATGGTAATATTGGTCACTTTGCATCTAAGTACCCTAACAAAGATAAAAATGAGCATGATGGAGAGCATGATTAACATCATGGTGATGATAAGAAGTTCTATAAACCTGACAAGAGAAAAAAGAGTTTTAGGAAGTATGAAGGCAAGAAAGGGTCATTCAAGAACAAGAGAAGTTTCTCTACCAAATAAGATAGTAGCTCCTCTGATATAAGTGACATAAATATATTTTATAATGATGATGATATTAATGATCATGATAGTAATTAAACTCTATTCATGGCCATAGAAATATATAATGAATGTTGCTTAGAAGGGGAAAGTCTTATGGAAGATGAATAATTAGATGAAAAATAGGTTGAATTGAAACTTGAGTTAGAATTAGTGAGTGTTATAGAATAGTTGAATTTCAAAATAAGGAAAAATTAGAAACTAAGATCATTGGTTAAGAGTTACAAGGAACAAATCAATCTATTTAAAGAGAGACTAAATAACAACACCAATGAACCTGATGAGATCATTAAATATCTAGAAAATCAGAATGATATTGTCACTAAAAGTCTTAAGACCAAGGAGGAATAATGCATGAAGTTTTGAATATAAATGGAGTCCTTAAGGGGAAAATTGGATCAGGTAACAATCAAATTGAAGAAACATCAAAAAATTGTAAAAAGTACTAAAGTCCTTGGTGATAGTTTGAATAATCATATGTCTCCACATGACAAGTTAGGTATTAGGTTTAAATAAGACTAAAATTAAAACAAGGAGAGTCATACCTCAAAGGGTAATGGACCATAAAGAACTGATGCTACTGACAAAGTAAAGACATATTCATAAACTCTCAAATTTGAGACTCATATTTATCATCAACAAGTCATGAAGAATGTGACTCCTTTAAGAGACAATAAAGGTAGAGATACATCATTCAAAATTAGACAAACAAGGTATGTGAATCCTTTCAATAGTTATTATTTCTCATGCAATCAATATAGACATAGAGATATGGATTGTAGACATCATGCTATAATCAATCACTCGTGTAAGAATATGATGAATGTTTATTTCAATAGTAGAAGCATAATTATATGCTATATTTATGATCAAAGAGGACATATTATAAGGGATTGTAAGATGAGGCATATGAGGAAGATCAGTCAAGACAAAATGTTATATATTCATACCACTGAGAAGTAGATAAATAAGTTAGACATTGTGTACAAGGTGAAGGAGGAGCAAAAGACTAAAGGAGATAATTTATGATAGCTCAAACTGCCTTTCACATCCAAGATGAAGGTATGAAGTGGTATGTAGATAGTGTTTTCCCAAGTTACATGATATGGGATAATATCAAGTTCATTTTATTGAAGAAAAATGTTGCAAAGACAGTGAGATTTGGAGATAACACAACTACCAATATTATCGATAAGGGTATCTTAAGTTTGGACAATGGGAATACCAAGATAGATAATGTGTTGTATGTATAAGTATTGAAACATAAATTTCTTAGCATAATTCAAATATATAACCAAGGACACACACTAACCTTTCATGATAGAGGGTGTGATATAAGGAGATCCAAATTAAGAAGGCTAATTGTTAGTGTTAAGAGGACTGAGAACAATATGTATGTCTTGAATGAGATCAAGAAGGAAAGATGATTTATGATCAAGATCAATGAATTTTGGATATGGCATAAAATTTTGGTCCATATTAACTTTGATAATATATTCAAGATAATCTCTAAGAAGTCTATGAAGAATATGCCTAAGATCACCAAACCTGTAAACATACTTTGTAAGGCATGTCAACATGGTAAGAAAACTAGAAGAAGGTTTGATTCTAAGGAGTATTATACTACAAGACCTTTAAGGTTTGATTCTAAGGAGTATTCTACTACAAGACCTTTAGATTTAATACACACTAATATCTATGGACCTAAAATAATCCAAAGTATTTAAGGAGATATATATTTCATGTTACTCATAGATGACTACACAAGAATGACTTGGGTAGTATTCTTGAAAGAAAATTCAAAACTCTTGATAAGTTCAAGGCATTCAAGGATCTAGTTGAGAATGAAAATAATGTAAAGATAAAATTCCAAAGGTATTATAGAGGAGAGTTTTGGTCTAATGATTTTTATGAATTTTGTGAGGTCCATGTGATAAGAAGATAGTTCTCAATAGCTAGAACACCTTATCAAAATGGGGTAGTAGAAAGCAAGAATATTACAGTTCAAGAAATGATAAAGATTGTTCTAAATGAATAAATATTATCTGATGGATACAAGAGATATGCAATGAGAACTATAGTCTACATATTAAATAGAGGATAGATAATAATTAATGGTAACAAAACCCCTATGAATTATGGAAAGGTAGACCTATTAATGTGGAACACTTTAGAGTGTTTAGAAGTAAATGCTTCATCAAAAAAGATGAAGAAGACTTAGGTAAGTTTGATTATAGTTTTGATGAAGGAATATTCTTGGGATACTCATCAGTAAGTTAAGCCTATAGATTCTATAATAAGAGGTTATAGAAGATAGTGGAAAGCACCAATGTGAAGATTGATGAGATGAGTTTTAATAAGTCACACTATCAGTCAAAGGATGCATCAAATAACTTGGACTCTAATAATGAAGAAGTAATAATAGAGATACATGAGTAAGAATAAAAAGTTGAGGAAAGATAATATTTAAAAGGTCCTTTAAGATAGATTCAAAGAGACCATCTTGAATCACAAATCATTGGCAATAAAGATGTAGTTATGAAAACAAGTAAAAAGATTGTAAGTAACCTAAATCAAAATAATGTTGATCTATTGTCTAATATTGAACATAATAACCTTGTAGAAGAAAGTAAATATAATTTTTGGATAGGTGATATGAATGAGTTATACCAAATATAAAATAATAAGGCTTGGGAATTAGTTCTTGGGCCTAAAGACAAGAATTTCATTGGCACAAAATGGAGTTTAGGAAAAAGTTGAATTAATATGGAGAAGTCACTATTAACAAGGATATATTGGCATTAAAGGGGTATGATAAAGTATAAGGGGTATATTTTAAGGATACCTTTGCTCTAGTATAAATATTGGAGGTTATCAGATTATTTTTAGCATATTCAGGATTCAAAAGGTTCAAGGTGTATCAGATGGATGTTAAATCAGATTTGTTGAATGGTAACTTAGACGACGAGGTGTACATAGAGAAACCTAAGGGTTTCTCATTATTAGATAATAATGACACTGTATGTAGATTGAAAAAGGATATTTATTGTTTAAAGCAAGCTTCTAGAGCTTGGTACGCCAGATTGGATAAGTGCCTATTGGACCAAGGATTCAAGAGAGGAGTAACAAATAGTAATCTATATATAAAGACATAAAATGATCATTAGTTGATAGTGGTTTTCTATGTGGATGACATCATATTTGGTGAAAATAGTGAAAGTATGACTAAGGCCTTTTTAGATGTGATGAATAAGGAGTTTGAGATGTCCATGCTAGGAGAACTATCATTATTCATTGAGTTACAAATAAATCAATCAAAAAGAGGTATATTCATTTCACAAGATAAGTACATAAGAGAGATGTTGAATAAATTTGAGATGGAATATTTCAAGGCTATTAACACACCTATGATCATAAGGTGTAAGTTAAAAAAGAAAGATGAATCTCCAAAGGTCAATCATACATCATATAGGTTAATGATTAGAAGTTTTCTATACATTACTGCCTCTAGACCTAACATCATGTAAGAAGTAGGTCTTGTGGGAAGATTTCAAGTAGACCCAAAGGAAAATAATTTACAAGTACTCAAAAATATACTTAGGTATCTCAAGGGAAATATTAAGTTTGGGTTGTGGTATCTAAGGAGAAAGAAGTTTAACTTGACAACCTATATAAATACAGACTAGGATATACCAAAGTTGAGTTATATTACCAAGGTTTCATTGAGAGTTTTCCAAAATATATAGGTCATACAAGGGTCCTTATAATATATGTATTTTTATAGAATTTTGTGTAACATGTAAATTTCCTACATAAACCTTTTGGCCAAAATAATTACATCATCTATCAAATTGACCAGTATAAAATGTACCACCTTGGTTAGTTTGTAAACCACCACTAATATCGTATCATGCTTATATATACACATGGGTAATCCTTAGATAAATTCCATACTAATTAATTTCCACTTCCATTCAATAATGTCATGAGGATACACCAATCCCATAGGATGAACATGTTTTGCTTTTACCCATTGAAATTCTAAACATATTGACACCAAATCATTTATTAGAAGCATAATTAATGAGAGGGGTGGTGAATCATTGTTTTAAAATTTTATTTCACTTCTAATTAATCATTCATGAACCATGAAAGCAACATAGTGATCTATCAATGCAAAATGAACCATTCAGATGAGTATGAAGCAAGATAACACATATATGAGTGGGAAAACCTCAATGGGAAGAAAAAACACAATGATATATGAAAATGGAATATTTTACTATAAAAAAATACCAAATTTATTTGATCATAAACTAAATTTGGAGCACTAACCCCAATAAATTCAAGTACCCACTTGACTAAGATTTAGCAAGCACATACTTGCAAAGAAGCACTAACTCCCTGAGTAACTCAGCACTGAATCAACCACCTCATGATTTTTTATCACCACACCTCTACTCTTCTATTATGGTCTCATTTAAATACCTCCTTTTGATCAACTATGCAATATTTTATTCACTTATTTTATCTACTTCAAATTAAGCCTAAACTACCTTGTATATATACTAATCTCATGGTCACACACCACTTTGTCAGTCAAACACCTTAAATATCTTAGGATAACCACTTAATATGTCTTAATACATCCTAATAACATGACTCAATCATAATTTGAACCCCTTTTGGTCTGCCACAACTCAATTAGGCCTTACTCCTCCTTTAGGCCAAAGAGAGACCTAATTACATTAGGTGTGTCCTCATAACACCAAAACTTGATATTATTAGGCCTATATGGATTTATGAAACAATAAAAAACCATTAAAAACTTATAAAATTAACTCTTATGACTTCTTCAATTCTTGATTAGACTTGCATCCTTTGTTCATATCATGAAATCTCTTTTAGGACAAACTGCCCTATTAGGTCATGTACCTCAAAAGTCTATCATAAATTAAAGAAGCTTAAATTACCCTTAAGATACTAAAATATGAAAAATTAAACATGTAAATATATAATCCATGACCTTGAGTTAATCATTAAATGCTTGGAACACCTTTACTCATGAGATAAAGGCTCAAGAACATCTCTACAACTCACTTACTCAAAACTGCGAATTCACCTCAAAAACCAATCATGATGAATTAGAACTCTAATTCCTATGTAGACAATTTTCATGAATCATAATGAATAAAAATTTTCTTATGATATTTATATAACATCCTTAGATATAAAATTCATATGGTCTAATGGCAAATATTGATCTTGTAGACCAATTTCTTGACCTCATATCTCAGTCTTATCTATACTAGATAAACCATTTTGTGAGAAAAATTTTAACCACATACATTTATTTCATTTTATAATTTATTTTATCAATATATCATGTATAGGCCCTCAAATTTATCTCATCTATGCTTGGGTTTTACACTATTCACACCATTAGGTTTGTTTGCAATTGGCTTACTTGGATGATCAAATTAGAAAAAATTAAGCATATAACCTATCCATAAATCATCATGAACATGTAAAATGAGTCTCTATATTCTTCTAAGATCCATTTTATTTTCTTAACCAATTAAATTTTTGAGAGCTACAATAATTTCTTGATAAATAAGCTTGTATATATGCATTATCTCTCTCATCTGACTAATCACCACTACTTGGAGGTACTTGGGAGAGTTGAAAACATGATCCAATATATTATTTATTAATTTTAATCCATCCTAATATATTTTGAACAAAATATTTCATAGTAGGTCCTTATTAGGGTTTTAGAGGGTTTAACATAGGTTTTAGTGTTAATGATTGTTCTTAAAGGACTACCACTTGAATCTAAAAATAATGCCTAAAGATCTTAGGTATGAGACTTAAAAATATCTCCTTAATATATTAGACTCCCATGTAGAGGTTACATGTGCCAACAAATGTCTGAAAGTGCTTCTCAGGTTTGAGACCTCATTTTATGAGCTCGAGAAGGCCTAAAATAGTGATTCATGCACTTTTATTTCAAATATTGACCTTAAACTTTGTGATCATACCAAAAATAACTTATCTTACCTATATCCATTCTCAAATTTTCATACTTTCTTTTAAATCTGACCTTCATACCTCATTAGGCCAGGCAGGGTCTAAGAGTGATCTAGGTGCAAACTTATACTAAAGGTTCTACCCATATAGATTGGCCTTTAAACCCTAATGAATGATTATATGCCTTATTCACATCCTTAAATAATTACCTAAAACATTCACATGCCTATTTTCATTTATTTCACCATGCACATACATCTTCATTATCTACTTGTGAGGCTAAGCACATTATAGTGGCTTCATGTTGTACTCAAGTCTTATGGATGAGACAAACCTTAAAGGACTATAAAGTGGAGTATGATAGTCCTAGTCCTATCTTTTATGATAATACAAGTTATATAAGTGTATTATATAAAATATTTATTCACTTAAGGACTAAGCACATTCCCATTAGGTATCATTTCCTAATAGAACATGTAAGTGAACAAAATGCCAAGATTGAGTATGTATCTATTAAGGATCAAATTATATATATTCTAGCCAAGCCACTTCTAAAGAAAACATTTGAACATATAAGATAGGAATTGGGTGTAATTCCTACCCCTATAAATCATTAATGAAGCCAAGTACTTAGGGGGATCTAATCAATTGGTTCATTAGCTCTAAGACCAAGTGAGTAGTGCCAAGAAGGTATGCATGGAGATATGGGATCATGCTTGTATGATGCTTAATTGACTCATAATCCTATGTGTTGAGTTTTCTAGTTTCAAGAGGTGTGATTCAGGAAGTTTTAGGTATCTCTTTATCATTAATTTCAAAGGTGGAGAAAGTTTAGAATGGGGAAGAAACATCCTATTGAGAGAAGTTTTTGAGTTTTGTTGTCATCAATGACAAAGGGGGAGATTGATGAGTATTGTCATTAATGTCAAAAGTGCATCTTGTGAAGGTTTATGTCAAAGGTGATTAAGGATAGTTGATAGTGTGTGATGTGACAAGGTGCATAGAAGAATGTTGTCATGAGAGAGTGTTATCATGATAGAAAGAGAAAGATAGAATTTAAAGGCAACTAATGTCTTATGTCTGCATAGAAGGTTTAGGTCCTTGATGTCAAGTACATAGGAAGCTTAGTCATGACATGAAGAAGTATGTGCATGGTGAAATAAATTAACATGGTCATGTAAATGTTGTATGTAATTTTTTGTGCATGTGGATAAGGTATATAAGCATTTATGAGAGTTTCAAGGTCAGCCTATAGGGGTAGAACCTTCAGTCTAAGTTTACACCTAGATCACTCTTAGACCCTACTTCGAATAATGAGGTATAAAGGTCAGATTTAAATGAAATTATGCACATGTTATCATGTAAATAGTTAATATAATTTTTTTTTCCTATGATCACAAAGTTTGAGGTCAATATTTGAATTAAAATTGCATGAATCACTATTTTAGGCCTTCTTGAGCTCACAGAATGAGGTCTCAAACCTGAGAAGCACTTTCAAATAGTTATTGACACATGTAACCTCTACATGGGAGTCTGATAAATTAACAAGATATGGGGAAAGGTTTTACCTAATATCTCTAGGCATTAGTTTTATGTTCAAGTGGCAGTCCTTTATGAACAATCATTAACACCAAAACCTTTGTTAAACCCCCTAAAACTCTAATAAGGACCCAATATGAAATATTTTGTTTAAAATAGATCAATATAGATTAAAATTACTATATAATATATTATATAACGTATTCAAATCTACCAGGTACCTCCAGGTGATGGTGGTTAGTCAGATGAGAGATAAAATGCATAGATACAGGCTTATTTATCAAGAAATTATTGTAAATCTCAAAATTTGAATTGGTCAAGAAAATAAAATGGATGGTATAATAATATATATGAAAATTATACATGTCCATTATGATTTATGTATAGGTTCTATCCTTTAATTTTTCTAATTTGATCATCCAAATAAGCTAGTCATAAATAGGCCTAATGGTGTGGATAGTGTAAAACCTAGGCATAGATGAAGAGATAAATTTGAGGACATGTGCATGATATATTGATGAAATGAAGTGTATCAAAAAATTATTTATGAATTATAAGTCATGATAATTATTTTATAATCTTTTGAGGTCAAATCATGTGTTTAAAAAGTTTCTCACAAAATGGTCTATCTGGTTTAGATAAGACTGTGAGATATGAGGTCAAGAAATTGGTCTACAAGACCAATATTTGCCATTAAAACATATGAATTTTATATATAATGATGTTATATAAATCACATAGGACCATTTTTATTCATCAAGATTCATGACAAGTGTCTACATAGGCATTAGAGGTCTAATTTATCATGACTGGTTTTTTAGGTGAATTGGTAGTTCTGAGTAAGCGAGTTACAGAAATGTTCTTGAGCCTTTATCTCCTAAGTGAAGGTGTTCCAAGAATTTTTTGATGAACTTAAGGTCATGGATAATATATTTACATGTTTAATTTTTCATAATTGAGTATCTTAAGGATTCTTCAATCTTCTTTTTTGTAAGATAGACTTTTGAGATACACATGCCTAATAGGGTAGTTTGTCCTAAAAAAGATTTCATGATATGAACAAAGGATGCAGGTAAAATAAATCATGGAGGAGGTCATAATATTTTATTCTATAAGTGTTTTAATGTTTTTTTAATTGTTTTATAAATCCATCTAGGCCCAAGAATATCAATTTTTGGCATTAAGAGGATAGACCAAATGCAGTTAGGTCTCTATGTGACTTAAAGGAGGAGTAAGGCCTAATTGAGTTATGGTAGACCAAAAGTGGTTAAAATATTGATTAAATAATGTTCATAATATTTTTTAATACCTATTAATTGGTTTCCCTAATATATTTAAGGTGTGTGGCTGACAAAGTGGTGTGTGACCATGAGATTAGTATATATACAAGGCAGTTTAGGCCTGATTTGATGTAGGCCAAATAAGTGAATAAAATCTTGCATATTTGATCAGAAGGAGGTATTAAAATGAGAAAATATTAGAATATAAAAATTTTGGTGATAAAAAATCATTAGGTGGTTGAGTCAGTGTTGATTCACTTGGGGAGTTGGTGTTTCCTTACAAGTAGGTGCTTGTTAAATCCTAGTCAAGTGGGTGCTTGACTTTATTGGGGTTGGTGCTCCAATTTGAGTTTATGCTCAACTAAATTTGGTATTTTTTATATTATAGTATTCCATTTACATATATCATAGTGTTTTTTCTTCCCCTTGATGTTTTCCCACTCATATATGTGTTATCTTGTTTCATACTCATCTAAGTGGTTCATTTTGCATTGCTAGATTACTATATTGCTTTCATGGTTCATGAATGATTAATTATAAGTTAAATAAAGTTTTAAAACACTAATTCACCACCCATATCATTAATTATTCTTCCAACAATTGATTTGGTGTCAATATGTTTATAATATCAATGGGTAAAAGCAGAACATGTTCATCTTATGGGATTGGTTTATCCTCATGACATTATTGAATGGAAGTGGAAAGTCATTAGTATGTAATTTGTCCAAGGATTACCCATGTATATAAATAGGCATGATATGATAGTATTGGTGGTTTAAAAACTAACCAAGGTGGCACATTTTATACTGATCAATTTGATAGATGATGCAATCATATTGGCCGAAAGGTTTATATAGGAAATTTACATGTTACACAAAATTCTATAAAAAAAACATAAACTATAAAGAACCTCATATCACCTATATATTTTTGAAAACTCTTAATGAAACCTTGATAATATAACTCAACTTTGGTATATCCTATCATCCTAAAATAGATGGGTAAATAGAAAAAGTAAAGGAGGTTTTTTTTTTAAAATGAGGATGTATTACATGGACCAGTAATACAAGTGGGAAGATTATATTTTTTTAGTTAATTTTGCATACAATAATTATTTCTATTCATCTCTGAAAATGGCACCATTTGAGGCCCTATATGACAAAAAATTTATAAATCCTATTAATATGGATAAATTAGAAGACATTAGTTTTTAGGCCTGAAATTCTTGCTAAAATGGAATAGTAGGTAAAGTTGATTAGAAAAATGTTGGATGAAACTCATGACTGGAAAAAAAATACATATGCTAATTTGAAGAGTATGGAAAGGTATTTATTTATTGGAGAAAAAAATTTATTATTTCAAACCCCAAAATATTTCAATAGTGAAATTAACAACTAGATATGTGGGACCTTTCGAGGTTCTAGAAGTGATTAACCTTCTTGTATAAAAATTTCCTTTTCCACTAAAACTTTCTCAAATTCATAATATTTTAATGTGTCTTAATTGAATAAATATGTGGTTAATCCCTCACATGTGCTTGATTGAAATTTTTTACAAGTACTCTATCCATGAATGGCAACAATAGAGCCTCTAAAAATACTTAACAGATGCAAGCTTAGCTTGCATAATAGATAAGTGACTCGATACAAGATCCAATGGACCAATATTCTAAAGATAGTGCCACTTGAGAGGATTATGAATAATTCCATAAGTTGTTTCCACATTTGTTTCATTAAATATGTTGAACATATATGTTTTAATTTTTTTTAAATAGTGTCATCAGGGTGATGACCTATTTAACAAGAGAGGATGTTACATCTCATCATATCCATAACAAACAACACATATTTTAAACAAATAATTAGATTATTGGTTAGTGGGAATATTTAGTTGTTTACTATTGTGATTATTTTATTATGATTATTTTATTTTTTATTTTGAATCTTTATTTTCACCATATCTATTTATAAAATAATCTATGGTTAATGATTAACTTTTATGCATTTTGGTAGGGATATTTCATTGGTATTTATATCATTTATTATGAGTTGGTTTTTCCAACCAGTTTGATATAAAATGGAGTAACTACATCATATCAATCTAAGGTGGATGCATGATAATTTTCCCCTTGTAGATTAGTATTGAGGGAGAGCATCATAAGGGAGAGAGAAGCATATCATGATATTTGGGAGTACATAGAGCCTTCTAAGAACTACCCCACACACATACACATATATTATTGTCTAATTTTAATTGTTTAAATTACATTTTAGTCCTATGTTTGTTTCCATGTATGGTAACAGATGTTTTATTACTCTTAAGAATAATATTTAATAAATAATGTCATATTGATTAATCTATGTATGACCATCTTTATTTAGTGAATATCATATTTATTATGATTTAGGGACTAGATCTAAATAACTTATCATTACTTGTGACCATGTTGTTTATTTATATATCTATGAACTAATTAATAGTTTAATTAGTATTGTATTTAATGGCGTGCATGATGGGTGTCCTAAAAATACTTTTGTTAGTGACATGATCAAGTCTTATTCTACCTACACCCTTATTGTGAATCTATGTACATTTATACTGCATAAGACTTATAATTAATATATGGGTTGTAATATGTTTAATTGGTAACTATAGATGATATTTTATGTATTAGATAGCACCTCAATCCTATACACTTGGAAAACTCAGACATTGGCCATTACTCATGGTTGTAGACCTTTCCCACTTTCAAAAGTTTCAAATGTGTTCTATCTTGTGCCCCTTGGCCTATCTCTTGGTCTGACCAATCTTATGGTTATGATCTAAACCTGTTATCTTTCCTAAAATACTTAAAACCTTATTATCTTTCACCTCAAAAATTATTGATCCTTTACTTTCTTTCCTACTCCTTGGACACTAGCATCTTAGATAAACACATGCATTGATGTAGGTGTCCTTCTTTGAGACAAGTGTCCAATTCCCTAAAGTCACATAATTAAAAAATTAAATGTATCCTAATGGTCAACCTAAGTTTTTTTAATGGGAGTTATTTCTCCAATGGGATTGATATAAATACAATATCAATCCTCACTCATTTCTCACCTAGAAAAAACTAAGGCAAATTATAACAAGCATTAAATCAAGCACTCAATAAAGCAAAACTTTCCTATTTTATCCTATTCTCATATCATTCATAGGAATAAAGCATATACTATTCTGAAATACTAAAGGAATATCATAAAATCTCAATTTTCCAATTTATAAGCTAGGCCACTATTGTACTTCCTTTCTACATATTACATAATTCACACACAAGCCAACACATAGGGGAAAAATAAATCAGTTTAAGGCCCTAGATATGTAGATAGTGCTCAATGATAGAGGGGTCTCAGGGTCATCTCAACACTATTCCCACTAACCCATTTTTCCCTAAGGTCACTATGAAGATGAAGAACTAGGGTTTTAAAATTTCATGAGGAGTAATAGTCCATGATCTGAATCTCAATGCACTAGAGTGAAGGTGAAGACAAACCCAGAAACATCCAGGTGGTCATTTCCTTTTCTAATAGGTATTTTATATAGGACACTTACATTTATTTTAGATAGTATAGTTGACATAACTGTCCAAGGTTGATCTTAGTTTCTACAGCTCTAAAGGCACCCAATCTAGAATCTAACAACTATTCTAGAATCTTCTTCCAGTCTATTTTATGCATGTCCTAGATCTATAACTATATTAGCATTAGAAATAGCTAATTACAATGTTTCTTTGTCATTTATATATCTAGTATAGTTGTTACTATTTTTAGCCTATATCAATTTAAATAATTCAACATATGTTATATATGAGTTTAGTATCTAATTATCTTGCTATAAAGATAGTTTTATCACCCTTGTACTGTAAGTTATCTCTATCCCATTTAACCTTAGATAACCCCAATATATATTTTTAATGTTAAAAATTTGGTGAATTTGAACTTTGAAAACTAAACCCTAGGTGGTTTATGGTTTTATTTTCTTGATTGTTGTACTTTGTTACAATTTTTAATTTATTCTTCATTTATGAAGCAATGGAAAATGTTAATGAAAAAACTCATTTTTAAATGGAAGATAAATAATCCTCAATCACTCATCTCAATAATAACAAAGGCTTAATGGATGCATTTTTGTATGTTGTGTGAGATGACATCAATAAACATGATAAGGCTAGGGCCTCCTCACCTAATCATGGTGAATCTTTATAAGATACTACAACTGATTCCATACCTATCAATCTACCTACATCTAGTGGAGGCATATATTATGCCTTCCAACCTTTGTTTTCTAAAACTACTATTGTTATATTTACCATGAGGCTAACAAATGTTTCAACTCAAATAATATTTTATATGCTTATTCAAACCATGATTACATCCCCTTTAGTGACTACTCATATTTTTAATCTAAATCCCAATGCAGCCATATTTCAAACACTCCTTCAAGTTATAAATACCTTCGAGGACAAGGTTACAAACATTGAAAAAAATGATTTAAAGTTTCCTCATGCTATTGATTCCCAAGATGTGTTACATAACCCTCTTGACTTGAGATATATTTACACCCTTTTTCAAATGGTTTTATTGCAGCTAAGTTCACATAATATGATGACAAGGGTGATCTTGAACAACATATTTGATCCTTTTATGTGGCATTCCTTAACTATGCTTCCAATGATAAACTTTTGACTAAATTATTCCCAAGAAGCCTCAAGGACTATGCTTTGATGTGCTTCTATGATTTACCTCCATAATATGTCAAAGAATTCAAACTTATTGTAGATCAATTTTTGGCACACTTTTCCATTAATATTTACAAAAAGGTTTCCTATGCTCAAATTGCCAAAATTAATTAAGGAACAAATGAACCTATTAATGAATATGGCTTGAGGTACAAGACAATATTGGCTAAAATGACTAATCACATGGTAGATAAGGAGTTGAAATACATATTCAATTAAATTTTTCTTGATCCTTTACATGAGTCCATTGTTTCAAGAAGTTAAAATATTTTTATGACTTGTGTTATGTTGTATAAGACCATGAAATGAAGCTTATTTCATTGGATAAGATCAAGTATATAGAAAATACACTAGTTGCATCTACATCCAGTACCAATTTTATAATCAAATTAAGTTATAAGGTAAAACCTCCTAAGCCTAAAAAGGAAGTAACCACCACGGTTAATGCATTTTTATAGCACCTAATATACTTGTCTTATCTAATTCACCAAAGAGACAATTTACATGCTTACCTGAGTCTCTTGATTCATTATTCTCATAGCTAGTAGAGTGTTATCTTATATCTCTACCTCATCCTATAGAGGTTTATATAAATAAACCTCTACCCAAAGGATATGATGTGAATGCTTATTTTTATTATCACTACGGATAAGGGCATTATACATTCAGATGTTTTACCTTGAAGCATAAGATCCAAGACATCATTAATGACCAAAATATTACATTTGATGATTCTCCCAAGGAATCCAGTTCACAACTTGGTGATCACTAAAAATATAAATTACTTAACAATCCTTTGTAAGACCATTATAATAAGGAACTATAAGTACAAATGGAATATAATACACATCCTCCTCCATCACATTATGGGCACCATTAGTTGGGATTATTGCTATTTATACATGACATATACCTCCTATAGTTTAGAGACATTCTATTATTTTCAATGAAACTAAGATTATAGATGATAACTCTGATATTTATTCAATAATTCCTTGATCACTAGCCTATACATAATGTTATGATTGATAATGGTGTAAGTGAAAACGTTTACACTATGACATTAATTGTGCATTTGGGTTATACTCATCATGATTTTCTTCTTTCTAATAGATTAGTTAAATCATTCAATCAAACCTCCCAAAAGGTTCTTGGTGAGATTGACCTACCTTTATAGGTTGGTCCCACACATGTGGTTACTACCTTTTCAGTTATACCTTCCACTAGAATATTTGATATGTGATTGGAAATACCTTGGATCCATACTCTTTGAGTGATACCTTATATAGTGTATGAATGTGTTAAATACATTTATCCAATCAGGGAATTATAGTTTCCTAAATCCCATATGTGCATCCTATTAAATAAGAAAAACTTATACCCTAGCAACTAACTATCAAACCTACTAAGGTTAATCCACCATGAAAGGGTAAGTAATAGGAAATATCCTTTACTAGGTGGTTAGTACTTGAGAGACCATAACATCAAAGATATACAATAGATTCCATAGAATCCTCATCTTCTATTATGCATCATATTCAGACATCTTAAACACCTAAACATGATTATACTATTGTTATTCCAAAGAAACCATGGAGTATATAAACTTGGGTTCCACCTCAAAGTCTTATTATATATACATAGAGCATCATAGACACTACATTAATAGATATTTCACCTATATATGCTCCTTGGTATTTTCACAAAATACTTACACCAGGTTTCAAGTGGGGAGATACCTATGACCATTCCTTAGATGGGATCATAGGATGGTGTTTCCTCTTCAAATATTCTAAAAATACCAAAAAAAAACATTCAAAAATCCAAAAATATTTTTAGCATTAATATACTCTATTATCTCCTTGGCATATATATATATATATATATATATATATATATATATATATATATATATATATATATATTAGTGAAGGTGAAGACAAACCCAGAAACATCCAGGTGGTCATTTCCTTTTCTAATAGGTATTCTATATAGGACACTTGAATTTATTTCAGATAGTATAGTTGACATAAATGTCCAAGGTTGATGTTAGTTTCTACAGCTCTAAAGGCACCCAATCTAGAATCTAACAATTATTCTAGAATATTCTTCCAGTCTGCTTTATGCATGTCCTAGATCTATAACTATATTAGCATTAGAAATAGCTAATTACAATGTTTCTTTGTCATTTATATATCTAATATAGTTTTTGTTACTATTTTTAGCCTATATCAATTTAAATAATTCAACATATGTTATATATGAGTTTAGTATCTAATTATCTTGCTATAAAGATAGTTTTATCACCCTTGTACTGTAAGTTATCTCTATCCCATTTAACCTTAGATAACCCCAATATATATTTTTAATGTTAAAAATTTGGTGAATTTGAACTTTGAAAACTAAACCCTAGGTGGTTTAGGGTTTTATTTTCTTGATTGTTATACTTTGTTACAATTTTTAATTTATTCTTCATTTATGAAGCAATGGAAATTGTTAGTGAAAAAACTCATTTTTAAATGGAAGATAAATAATCCTTGATCACTCATCTCAATAATAACAAAGGCTTAATGGATGCATTTTTGTATGTTGTGTGAGATGATATCAATAAACATGATAAGGCCAGGGTCTCCTCACCTAATCATGGTGAATCCTTATAAGATACTACAACTGATTCCATACCTATCAATCTACCTACATCTAGTGGAGGCATATATTATGCCTTCCAACCTTTGTTTTCTAAAACTACTATTGTTATATTTACCATGAGGCTAACAAATGTTTCAAATCAAATAATATTTTATATGCTTATTCAAACCATGATTACATCTCCTTTAGTGACTACTCATATTTTTAATCTAAATCCCAATGGGGCCATATTTCAAACACTCCTTCAAGTTATAAAGACCTTGGAGGACAAGGTTACAAACATTGAAGAAAATGATTTAAAGTTTCCTCATGCTATTGATTCCCAAGATGTGTTACATAACCCTCTTGAACTTGAGATATATTTACACCCTTTCTCAAATGGTTTTATTGCACATAAGTTCACATTATATGATGACAAGGGTGATCTTGAACAACATATTTGATCCTTTTATGTGGCATGCCTTGACTATGCTTCAAATGATAAACTTTTGACTAAAATATTTGCAAGAAGCCTCAAGGACTATGCTTTGATGTACTTCTATGATTTACCTCCCTAATATGTCAAAGAATTCAAACTTATTGTAGATCAATTTTTGGCACACTTTTCCATTAATATTTACAAAAAGGTTTTCTATGCTCAAATTGCCAAAATTAAGTAACAAATGAACCTATTAATGAATATGTCTTGAGGTACAAGAAAATATCAACTAAAATGACTAATCATATGGTAGATAAGGAGTTGAAATACATATTAAATTAAAGTTTGCTTGCTCCTTTACATGAGTCCATTGTTTTCAAGAAGTTAAAATATTTTTATGACTTGTTTTATGTTGTATAAGACCATGAAATGAAGCTTATTTCATTGGATAAGATCAAGTATATAGAAAATACACTAGTTGCATCTACATCTAGTACCAATTTTATAATCAAATTAAGTTATAAGGTAAAACCTCCTAAGCCTAAAAAGGAAGTAACCACCACGGTTAATGCATTTTTATAGCACCTAATATACTTGTCTTATCTAATTCACCAAAGAGACAACTTACATGCTTACTTGAGTCTCTTGATTCATTATTCTCATAGCTAGTAGAGTGTTATCTTATATATCTCCCTCATCCTATAGAGGTTTATATAAATAAAACTCTACCCAAATGATATGATGTGAATGCTTATTTTTAGTATCACTAGGGATAAGGACATTAAATAGTCAAATGTTTTACCCTGAAGCATAAGATCCAAGACATCATTAATGACCAAAATATTACATTTGATGATTCTCCCAAGGAATCTAGTTCACAACTTGGTGAACACTAAAAATATAAAATATTTAACAATCCTTTGTAAGACAATTATAATAAGGAACTAGAAGTACAAATGGAATATAATACACATCCTCCTCCATCACATTATAGGCACCATTAGTTGGGATTATTGCTATTTATACATGACATATACCTCCTATAATTCAGAGACATTCTATTTTTTTCAATGACACTACTATTATAGATGATAACTCTGACATTTATTCAATAATTCCTTGACCACTAGCCTATACATAATGTTATGATTGATAATGGTGTAAGTGAAAATGTTTGCACTATGACATTAATTGTGCATTTGGGTTATACTCATCATGATTTTATTCTTTATACTAGATTAATTAAATCATTCAATCAAACCTCCCAAAAGGTTCTTTGTGAGTTTGACCTACCTTTATAGGTTGGTCCCACACATGTGGTTACTACCTTTTCAGTTATACCTTCCACTAGAATCTTTGATATGTGATTGGAAATACCTTGGATCCATGCTCTTTGAGTGATACCTTATTTAGTGTATGAATGTGTTAAATACATTTACCTAATCAGGGAATTACAGTTTTCTAAATCCCATATGTACATCCTATTAAATAATAAAAACTTATACCCTGGTAGCTAACTATCAAACCTACTAGGGTTAATCCACCATGAAAGGGTAAGTAATAGGCAATTCCATTTACTAGGTGGCTAGTACTTGAGAGACCATAACATCAAAGATATACAATAGATTCCATAGAATCCTCATCTTCTATTATGCATCATATTTAGACATCTTAAACACCTAAACATGATTATACTATTGTTATTCCAAAGAACCCATGGAGTATATAAAATTGGGTTCCACCTCAAAGTCCTATTATATATACATAGAGCATCATAGACACTACAGTAATAGATATTGCACCCATATATGCTCTTTGGTATTTTCACAAAATACTTACACCAGGTTTCAAGTGGGGAGGTACCTATGACCATTCCTTAGATGGGATCATAGGATGGTGTTTCCTCTTCAAATATTCTAAAAATACCAAAAAAAAAAACATTCAAAAATCCAAAAATATTTTTAGCATTAATATACTCTATTATCTCCTTGGCATATATATATTAGTGAAGACAAACCCAGAAACATCCAGGTGGTCATTTCCTTTTCTAATAGGTATTCTATATAGGACACTTGCATTTATTTTAGATAGTATAGTTGACATAATTGTCCAAGGTTGATGTTAGTTTCTACAGCTCTAAAGGCACCCAATCTAGAATCTAACAATTATTCTAGAATCTTCTTCCACTCTATTTTATGCATGTCCTAGATCTATAACTATATTATCATTAGAAATAGCTAATTATAATTTTTCTCTGTCATTTATATATCTAATATAGTTGTTACTATTTTTAGCCTATATCAATTTAAATAATTCAACATATGTTATATATGAGTTTAGTATCTAATTAGCTGGCTATAAAGATAGTTTTATCACCCTTGTATTGTAAGTTATCTCCATGCCATTTAACCTTAGATAACCCCAATATATATATTTTTAATGTTAAAAATTTGATGAGTTTGAACTTTCAAAACTAAACCCTAGGTGGTTTATGGTTTTATTTTATTGATTGTTGTACTTTGTTACAATTTTTAATTTATTCTTCATTTATGAAGCAATGGAAAATGTTAATGAAAAAACTCATTTTTAAATGGAAGATAAATAATCCTCAATCACTCATCTCAATAATAACAAAGGCTTAATGGATGCATTTTTGTATGTTATGTGAGATGACATCAATAAACATGATAATGCTAGGGCCTCCTCACCTAATCATGGTGAATCCTTATAAGATACTACAAATGATTCCATACCTATCAATCTACCTACATCTAGTGGAGGTATATATTATGCCTTCCAACCTTTGTTTTCTAAAACTACTATTTTTATATTTACCATGAGGCTAACAAATGTTTCAACTCAAATAATAGTTTATATGCTTATTCAAACCATGATTACATCCCCTTTAGTGACTACTCATATTGTTAATCTAAATCCCAATGGGGCCATATTTCAAACACTCTTTCAAGTTATAAAGACCTTGCAGGACAAGGTTACAAACGTTGAATAAAATGATTTAAATTTTCCTCATGCTATTGATTCCCAAGATGTGTTACATAACCCTCTTGAACTTGAGATATCTTTACACCCTTTTTCAAATGGTTTTATTTCACCTAAGTTCACATTATATGATGACAAGGGTGATCTTGAACAACATATTTGATCCTTTTATGTGGCATGCCTTGACTATGCTTCCAATGATAAACTTTTGACCAAATTATTCCCAAGAAGCCTCAAGGACTATGCTTTGATGTGCTTCTATGATTTACCTCCCTAATATGTCAAAGAATTCAAACTTATTGTAGATCAATTTTTGGCACACTTTTCCATTAATATTTACAAAAAGGTTTCCTATGCTCAAATTGACAAACTTAAGTAAGGAACAAATGAACCTATTAATGAATATGTCTTGAGGTACAAGAAAATATTGGCTAAAATTACTAATCATATGGTAGATAAGGAGTTGAAATACATATTCAATTAAAGGTTGCTTGATCCTTTACATGAGTCCATTGTTTTCAAGAAGTTAAAATATTTTTATGACTTGTGTTATGTTGTATAAGACCATGAAATGAAGCTTATTTCATTGGATAAGATCAGGTATATAGAAAATACACTAGTTACATCTACATCTAGTACCAATTTTATAATCAAATTAAGTTATAAGGTAAAACCTCCTAAGCCTAAAAAGGAAGTAACCACCAGGGTTAATGCATTTTTATAGCACCTAATATACTTGTCTTATCTAATTCACCAAAGAGACAATTTACATGCTTACCTGAGTCTCTTGATTAATTATTCTCATAGCTAGTAGAGTGTTATCTTATATCTCTACCTCATCCTATAGAGGTTTATATAAATAAACCTCTACCCAAAGGATATGATGTGAATGCTTATTTTTATTATCACTAAGGATAATGACATTATACATTCAGATGTTTTACCTTGAAGAATAAGATCCAAGACATCATTAATGACCAAAATATTACATTTGATGATTCTCCCAAGGAATCCAGTTCACAACTTGGTGATCACTAAAAATATAAAACATTTAACAATCCTTTGTAAGACCATTATAATAAGGAACTAGAAGTACAAATGGCATATAATACACATCCTCCTCCATCACATTATAGGCACCATTAGTTGGGATTATTGGTATTTATACATGACATATACCTCTTATAGTTTAGAGACATTCTATTATTTTCAATGACACTAAGATTACAGATGATAAATCTGATATTCATTCAATAATTACCTGATCACTAGCCTATACATAATGTTATGATTGATAAGGGTGTAAGTGAAAATATTTTCACTATGACATTAATTGTGCATTTGGGTTATACTCATCATGATTTTCTTCTTTATAATAGATTAGTTAAATCATTCAGTCAAACCTCCCAATAGTTTCTTGGTAAGATTGACCTAACTTTATAGGTTGGTCCGACACATGTGGTTAATACCTTTTCAATTATACCTTCCACTAGAATATTTGATATGTGATTGGAAATACCTTGGATCCATACTCTTTGAGTGATACCTTATATAGTGCATGAATGTGTTAAATAAATTTAACCAATTAGAGAATTACAGTTTCCTAAATCCCATATGTGCATCCTATTGAATAAGAAAAACTTATACCCTGGCAGCTAATTATCAAACCTACTAAGGTTAATCCACCATGAAAGGGTAAGTAATAGGCAATTCCCTTTACTAGGTGGCTAGTACTTGAGAGACCATAACATGAAAGATATATAATAGATTCCATAGAATCCTCATCTTCTATTATGCATCATATTCAGACATCTTAAACACCTAAACATGATTATACTATTGTTATTCCAAAGAAACCATGGAGTATATAAAATTGGGTTCCACCTCAAAGTCTTATTATATATACATAGAGCATCATAGACACTACCATAATAGATATTGTACCTATATATGCTCCTTGGTATTTTCAAAACACTTACACCAGGTTTCAAGTGGGGAGATACCTATGACCATTCCTTAGATGGGATCATAGGATGGTCTTTCCTCTTCAAATATTCTAAAAATATCAGAAAAAACATTCAAAAATCCAAAAATATTTTTAGCATAAATATACTCTATTATCTCCTTGGCATATATATATTAGTTCCATGTTGATGTATGCCATATTAGTTACTTATACATACACATGTGTGTCACGCTTCTACGTGAGTGTGATACAAGCATACATAGATACACAATATATTCTTATTTTAGATGTTGGGCCTTCCTTATGATCACATCACCAAAATATTGGGAACATCCACTTATATGATCTTGATACATATTTTATATCATTTTATGGTCACCTTACATTATCATGTTTGATATCTTACGTACTTACACATTACTTTATCCATGATTATATGTTTCACAAGGAACTTGTTATGCTATGCACTTAACATTTTTTTCTAACATATTTAATCCATGGGATTATGATATGTTTATGTTTGTTGCTTATGCTTTCCTTTCTACACTTCCTTAAGTGTCTTGATTTTCAATTGTCTTGCTTGTTTGAGCATTAGAATTTGCTCCTTTGTTTTTAGCCTCCATGCCTATGTGTGCTTTTTTCTACATTTTAGCATATCATTATTTGTTATATGGAGATTTACATATGTCATCATTGATTTTGTGGACATTTGACTAAGTCATGTCCATTTTATTATGAAACATTTGAAAATACCCCTTATTTTCAGTCTCTTAAGACCATTGTATGTTTGTGTTTGTTTGCTTGTTAAGATTGTACTATTACTATCTAGATATTATCATGAGATTTATCATGCATATTAGGCCTTCATGTGATCACATTTTTCTATGTGATTCAATGTTACATTTAACTATACATGTGTTATGTGCTACATGGTTCCATTCATGGATTATAGAGTTGTTTTGTCCTTTTTAGGTGAGGTAACTTTCAGTTTCTATTATTCCCTTACCTCAAAGGGGGTGCATGTCATAGAGGCATATTTTTCACATTTGGCACAAACTACAAATTTGGTGGGAGAATAATTTGGAAGCATGCTGTCTACACTTATTCACATTTGGCACGGTTATCAAATTCAATGGGGGCATGCTTTAGAATCATTTTCTCCACATTTATTCAGTATTTGGCATACCTAAATTTAGTGGGGGAATGTTTTAGAAACATGTCTTCCATATTGGTAATTATTTTAGTTTTAATATGTATCCATATATAGTGGGATCATGATTTGGAATCATATTCTCCACACTTATATAGTTTCTAAACTGGTTAAAGTACATAATTACATGATTCAAATTCATAGTTGTGATAGAATTCTATACATTGATACCATTGTTATACATAGTTTAAAAATGAAACATATATAAGGTGAATATGTTATGCAATGTGTTCCTAATATTACAAAATCTAAATCATTTTTAGATTCAAAACACTCTTAAGGACTATCATCACCCACCAGGATGGACTTTTACAAACTGTATTGAGCGAATCTCTTGTAGTAGTTGGTTCACTTTTGGCATGGTTGAGATGATTAAATAACTCAATCTTGCAATTTTTTTAGGTTGGAATTGATTATATCATATAGCCTCACCAATTTGATAGAATGAGTTGACTTTGTTCACTCATTATCACAAAGTTATAAGTATGATTGGGTTCCAATTTTGAGCTAATCTTAACTGTTGGGTGGCAACTCACTTTTTCTCCAAGGTTAGAGGCATGTGCCTTATAATATATCTCTATATCCTTAGATATATGTATTTTATAGATTTATATATTTATCCTAATTTCAATTTCAGAGCCTTACAATGATATATCTTTTCAAATCAACTTGCCAATAGGCAAGGTAGTTACATTGATACACATGTGTACTCCTAAACCTTGCTTTTTCAATTTCAATATTTTTAATACTTTAAATTATATATATATATATATATATATACACACTAAATATGTAATATAACATTTTCTTGGTTACAATTCAGTCACTAAAAAGTACTCAAGTTTTAATCAAGTAAAGGCAATGTGTGTTATATACACCTAGGTATGCATTTCTTCTCCTTTAAACTAGTAATTTCATTACTAGATTAAGGGGGCAAATATAGATGATATTTTATGGATTTAAAAACTTAGACCTTGGTTATTAATCTTAGTTATAGATCTTTTCCACTTTTAAAATTATTGCATCTACTCTATCTTATGCCCCTTAGCCTATCTCTTGGTCCGACCAATCTTATGTTGATGATATAGACTAGTTATCTTGCCTAGAATGCTTAAAACCTACTTATCTTTCTCCTCTACAAGTTATAATCATGCACCTAATTTCCTACTCCCTAGACACTAGCATCCCAAATAGATGTTAACGTAGGTGTCTTACTCTGAAATAAGTATCCAGTGCCCTAAAGTCATCTAATTTTCAAATGAAACATATCTTAATGGCTAGCCTAAGTGCTTTAATGTGAGTTATTTCTCCAAAATTATTGATATAAATAAGATATCAATTCTCATTCATTCCTCACCTAGAACAAACCAAGACAAATTATCAAAAGCATTCAATCAATAACTCAATAAGTAAATTTTTTCTTATTTTCTCTTATTCTCATATCATTCATAGGAACAACACATACACAGGTCTAAATTAATGAAGGAACAACCTAAGAGCCTAATTTTCCAAGTTACAAGCTAGGTCATTATTGTACTTATTTTCCACATAATTCATGCTTCACATAAAATCCAACTAATAGGGGATAACTACATAAAACTGAGGCCCTCTTCAAAGTATTGGTTATGTAGGTAGTGTTCATTAATAGAGGGATATTTGGGGTTAGTTTGACATTGTATGCCCACTAACCCATTTTTCCCCAAAGTCAGTATGAAGATGAAGAGCTAGGGTTTTAAAATTTCATGAGTGACAATCCATGACCTAGATTTGAATGCATCGATGCAACCATCCATGACTAGAGTGAAGGTTAAGACAACCTCAAAACCATCTATGTGGTCACATTCTTTTCTACTGGGTATTCTATACCTACATTCATTTCAGATAGTAGCATCAATATAATCATCCAAAGCTAATGCTAGTGTTCACATATATAGAGGCACCCAATCTATAATCTAGAAACTATTATAGAATATTCTTCCAATATACTTCCTATCTTTCCTAAATCTACAAGTATATTATCATCAACACTAATGATTTAACCTTTTAGGGTTTTATGTTAAAATTTTGATGATTAGATTAAAGGGTTGAGATGCTTAAATTAGTTAAATAAATATGTAATAATTAAGTGCTATTTTTTTGTGATTTTGACCTTCTTTGACTTTCTAAAAATAGTAATAAATAGGGATAAATAAAGACTTATCTAAAAATTGACTGTCATAAATGATCTAGATTTTGAAGGTTGAGATTTGGGTAGGTACATGTGTCATCAATAGGATTATAGAGTTCATCTACTCACTAGACATTAGTGCCCAGTATAGATAGTACTATTATTTATGTGTAGTGTCCTCAACATGGTGTTTATGTCCCATTTTTGGGACTGCTCATGTTTTTTGGGAGCACCTATGCATGTGTTTATATGCCTTGTTTTTGTATGCATAAAATCTAAGAGATATATGTTGTGCCTAAAAAACCTAATTTAATGTGCAAACCCTAATAATCCTTGTAACTATTGAATGATCAATAATTTGTTTTATGTTCATAGGATAGACTAGACATGCTCAACAACCTATTGTGAAGAGAGTTGTCTACATACCAATACTCTGAAGAGGGAACAAGCTTGTTGTAGTTCTCCCACCAAGTGCTTGATATAAGTGTAAATAAATACTAAAATGAGAGTGGGATTGGATGATTTTAATGTGTTTGAGATTTGAAATCCTTGAAAATTGGGCTTAGGGTTATTATATATGATAGTATATAGAATTAGGGTAGAATAGGGATAAAATAAATTTATTTTGCTTGACTTTGTCTTTGGTTTGAATAATTTTTGTATATATTTTACATTTAGTAAATAGAGGTGAATTAAACTTGTATTTATAGGGTTATGTTACTTGTGTGGATAATAAAATATTCTTAATCCAACCTTAAGAGGGGAACACATATGAAAAAGTATCCATTGGCAAGAGTTAGGGCTAAGGATAGTAGCAACTAGTTGGGGACACTAGTGCCATGTGGTTGTAATGTCCCAAAAGTGGTGTTAGTGTCCTCTTTATAGATTTTTTAGAAATTTGGATTGGGATCTAAGAGGACATCCTGAGACTATGTCTTGACTAATTATAGGTGAATGTGGTCTGTTGAATGACTGGAAAAGTGTTTCTAGTTCTTTAAGATAGATCTATGGATAAGCTAGGAATAGGTTAACCCAAGAGACACTCTTATCATCCAATTACCACTTTTAGGTGATTATAACTAGCTAAGTGCATTATTTATTTATCATTTCCATATCTAGAATATTTATACTTACTATTTTTAGCCTATTTTAATTTAGTGAATTCAGCATATGTTATATCTAATTTTAGCCTCTCTGTTATAGAGAGAGTTTTATCACCCTTGTACCCTAGGCTATATGTATCCCTTTTATGCCTAGAAAACCCCAATCTAGATTTTTAGTGTTAAATAGTAACCAAGTTTATTGGTAGGACATTTAGTTTTGATTTAATTATTTTAACCACTTTTAACTATGGTTTGATCATGTTCATCTTTGGAATTCAAGTGGGTCAAGAAGGACTTGTTGTAACATAATGAATTTACAAGAATTAAATTATTTAGGTTTTCATTTAACATGCAAAGTCAACAAGACATTCAAGTGGGTATCTTCTGGTGTAATTTTGAGTGAAACCCTAGATTCAATCCTCAAATCTATTGTTTAGGCCCATTTTTGGGGCCATCATTGGAGTTTGCATGAGAAAATGACAACATGTGATAGAGGAGAACTATGAGTCATTTGAGAGGATTTTAAAATTAAAAATAGAAATAAAGTCAAAGAGAGCATCTCAACAAAATGGAAAGGAAACAGGGAAATAATAATGTTGGAGTGCATGATATTTGGAAGAAAAAACCCTTGAGGAAGCTTTTTCCCCTAGAAAAAAATTATAACTTCAAATTAATTAAAATTTTAAATTACATTATGTAGATGTGACAAAATTCCAAAGGAAAAATAGGACAAGAAAAGGATGATTACACCTCAAACAAAGGGAAAAATCAAATCCTTGATCCCACATTAATAAGGAACAATGTAAAATGTGATAGATAACAAAATCCCCACAACAAGGGAAGTGTTAGCACTAAAAAAACTAGTGACATCAATAAACTGTAAGCAACAAGATAAGAAAGTCTCATGCAATAATACAAAGGGATCAATTAATAGGAAATATATCTCAAATTTTATTCAATCCTTCCTTTTTTAGCATCTTACCATAACCTTAAAGAGGGATCCACCATGACAATATATAAATCTAATGTTTGATAATCTAAAGGTGTTTTTATATTCATGGATTATAAATTTGAGTGGATTTCCAACTCCTTATCTAAGTTTGAGTTCTTTGATTCATGACCTCTCTTCACACCCCCTAATGGAATCCTCAAATAAGTATTATGATCTTCTCCTCTATCTCCCTCAGTTGGGATAAATTATTCAATAGGTGTATTTGGTCTCCAACTTTATAATTTTCAATCTATGTTGTGTGTTGGTTACCCTCTCCTCAATTATCATCTACATCTATTAGCTCTTGCTTTACAAGACTCCATCTTTTAAATGTTGATTTTTTCCATTTTTTGAGAAGGTGTTTGGCCTTGGATAGAATTAACTTGAATTTGACCTAGTAATTTACAAATGCAAAATATAAATGCAATGTTCTCATAACCTAGTACTTGAATGTGTTCAATTTACATATATCTGAGAATCATTTTATCCTAGAGGCTATTACTAAGATCAATATCCATGAAAATGTAGACATATATGTATAGTCATGTTATATTTCTTACTATATCATCTTTGATGTAGGTGCCCAAGTAGTTACCTATCTCATTGAAACCATATCAAAAATGTAATGGCAGAATTGGAAGACAAACCCAAACTAGCATCTTGGTAACTAAGAGTGTATTTGGGTCAAATTATGGAAACCAAGTAATGAATAGCCCTTTATTTCCCCAAAACCATGGTCCTTCCATAAAGATTCTTTTATAGTATTTATAATCATTGAAAATAATAATGAAAATAACTTTTGATCAAAGATATATCTCACAATGATTTATCCATGTTGTGTGAATCCAGTGAAATAAAGTTGAGTTTGCAGTCCAAAGCTAATTATTTCTACAAATAATTACTTCCTTTAATAAGCTTTTCTAGTGTTGGGTTACATCCTTGTGATCTCCATAATTAGAACCTTATCCACATGCTATATTATATTGGCATGAGGGATAGGTTATGTCTTTAATGGACTAGGTTTGGAGGATATATTTTTTATTGATTCTTTAAATGTCACAAGTTTTGAGGATGATGAATGTCTTGACCCTACAGCTCCCCCACGCATCCTCAACACTAAGAAGAGGGTAGATTCCTTGCATAAATGGTATATAGACATATGGTAATAATATTGAATTTTTTTCCCTCATGTAAAAGATGTTGTAGATCCATAGGGATCCCAATTTTAATTTTAATTTTTCACTTAAGATCAATCATGTAATATGTTGATTAAGCTCAAAGACATATCAATGAGCCATGCTATTTGGATAAGAACATTACCATTTGAAGTTTGAATAAATAGTGGTTAGCATAAACCCAAGTGAATGGGTATTATCTGATCTTATCATTGTACAATTATCTATAGTCTAGTATGGGGCCCTCACTAGATAAAATAGATAAGGATCCCTATCTATTATATCTAGGTTCACTACATTATGCTCTACCAAATATAGATAGGGTCCCTTGCCATATAGAATAGATATACAGGGCCCCTATATAAATATATATATATATATGGGTAGCCTATGCATATATTATATATGGGAATGCCAATGAAACTATAGGCATACTATGATACACTTTCCCCAAGAGGGAATGAACCATTAGTTGTTGCCATGTTTTCTCAAATTTTGATCTTTTGACTAAATTTATCAACTAAATAATCATGTGCCAACATTTTGTCAAAAAATTGGAAGACATCCATTGGGATTTAGCACTGAATCTCTGAAGTTGCAATAGTAGGATCTAGCATATACCCATGCTCTCCTTATTCATTGTTGCTCCCATTTCCTCAAATACATATAAGGCAACAAAATCCCTCTTTGTAATCAAATATTCCACATGTATTAGATGAATAAATTGAAGGATATTATCCAAAACATAATAGATCACCCAAAATTAGATATGGTTTAGCATGGTTCACTTCCACGCCACCTTTCTAAATTATGTACCAATTCTTTTTCAATGCAGCTTCCCCTGGCTTCTCTAATTCACTGGACTTCCAAACCTAGCCAACTCTCATCCTCATTTCATTCACCTATGAATATCCTATGTTGATTTTTATATCAAAATCCTATTACAATGCCACTATCTCTTATCTTCCACTCTCATTTGACATCACTAGTCCTCCATCCTCATTTACTTTCATCAAATAGGTGCTCAAGATTGAAACCTTGGCTACATTACAATTTATATTGATGTCCATGGTCCTCCTCCCATCCCTCAAGGAAGATTTACTAGGCAAGTAACCAAACATATAAAAATAACATGAACCATTTATGTTCTTAAATAAACTATTTTCTATTAGGTAAATTGATAATACCAAGTCTAAAAGATGTTTAAATCCCATTAACTGTATATAGTGTAATTTATTCATATTCTAGTTTTTTAACCATTTAGGGTTTAGCTATGTAAATCTCATGTTTGATTAAAAGGCTGAATTTTCTAAATAAGTGAAATAATTTGAAATCAATAACCATTAATTTGTTATAGAATTTGACTTGCTTTGACTTTCTAAATGTAGTAATAAATATGTAAAAATAGAGACTTATCTATAAAACACCTATCATGAAATATTTGAGTGCTATAAACTAGGATACAAATAAGTCTAAGTGTTTTTAACAAGATCCCTAAATCAAATCCTCTCCTAGGTAGTATCACCATACTTGGACAGTAGTGGCATGTGGCTCTAGTGTCCTAAAAATAGTGCTAGTGTCCTTTGTGTAGGACTATTTATAAATTTTGGGTGTACTTGTACCTATTTTTTTGGGTTTTATTCTTGCATGCATGAAATATAAAACTATATATTATGCCTGTAATAGTTGATTTAAGATACAAACCCTAATCCTCCTTGTAAGTATGGCATGAGCTGAAAATGCATGTTCATTAGTATGATAGGTTGGACATCCTCAACACCCTATTATGAAGAGAGTTTCCTAAATACCAATACTTTAAGGAGGGATCAATACCAATGTAGTTCTCCCCACCTAAGTGTTGGTACAACTATAAAATATGCTACAATGATAGTGATCTTGAATGCCTTGATTTTTCTTGAGATTGGAAATCTTGAAAATCTAGTCTTAGGGCAGTTGTAGATGGTAGTATGCATAAGTAGGGAAGAATATAGATTAATAGCCTTGATTTTTCTTTACTTATTTCTTTTTTGAATAGGTCTTTTGAATTAATCCTCTATCTAGTGGATATAGGTCTAATATTCATGTATTTATAGTGTTTTGTAGCTTGTGTAGATAATAAAATGTGCTTAGGTTGACCTTAGAAGGGTTTAACATTTGAAAATACATCTATTTAGGAGAGTTAGGGTAAGGTACACTAGCACCATGTTGGGGGCACTCATGCCAAGTGGATTTAGTGTCCTTAATGTGGTGTTACTATCCAAATGGTAGGTTGTTGGGCACAAAGAGCCAAGATCTGAGAATGAAGGTCTGAGACTATGTTTTGGCTAACTAGGGATGCTTTTGGTCTATATAAAGTTAAAAAAGTGTGATAAAGGCTCTAAGATAGGTCTAGGGATAATCTAGGAATAATTTGTCTCAAGTAGAACTCTTAACACTCAAATACCACTTTTAGGTGATTAAATTCCCCCCCCCCACCCCACAAATTTATGTTATAAATGTAGCAAAGTGAAATGTCTAGTATAAAGGAAAAAGAAGCATACCTAGACTTACCTAGGAAGTGAATCCTATGTAGCTGAGTCTGAGTATGTGAATTTGGGTATGTGTATGTGAAGAATGGTCCAAAGAATAACCTACAATTAAACATACATAAATCAATCCTTACTTAAGAGATATCAAAACTAAAAGAATATGTTGAGTAAAGAAGTAAAATTGAGTAAAGATATGGGAAAGAGGAAATAAATGAATACACCTTAATGGGTATATGAACCAATGCATGAACCTAGTGATAACCTATGTGTGTACATATACATAGTGATCAAATAATTAAATATCTTGGATTGAGTTTATTTCTTACTCAATCCTCATGTGTGGGTATCTTAAGAACTTAATATGGTTTTGACTCCATCATTGACCACCCTTGCTTGGTCGATCATGACCTATGAATATCTTAGATTAAAGTAAAAGCATGTTTAACCCTATCATGTGGGTGGCTAAAGAACTTAATTAGGATATGAATCCATCATTACCCACTTGTGTGTAGTATATGCATCTAAAATTAAACTATGAAAAGTGTTATAAATATCTAACTAGGTATATCTGACTATGTATGTCGGCTCTATGGCCACTAAGTACATTAGGTGACTCTAGGCCACTCAAGAATGCCAACAAGTATAGATAGATTAAGGAATGAAACTGGTGACAACCTAAAATATGATGTCAAGTGTATATATCATAGATAATGACATGGATTTTTCCATTCCATTTGATCAACTTGTGTGTAACAGATCATATGGAAACAATGTGTCACACACATACCCCCAATCTGATATTTGAGTATATTGATTTTGGACTAAGTTGTAATGAATATATCTTAGTATCTAAACTAAATATGGGAATGATCATGCCATGATCAATTCCCATAATTTTTCTAAATTGATATGAATCTAAGCTAAAGTAGTGTGAATATGAGTTAAATCTAAGCATAACTATCAAACCTATAGTTGTATCTATGCAAACTTATATATACCTAGTGTAATATTCTAGCTAATTTGAATTACCCTAAAACTATGGATACTTGATAGCATCACCATGTCGTGTATAGTAGTACCATGTGTTTCTAGTGTCCTATTCTAGGTACTCATGTATATCTACTTTGAAATTTGAGTCACTAAACTACTTTTTAAGTCCCTATTTTTTCATGTGTCTTACCTATGTCTAATTTTATAAAATTGAGCATGTGTGATGGAGCCTAATATTTATGACAAAACCCTATTAATTCCCCCTATTTTTAGGGTAGTTATTGGCATATTCAATAACTATCCTCAAAATAAATAGCTCTGCAAAATGTGTTAGCTAGAGTATATATGATAATTGCATGATAATCTAATATAATATGCAAACATAGCATGAAAATGTAAAATAATCTAAGAATATGTAATTTAATATGTATGTTGTATATATCATTACATAATGGTGTCAATATATATGCAATCAATTTGTATAATATCAAATTTGAGTATCTACCTAGGGGGATGGGTCATGATCTCCATCACAGCACCCAAGTAGGAAGGGTAGATGAATGAGGTCCCTCATGGCATCACAAACTAGTGTGTGTATCAAGAAAAGACAAGTGTCATGGACATTATGCATATAAGAAAACATACATACAAAACACATCAGGCACACAAAGTATGTTAAGGGAACATAGTATAAGGGACATGGGCACATGTCATTAAATCTGAGAAAATAAGACATACAAGGACATCTTCAATTGTCCACATATGTAAGTAACAAGCAAGTTGGCTTAGATCCACATAGAATGACTTGTTCAAGTGTTTTCATATACAATTATAAAATCACACACAAGGGACATGGGAACATCTCCAAGGCATACATGAATAAAAGTGGTGTAGAGCCAAAGAATAATGGCATAGTCAAATTCCCTTGAATAGAAGAGGCATAGGAAACACAATCAAGTCTAAACTAGGAAATATAGAAATGAAAATATGTATGAATGTAGTAAAAATATGTGTAAATTCTAGGATGTACATATGTTGAGTCTAAACTAGTGATAGTCAGTAAAAAATGAGTATGAGTAGCAATGATCAAAATCAACATATATTAATGCAAAAACTAGAATGTAAGGATAGAACTTGGAAATAGAAACTATGTATGAGATTCCCCCAAGTGGGTGGATGTATCAAATGAATAATCCTAAATTAGTATATATGCCCCAAGAGTTTAGATGATAAAAATTCTAAATCAGTATAGTGTACCTAAGTCCTCTAAGCAATCTATAAGCACTCGACAAGAATAAGTGAAGCATGTATGTATGATAAAATTGACTATATTAAAATATATAGCATATGTAGTGTCTAGAAAATATAAGGAATGTAAACATAGCAAATGCATATAATCTATAAAATTTGTGTTTTTTAAGTAATATTTGAATGTTTTCATGTTTTGGCATGTTATATTATTTTTGTATTTTCTAGATATAAGCTATGTACAAGTAAATGAAAATAAAATATGTACAAGGAATAAGAGATAATAAAGTATCTACAAGTGGCTAGGAACCATACTAATTGATGTGTCTAATGGGAGACTCATTATCACTATGACTAGTTTTAAATAAGGGAATTGTGATCATGTGAGTTATGTAAAAGGGCAACTATGATCCCATAATATATTGTGTAGAGTAATCTATGTTTGTATGTTCCTATAGAGTGGTGCTATGAATCAATGGCATTTATTGTGATGTCTTGTGAACTATAGGGGTCTTAAAAACCTATCTGGTGGAAGAAATTATAGTTGATGTATGTGTCATGTGCTAAGAATCCTAAGAACCCAATAATATTGATCATTACATAAACTAAGTGGAGGATGGTTCTCTATATTCTGTGACATATCTTTTATGTAGGGGTATCTTTAATAATGGTCTTCATGAGAGAGTATGCATATGTGTTGATATTATAATAGTATACCTCACTTGGACTAGTGGATCTACTAAACTATGTGGTGTATGCATAGGAATTGTACTCTAAACTATATCTAATAACTATGTGATATCTAGTAACAGTGTTGGAATTGTAACTAGTGACTGTGTTAGAACTACTTATGGGATGGGTAAAGGATACTCATATGGTATACCCTTAAGTTTAACCACTTGATTTACATGTATTTACTTTAGGAATTTGTACACTATAAATGTGGTGGATTAGATTTGTTGTAATGATGGACTACTTAATAAAATATCAAATAAGCATGTACTAGGTACTATTAGGAATTGAGTAGTTATATATGCTGGTCTAACCTATAATGAAATCACAATCTCTCTAATAGAGATCTAAATGTGACCACTAAAACTAGTAATTAATTTATCTATGGGGAATATATCCTACTTTGAGTATCATAAATACTACAAAAGTGTCATAGTGCACATGTTAATGTTTGACCTATTTTCAACCATAACACTCTTGATAGTATGATGACTTATGTATGATCATATAAAGAGTGCATGTAAATATGTATCATCATCAACAATATCCTATTCTAAGAATATGATGATTGGTATAGGTGTAATTTTAGTATATTATATTCTACTAATGTTTTGCAATAGATGTGCTTCCTCTATAATATTATGATATGAAGCTAGTGGTGGATATGCCTGATATGTGTAGTGAACACCTGATTTACTCCCTACCTCATTCATTGTGTGCTTTGGAAATGGAACTGAGAATATATTTAGTGATTTATATTCTATTTCTTGTGCCTTTGATGCCTCTATGGGTGTGCCCACATCAATAATATTAGCTTCAATCAAATCTTGTTGATTTAACCTTGTAGGGTTTTACTATGAAAATCCTATGTTTAGATTAAAGGGATGAGATGTCTAAATCAATTAAATAAATATCAATAATTAATAATTGATTTATTATAACATTTCACATTTTTTATTTCTAAAAATAGAAACAAAAATTCTTAAATATATACTTATCAAAAAATTGATCGTCATGAATGATCCGGGTTTTGAAAGTTGAGATTTAGGCAATTCTAAATGTCATTAATAATATTCTGGTATTCATCTACTCACTATATAGTAGCAGCCAATATGGACTAGTAGCCCCATGTTTGTGTAGTGTCCTCTAGGTAGTGGTAATGTCCCATTTTTATGACTATTCCTATTTTTTATGAGCACTTGTGCCTATGTTTGTAGGTTTTGTTCTTACATGCATGAAACCTATAGCTTTATGTTGTGCCTGAAAAACTTGATTTAGTGTGAAAACCCTAATCCTCCTTGAAACTATGGTATGATAAATAATTATGTGTTAATTATTAGTATATAATAGACATCTTTAACACCCCATTATAAAGAGAGTTTTCTATATACCAATACTTTGAACAGGGATCAAGCCCAATGTAGTTCTCCCAACTAGTGTTTGATGCAAGTGCAAGTGAATGCTAGAATGAGAGTGGTCTTGGATGCATTAAATGTGTTTGAGCTTTAAAATATTTTAAAATTATTATTAGGGATCTTTTAGATGGTATTATTCATAATTATGTCAAAATATGAATCAAATGCCTTAATTTTTCTCAACTTTGTCTTTGGTTTGAATAGATTTTGCATCTATTTCCATCTAGTAAATAGAGGTGAATAAGACTTGTATTTATAGGGTCTTGTTGTTTGAGTAAATAATAAAATATGCTTAATATTACCTTAAGAGGGTAATTAATTTGAAAAATTATCTATTGGGAAGATTTAGGGCTAATGATAGTAGTGCCCAGTTGGGGACACCAGCATCATGTGGATGTAGTGTCCCAAATGTGGCGTTAATGTCCTCTTTGAAAAATTTTGAGCAAGATGGATTGGGATCTAAGAGGACAATATTAGGACTATGTTTTAACTAAATATAGGTTAATTTTGTCTATTGAATGACTATAAAAGTGTGTCTAATGTTCTAATATGGATCTAGGGCTAAGCTAGGAATAGGGTAACTCAAGTGACACTCTTATCATCCAATTACCACTTTTAGGTGAATACATTTTTTCCCCCCTTTATGCTAGTAATGTAGAAAATAAAAATGACTAGTATAAAGGAAAAATAAATGTACCTAGACTTACCTTAGAAGTGAAGCCTATGCAGTTAAATCTGAGTATGCAAATCTAGGTCTATGTATGTGAAATAATATCCAAAACAATGTCCTACAATGAAACATGCAAAAATTAGTCCTAATTTAAGAGATGATGAAAATAAAAATACTATGCTAAAATTAAGTAACTAAGTAAAAGTTGAGTAAATAAAGAGGAAAGGAATTAATAAACCTCATTAGATACATGAACCAATGCATAATCCTGGTGACAACATATGTGTGTGAGTGTATATAGTGATTAGTTGAATATCTTGAATTGAGTTGATGGTTTTCTCAATCCTCATATGGGTGGCTCAAGAATTTAATCCAATTTTGACTCCATTTCCCACCCCTATTTTGTGTATCATGATATCTTTGAATATCTTGGATAAGAATGTAAGTGTGCCTAACCCTTTCCTGTAGGTGGCTCAAGAACTCAAGTAGACCATGATTCCATCATTGCCCACCTGTGTGAAGTAGATGCATCTGTAATTGTATTGCACAAAATATTTAAAGTATCTAAGTGAGTAAATATAACTATGTATTCAACTCCATAACCACTCTAGTACATTAGGTAGCTCTAGGCCACTCAATAATGCCAACCATTATAGATGGAGTAAGGCATAAATCTAGTGAAAACCTAGATTATCATAGAAAGTGTATATAATGTAAATAATGGCATGGAGTTTGTCATTTAATCTAATTAACATGTTTGAAGCTAAGTATATGTAAATTATATGCCATACATATTCCCCTAGTTTTTTTATCTAATTATATTGAATCTAAATTGAGTATGTAATATTTGAATCTATGTAACTAAACTAAATGTGGGAGTGATCATGCCATGCATGATTACCCAAAATATGAATAATTTTTATGAATATAAGTTAAAATGAATGAATCTAAACTAAATTTGAACATAATTTTCAAACTTATGATTAAATCTTTGCAAATCTTTATTGTACTTGGTGTACAAGTTTGAATGATCCAGACTATCCTAAAGTTGGGTCTATTAGATATTAATGCCCTATAGTGGGTAGTATCACCCTATGGTGTTAGTGTCCTAATCTGAGTGCTAATGTCTACTTGGTCAAATTTTTGAGTGATCTAAATTGAATTATGAGTCTTTATTCTATTATGTGTCTACCTTGAGTTTGATTTCTAAAACTAAGCATGTGCACTAAAATATATCTAAGAATGGCAATATAGGAGCTTGATCTCTATAAAAAACCCTTGTGAGTGCCCCTTCTTTTGAATGAATTTATGAAACATGTATCATAACTTCCCTCTAAATAAGTAGTTCTAAAAAATGTGTTAACCATATCATGTGCATGATATTCCAATATAATGTATAAACATAACATTAGAATGTAAATGTATCTAAGCATAAGTAGGTAATGTAAAATGTATGTTGTGATCTAGCATTACGCAAGGGTGTCAAGACAGATGTAATCAATGTATAATAGTCAATCTAAGTAACCACCTAGGGGTATGGGGCATGATATCCATCATGGCACCCAATTAGGAAGGGTAGATGCATGAGGTCCCTCATGGCATCGAAAATGGGTGTGTGTGTGTAAAAACCAAATACAAGTGTCATGGTGTAAAATCATATGAGTATGCATACATAAAAGCACATGAGACATGAAAAAGATAGGCCAAGGGGACATAATAAAAGGGAAATTGGCACATGTCACTAAATTTGATAATGAAGACATGCAAGGACATGTTCAAATGTTCACATATGCAAGCAACAAACAATTTGGCATAGAGCCACATAGAAGGACATGTTTAAATGTCTATATACATAATTAGGAAAAATCACACACAAGGGAAATGGGCACATGTCTAAGGCATACAAATAGAGAAGTGGCATAGAGATAAAAAATAATGGAATATTCAAATACCCTCGAAGATGGAAGAAGCATAGGGAACAAAATCATGTATAATCTAAGAACTAGAAATAAAAGCATGTATAACTATGTAATACAATTATATGTAGATGCTAGGATGCATATATACTAATTATAACTAGTGATAGTTGGTAAAAAATCTAAGAAATAAGGATCAATGATCAATATCAAGATAAATCAATGCATAAGTAGAATGTATAGTATGTAAATATAAAACTTAGTTAAAGCAACTATGTAGGAGATGCCCCAAGTGGGCTGATGTATTAATATATAAACTTGGATTAGTGTAAATGTACCCAATCTATAGATGATAACTATTTTGAATTAGTCTAGTGAACCAGAGTCCTATATGGAATTTACAAGAACTCAAAAATAATAAGTGAAGCATATGTGTATGATAAAACCAACTATACTGGGATAACTAGCAATATGAAATATCTGGAAAGTAGTAGAAATGTAAACATATCAATGCATATAATTTATAAAATTTTGTGTTTTTAAATTTTTTAATGCTTTTTCTATTTTGACATGTTATATTATTTTTGTCTTCTCTAAGTATAAGTTATGTACAATCAAATGAAAATAAACTATCTACAAGGAGAAAGCATGGAGAAGGAAGTATGTATAAGGGTCAGAACCATACTAACCAATGAATCTCATTGGAGACTCACTATCATTATGGCATGTGTTGAAAATAGGACTGATAATATCTCATGTTTATATTGTATTTAAATGTTATTACAGTAGGAATCTAAGTATTTTTCATCATTAGAATCATAATAACCTAAAATGTTAGATGGAATTTCCCCATACTTTGGATTTGACCTTTCTACATTATGATTTTACATATCAACTATGATTTTTCCCTTTGAAACTATTGTTTCTATGCAAAATTGCTTTCTACATTCAAAGAAGAAATAAGAAACTAAAAGAAATGGTCAAGGCTAGAAGATACTTGATAAAGTCGTGCGCAACGAAATCAGACGTTGGAAGATTCTCCTCTTTGGTTGTGGAGGAATGACACCTGAGAAGAAAAGAGACTGAAACACGGAAAAATGTTAGTCAAAGATATGGTGGGCTGTCAGGCAAACGCCTGATCCCAGAAGTACGAAGACTTCCTAGAAGGATATCAACCCACTGATAAAAAATCAAAATATTGGACTAAAGTAGATATAATGAAAGATAAAATGACCGAAATAAAGGACAAAAAATAAAATGTGTACCTGATAATCAAGTAAAATGTTCTGTGCAGTTGCCGATGTCGGTCTCTGTAGTGCTGGTGTCGGTCGGACAGGTGCCGACGTCGGTTAAGATACCGGCGTCGATCGGGGTAGTGACCGGCGTCGGTCGGGGCAAGTTTTGGACAGAGTCTGGGCGAGTTGCAGAAGGTCTGGTAGAGTCAGGATAGGGTATTGGTCAGGATCGGGACAGGGTCTGGACAGGGTCTAGTCAAAGTAAGGTCAAGTTTGGACAGGGTCTGGGGGTTTTGGTCGAGTCTGGACAGAGTTATAGATTTGGATAGTGGGCAGAGATGTAAAGAAGGGACTCAAGGTTCAGGTCTACGGTCTAAAGATCCAGGATGATAGAAATAGAAATAACAAATAAATAATAACCAGAAAGAAATAAAAACAAATAGAGGAAATACTTACCTGTCAGAAGATATGATAAAAGCCATGATTGAAGTCGTTGAAGCATTGTCGTAAGTTGATCAAAGCGAATGCGGATTGGTCGAATGCTGGAGTTGGTTGATCACCAGAGCTGATTGGTTGCAAGAGTCTGTGAATGTCAGAGTTTGGGATTGATTGATTGATTTTTTGAATGGTTTTGCTGATGAAGGCGAGGAATGGTTCGGGGAACGGTTTGATAACCGATCGAGAAATTGATTGGGAACCGAATGATAACTGAAAATGGGTAACGGTAAGGTGACCGACGTCGGCAGGATTGCCGACGTCGGCTGATAAGTGACCGACATCGGCGATGTCAGCTGGGTAATGACTGTCGTCGATAGATGTACAATGGGGATAGAGTCTAGCTTTAGCTCTGTGCTCATTTTTACATGCTGCCAGGGTCAAGGCTAGTGGAAAAAGTGGTCGACAAGGGTTAAATAGGTGAAGAAGAATAAAACGGGGGATGACCAGGGGAGTCGACACAATATTGGTGTCTACATTTGCCCCTTTTTGTCTTGTTGGTTGTTCTGGACGAACTGCAAGACAAAAATAGGAGTTATTGCCCCAAGTGAGGGATAAGTTTGATTTCATCTTGTTGGTTGTTCGAATGAACTGCAAGACAAAAATAGGTAGTGAATTGCCCTGATTATGGATGAGGTATTCCCCCTCAAAGCAGGAGTCGAGGGAAGGGAACCGGGAATCGGGTGCTGATTTGACAAAGAGTGGATGAAAAAGGGGTGAGGGTGAACACTGTAAAAGGCGTGATTGCGCGCATACCACTGCACGAGATGGTTAGGTCAAAGTGTCACAGGTCAAGGGTCGAGGAGTGCCAAAATTGAAAGAACTGAGCCCCAGCATTTAGTCGTCTGCTGATCAGGTTATTCAATCGAAGCTAAAGCTCCAATGGGTTGTCACGTTCTAGGTATCTCGGGCTCAGGAAGTGGTCCTAGAAACACGAAAAAGGTCACAAGTAGTGTGGATCAACCAGTTTGCGATCTTATACTTGTGAGGGTCCAAAAATAAGGTCTGCGCATAATTCTGCTAACCAGTCATGAGGTAGCATACATGCAAAAACAACCAAGGCAACAGTGTCTTGGAAGTGGTCGAGGTCGGAGGAGATAGGCATGATCTCTAATGGTCAATGGTCGAGGGGAGGAATGGATGAAAGGATGTGGCTGAGCTAACCTCAAAAGACCCCATGTCAACTGAGTGCTGCCTACATAGCCCTGGTCATAGGGCCTCAGGCCAATGTAGTTCTCCCTAGAAGGGAGGGAGGGTCAAAGGGATGGAATTGGTCGTGGTCAAGGGTAAGGTTATGGTTAAAAGAAGGAAAGAAGGTTTGTCCATCAGAGAGATGAACAAATGAGGGTGGTCGAGCTAACCCCAGAAGACAGTCATGTCATCTGAGTGCTGCCTACATGGCCCTGGTCATAGGGTCTCAGACCAATGTAGTTCAGACTAAGGGTCCGAGTAGTAGACAGGTGGTCAAAATGGTCGATAGATTGGTCTTGGTTATGATGAAATGATGAGGAGAAGAGATGTTGCAGCCTTTTCCAAATGGTGTATTCTGCAACATTGGTCGAGAGGTCATTCATCCCTAGCAATATTCCATATTCGTGATGGATGTATGCTAAAAATGAATTGAGGTCTATTTATGCTTCAGCAAGTATTGGTTTATGCTGAACATAAATTGTGGTGGGTTGATAGTTTCCATGTGTATTGGTGTCTATAGAAACTAGGGGGAAGAGGCTATGGGAGTGGTCTAAAAAGAGGTTTGAGTTGAGTCGATTGACAAGTGATGAAGGTGAATGTGACCAAAGTGCAGAAGAAGTGAAAAGCATATTGCTCTTTCATTGACAAGGACCAAAAAGATAGCATAGATAAGAGTTATGAGAACCAAGAGCCCCATTCATGCGTGATGTCATTGACCATAGTTATGTTAGAGTGGTAATCGAATCACTTTGACATTAAAGTCAGCTCGAAGTCCCTTGAGCAGGTGATAGGAGGAGGAAAAAGGGTAACCCATTTTAAGAGCAGAGATAACTTTGCCCCTTTTTATAAGAGACCCTGAGACAACTATAAGTCAAGTCCATGACTCATTTTTTTTTTTTTTTTTTTTTTTGAGGTGCAGACTGATCAATGCGGGAAGCCTGCATAGAGATGTCATTTGCTTGGTGGTCAGTTGTGAAGCTGATCAATGCGGGAAGCTTCTAAAATAGTGATGTTTATTGCCAGATTAGTCATAGCCATCCTTCGAGGGAGTGGTCTAGATTTTTGTTTAATATAAGGGCTTTTGAATAGCTGTCCTTCGAGGGAGCAGTCTATTAATTACAGCAATGATAGTACAGCTGTCCTTCGAGGGAGCAGTTTGCCTTTTGATTTAATATTGATATAGTGACCATGGATATTGTGACATCTTGATTTGTTTTTACAGAAATGTGAGTCATGGACAAGATTATAGAAGGTCAAGGGCTCCCTTTTATTAGGACAAAGCATCCATACATAAAAGGGTTATAAGAATTGTTAAGAGAAATAGGGTTGAAAAGAATTAGGACTGAGAGGATGGGGATTGCTCAAGGGATGAGCTCAAGTTAAGTGTCAAGTGGACGAGTACTCGACTAGCAGTAGAACGGTCGCAGATGCAACGCATTAAGAGGCTCAGGTTCTGATAAGTCCCTGGTCTATGTTTGTGCGTGATAATAAAAGGTTCGAGCCAATTAGGAGCAAACTTGCCCTATTTGCCTCTTTCCAGATTGGTCAGGTGTTGATTGATGAGTGGATGTGAATTTGGTTGATATGGTCGCTGATTGGTCGAGATTGGTTGAATGTTTTGATAAAAAGGTTGGTCAATGTTTGGTTGAGATTTGGTCATTTGATAGTTGGTCAATGGTTGGTCGAGGGTTGATTGGTTGGTATTTGGTCTTTGGTTCGGTCGAATGTTTGGTTGAGGTCGGGTTAAATGTTTGGTTGCTAGTCTGGTTGAGGCTAAGTTGAAAGAGTGATTGATATGTGGTCGAGACTGGATTGGAAGGTTGGTCGAGGCGTGGATGAAGGTTGAATTCCCCCAGTGGCTAGGGAGAATGTTTGATGGATTGGTTAAGGTCGATTGAGGCTTAGTGGTCAGATGGATTGTGTTAATGTCGAATAAGGGGGTTAAAGGCGGCGAAGGGACCCTAGTCTGGCGTGGAGATCCTGATTTTGGTGATGAGGTTTGAGAGGCATGGGTTAGTGTTGATGATTTGTCAGAGGAGTGGTCAAGAGGATCCTTGATAAGAAGGGAATCCTTTTTTTGGTGTTGATGATTGACAGCTTTGAGAGTGCAACAACGCTCAGTGTCATGTCCCGGAGTGTGATGATAGTGATAGAATTTAGAGTTGTCGAACCAAGATGGCCTTGATCCGAGAGTTGTTGAGTGGGGTGGTATTGAAGGTTTATTGATGATGTGGTTGAGAAGAAGGGTGTCATTCCCAAGACATTGGTGAATAGCAACCTTGAGGGCACAACAATGTTCGGTGTCATGCCCAGGCATGCGATGATATGCACAAATGTGAGTGTCGTCGAACCAAGGTGGTTTTGGTCTGAGAGATTGATATGGTTTAAGAGGTGGGAGATAGATACGAGAGGACTGCAACAATTGCCGTAACAGCAAGGCATAAGAACCTGCTAACGGGTCTGGATGTTTTGTCGCAGTGAGGGTTGGTGACTTTGGTTTGAGGGGCATAAGAGATGTTGGTCGACGGTTTTGAGGAGGTATAAGTCTAATGGGTTGAAGGAGTAATGGAGGCGAGTTGCCTCTGTGAAGTATGGGAGTAGGAAGCATCCCTATTAAAGTGGACGGATGTGGGCCCAAAATTGAAGGTAATGACGAAAGTGGGGGAGGAGGCCTCCGGTGTGGTTTAGTAGCCTTCTTTGGTTTGGGTTGAGGGCCACCTTTATGCGAGGCGAGGTTAGATGTGGGGCGAACACCAAGAGATTTAATCTCTTTGGGCATGATGGACGCCTGCGCGGGTTTGGACTTAGATGTGGACGGTTCTTCTCTCGATGGAGAAGAGATTGAAGGTGTGAGTTCTTTAAGTGGAAAGAGCGCTGGAGTAGTCATGGATTTTGCATGTGGTTAAGGAGTCAAAAAGGTATGATCATCTATGGATGATAAGAAGGATGAAGGCGAGGCAGCTGGTGTTGATGTGGTCAAAGCATCCTCCAATATGAGAGAAGTCGATGGAGGACAAGTAGGAGAAGAAAGTTCTTCACCATGTGGAGGAGGTATAGGAGAAGAAGGGTCTTCCACCTATGAAAGAGGTTGGTCAGGGATAAGAGAAAATATAGTGTTAACCGTGTGTATATCATGGTCTTGAGGTTCATTGATCATGGTTTGGACATTGTCTTGAGTAGGTGGGTGATTAGGAAAGGGTTGCTTGAAGATTTCAAGGTTTTGGTTGGGTGGTGCGTTCGGGTTATCCAAGATAAGATCCCCCTTGTCTAGCATGTCCTGGATGATGTTTTTGAAAGTTTGACAGTGATCCGTGTCATGGCCTTTGACATGGTGATAGTTGCAAAAGTGGTTCTCCCTATACCATGCAGGGATAGGTGTTGAGGGGTCGAATTGATGTGGTCGGATTGAAGGGAGATTGAGGACCCCCTACTTGACGAGTTTATCCAAGACAGAGGCATATGACTCCCCAATTGGAGTGAATTGACGCTGTATGGATTGACGTTGAAAATGTTTATTGATGTAGTCTAATGTTGAAGATACTGGTCGGTTGGTTATTGTTGAAGATGATGGTCTAAAGATGATAGTGTTTGCTAACCCCTTGGATTGAGAGTGGGCAGAAGAAAGTCTAGAAGAAGAATGGTCATTGGTTCTTGTGTTGGTGTTACGCAATTTGACCTTATCTTCTTCAATAGCGTGAAGTTCAAGCTTTCGGGCCATGGTGAAGGCCTCGTCGAAAGTGTGGAATGTTTGAACCCGCAAGATGGATGAGATGTGACTGGCACATGCTCGGGAAAAGAGCTCAATGAGCTTGGGTTGAGGTAAGGAGAAGGAGAGTTGGTTAATCAAGCCTCTCCAATGGGCGACAAAATCAACTACAGATTCATCGTCAAATTGCCTAATGGAGTAAAGGTTTGTGATTGAGACTTGTTTAGTGATATTGATTGAGAAATGGTCAACGAATAATTGGGCAAGTTGAATGAATGAAAAGATAGAATGTCTGGCAAGAGAGCTATACCAGTCAAGGGCAGGGCCAGAAAGAGACATAGGAAATGTGCGTAGGAGTAACGCATCATCGTGGGTGATAAGGTAACAGGCATGTCTGAATGCCCGTAGATATTGTTGCAGGTCTTCCTTACTCTAAAAGTGAGTGAATTTAGGAAGCTCCCAATGGTTGGGCTATGGTCGGATAGGGACAGAAGGATGGATGGGCTCATTGTAAATCTAGTCATATGAAGAGACATTACTTGAATTGGAGATAGAAGCTTTGAGACTAGACATTTTATCCATCAGCATCTTGATGACGTCTACTGACGGATTGGCAGACGAAGCGCCCCCTAGGTTGTAAGGCACTTGAAAGAGGCTAGAAGAGGCGTACGACGTAGTCGGTTGTACCAGTAAGGGTGCAACATACGGATGACTAATCGCAGGGGTAGAAGTAGAGGCTAAGGGTGGTTGGGTTATGAAGGTAGAAGGCATAGGCTGACTAGATACCATCAAAGGAGGTTGTGTGGCGGCATGGGCAAAAGAGGAGGTAGGCACTCCTACATATATGGGCGCAAGAGTATGTGGGGTCGAGACAATCAAGTTCTGGTATGATGTAGAACTTGTTTGAATTGCGTGTGGTTGAGGGGGTAATGGAACCCTGATGGAGGTCGGTCTAAAAATAGATGAGGAGGCCAAACTTTGCATATTGGCCATGGTCGGGTTAATGGTTGAGGTGAAAGGCTGAGTCGAAAAAGGTTGGGTGGCAAATGGTGTCGATGTCGTTGCCACATCACCCGAGAAGTCTCGCGTTGGGTTTATCATGAGATAGTTTTGGAGGGTTGCAGTATTGAGGTCCAAGAATCTTGCAAAATCTTGGTCCCCTTCAGGGATGATAGGCGTTTGGGTCAGGGGATAGTCTAGTAGGAGTTCTTTCAGTTTCCGAATGGAACTCCATTATAAGGATTGGTTATAGATGGAGTAGACGTGAAAATGGTTGACGTCTAGCGTGGTCAAGAAGAGCCTTGGTTTGACTGTGTGTCAAAACCATTCAAGGCAAGGAAGAACGTCCTCACAAGCTCAAACAAGTAGATAAAAAAGATGAAGACACAAGCAGATCCTAAAACCCTATAAGTAAATTATTAGGATTATAGTGGCTTATGCCTTAGATGAGTGTTTGGGAAGATTGGCTTTTGAGTCAGGTCCTAGAAGAAGCAGTCTATGGATGGTTTCAGGTTTTGTTATGGTGCTCAAGAAGTCTATGTTAGCTTCCGTACAGGCCTAGTGCTAAGGAGCAAGCTCCCCTCACTTCACGATTCCAGTGGTTAGCTGGTTTCACTTAGCCAAAATATACTTCCACTATAGTTTAGACTCTACCAGAGAACAGAGTTGGCTTTCCCCTTGGTGATGAAATCCAAGTAAGATCGTCGGGACAGGTAAGGTATCCGCTGGGGGATGAAATCCCAGTCGGGCCTTGTCTCAAGTAAGTTAAAATGTTTGTTTTGTGCAAGTGGTTTGGTCGTGTAACATCAAGTGTTCTAGATTAATTCAATATGCGGTTTAATTACTATGTGTGGTCTAAGAGATGCAGGCAAATAGAAATGAATGCAAAGTGTTTTAATGCCCAAGTCAAAATGTTTGTTTGTATGAAGATGAATGGAGAAAGAGTCGAAGAATATGAGTTTTAACTAGTCTAGAAGTGCAAGAAAGAAAAGAAAAGTTCTTTTTATTTCCTGCTTATGATGTCATTTTAAGAAGACACAAAAGGAGGCGAAAAGGAAGAAACCTAATGCACTTATATGAACGAAAGAAAGAACCCAAGGAAGGTCCTAGAGTCCCACCGGGCGTGCCAGAATGTTTCTATGCAAAATTGCTTTCTACATTCAAAGAAGAAATAAGAAACTAAAATAAATGGTCAAGGCTAGAAGATACCTGATAAAGTCATGCACACCGAAATCAGACGTTGGAAGATTCTCCTCTTTGGCTGTGGAGGAATGACACCTGAGAAGAAAAGAGACTGAAACACGGAAAAACGTTAGTCAAAGATATGGTGGGCTGTCAGGCGAATGCTCGATCTCGGAAGTACAAAGACTTCCTAGAAGGATATCAACCCACTGATAAAAAAGCAGAATATTGGACTAAAGTAGATATAATGAAAGATAAAATGACAGAAATAAAGGACAAAAAATAAAATGCGTATCTGATAATGAATTAAACTGTTCTGTGCAGTCACCGATGTCGGTCTCTGTAGTGCCGGTGTCGGTCGGAAAGGTGCCGACGTCAGTTAAAGTGCCGGCGTCGGTCGGGGTAGTGATCGGCGTCGATCAGGGCAAGTTCTGGATAGAGTCTGGGCGAGTTGCAGAAGGTCTGGTAGAGTCAGGATAGGGTCTTGGTCAGGATCAGGACAGGGTTTGGACAGGGTCTAGTCAAAGTAAGGTCAAGTTTGGACAGGGTCTGGGGGTTTTGGTCGAGTCTGGACAGAGTTATAGATTTGGATAGTGGGCAGAGATGTAAAGAAGGGACTCAGGGTTCAGGTCTACGATCTGAAGATCTGGGGTGATAGAAATAGAAATAACAAACAAATAATAACCAAAAAGAAATAAAAACAAATAGACGAAATACTTACCTATCAGAAGATATGATAAAAGCCATGATTGAATTCGTTGAAGCGTTGCCGTAAGTTGATCAAAGTGAATGCAGATTGGTCAAATGCTGGAGTTGGTTGATCGCCAGAGCTGATTGGTTGCAAGAGTCTGTGAATGTCAGAGTTTGGGATCGATTGATTGATTAGCCTTCAGGATTGATCGGCGGACGCTGATGAAGGCCAGGGACGGTTCGAGAGACGGTTTGATAACTGATTGGGAAACCGATTGGGAACCGAATGATAACTAAAAATGGGTAACGGTAAGGTGACCGACATCGGTAGGATTACCGATGTCAGCCGATAAGTGACCGACGTCGGCGACGTCGATCGGGTAACGACCATCGTCGGTAGATGCACAATGGGGATAGAGTCTAGCTTTAGCTCTGTGCTCATTTTTACATGCTGCCAGGGTCAAGGCTAGTGGGAAAAGTGGTCGACAAGGGTTAAATAGGCAAAGAAGAATAAAACGGGGAATGACCAGGGGAGTCGACACGATTTTGGTGTCTACAACTATGCTTATTGTAAACATATGGTGTTGTGGAGGTTCTTTTGTTAGAAATCCTTGTTTGAGAATGTTTGTTGGTTGGGCATGATTTTGAATTTTCAATTTAAGATCTTATTCTTTTTGTAACATTTCCTATGTATCTGGATGTTTTGCCTTGATAAACTATATTTGTGACTTATTTAAATTAGGATGTTCAATAAACCCCAAACCCTATTGACCAATATTATCAACTACTAGAATAGGAGAAGTGATACCTTGGCCCTATTTGCCTAAACCTTGACCATGATAATCATATTGTTGTCGATATTTGTGACCAAAATTATACCATATTAAATGTTGAGCCTCCTTTTAGAGAGGTAGATTTGCTTGTTTTATCTGTGTTTGTTGTATTGTTTCTTATTGTGATTATGCTTTTAGAACCTTTTATTTTTTTGAGTTATGCTTTGGTAACCATTGTTGTATTATTTTGAAATTTGACCTTTTTGAATCAGTATGTGTCATTGTATGTGTGGTTGATGTATCACTATGTGAGTCATTTGTATCCATTATCTATTATATTTTCTTTTCAATGCTAAACATGAATCAATGTGGTGTCTATGCATATTATGATATGCACAAAAATATTTAGAACTCCTCATTGGGTGCATAGGAGGTAGGTTGATCAACTTAGATTTTATCATTTTCCTTATTATCTCACTTAAATTCTTATTTGACCTTAGAATGCTTTTTGAATCACTAGTTGTAGATGTACTTTATTATGATTTTGTGTTTTGATTTATAGCATTTTTTGCCACAAATTGACTATGTGAAGATGCATATACATGATTTTGATTTTTTAAACCTGTAATTATCTTGATCATTTTGATAAGTTGGTCATATAGAGTTTCACAAGTGCAAACCATAGTTGTTTCTATTTGAACATGTAGGCACACACCCTATAGGGAAGAGGTGGTAATAGGTTGAGTAGGGGGATTAGTGATAGTGTTATAAGTTGCTTCATCTCATGAAGGAATGATATCATGGATCTAGTTAGAGAAAAAGTAGCTATCACACTCATGGAGATGAGGAGGATGAGGAGATTCTTTCTTGTGCATAATATATGACATTAAATCATGAAACATAGTTGTTAGCTTATGTGTTAAATCCTCTATGTGTGTATGGGTTTTTTTGTTAATGTAATTCCACATAGGAGAAAGATAACATGTTATGAGATATTACATATATTTTAATTGATATAAAACATCATCTATACATGTGTTTATGTCTTTTTTGAGTTCATTCTAAATTAAATGGAACAAGCATGTAAATTAAAGTATTAGATTTTGAAATAAAAAGTGATTGATTTCTTATGTCATTATGATCATGATTATATGAATTAGAAGATATATGAATCTAAAATGTGAGTTTTGGAAATAAAATCTAAGTATAAATAGAAAAGGATATAAACCTTAAGTGTGTCTAGGTTTAGGTTTGTTTGAATGTAGGGTTTCATTATAATGAATTTAAATTATATACAAATAAATTTAAACCCTAATATGAAATTTATTTAATTAGCTAGGTTGTTTAAAAAATTAGAATATCAAAAGTAGGCAGCCCTAAATTATTGCATAAAAAATTGGATTAGTACAAGTAGGGTTTGAAGTAATATTCAAAGTAAGATGGTTTCACCAAATGATTTAACCTTTTAGGGTTTTAATATGAAAATCCTATGTTTAGATTAAAGTGTTGAGATGTCTAGATTAGTTAAATAAATATAAAATAATTAAGTATTTATTTATTATAGCATTTAACCTTCTTTGAATTTCTAAAAATAGAAAAAAAAAATAGGTTTGAATATAGAATTATATAAAATTAAATGTCATGGATGATCTACGTTTTGAAAGTTAAGATCTAGGAATTTTTGAGTGTCATCAATAGGATTTTGATATTTGTATGCTCACTAGACAATAATGACTATTTCACTAGATTTTTGGATCATTTTCTTTTTTTATTTCTTGAAAACAAGTAAAACTAAATTAAAGGGGGAGGTGTAGGTGAACCAGGATGTGGTTTTATGATCTATTGATCCAGACATTGTGAGTATTCAAATTTGGATAGGGAGGAATGAATTGTAAATCAATAAGACTCAAATAAATTTAGATTAGTATGGTTGGTAAGTGGGTTTCCTAGCAACTGCTAGCTCCTAGAAGTATGAAACTTCATCAGATGGTTGTCAACCCACTTGCTAAATAAATTAATTCCAAAATATGATGATAAGAAATGATTAATTAAAGAAATAAAAATAATAATTTAAGTGAATGATAAAATACTTTAAGATTATTTGATTGCTTTTAAAACAAACTAAGCTAATTTGCATAAAACAAATAATATGGTGATAATGGTCAGGTCTGGTTGTTGTATTTTGGTATTGTGTTGTGATAGGGATTGAGAAATAAAGATTTTGATGGGTTGAAATGGTGATTGTTAGATTATTATTTTAGGAATAAAACTTTACACAGAGATCAATGTTATTCTTCTATGGATCGATTTGATTACGCATAACTGACATTGATTACTGTGTAAAAACATAGTTTATAACTTTAGAGGAATGGTTGGATATTAGAGAGTTTTAAAGAATTTTTGGGTTAGTAAAAGGTTGGGATAGGTTTTTAAGGGTTGGAATGGATCTCAAAAATATATAGATAGAGGTTTTAGGCTCTAAAGTATTATGGAATATTGATGGGTGTTTGATGGCCAAGGAGTGTTGAAGTGCAAAACTTCAACACAGGTAGTTAGGGATATGGGGAAGGTATGAGGACACTAAAATCAACCAACGCTAAGATAAGAAACTCTAAAATTGATTAAATAATAAAATTTACTTATCAAATGCAATAATTTTGGCCTAAAATTTGATGGTAAGTTAAGAAAACTTGGATGGACAGTTGGAAGAATCTGACTAGTGAAATGTTGCTAAAACTTTTAGTTTGTCAATGGTAAAACTCCTTTATGATTCTAGAAAAGTCTCTAGTTCCCTAGTTTAGCTCTTTAGTTCAAGCACAAACTAACAATAAAATTATTACACACATTTAGACTCATCTTATTCAACCTCTTAAGCAAAGGTCATGGGTAGACTTAAGTAATTGATGTCAGTCATGGTCAACTAACATTAGTTGAGGAATGATAGGTATTGGTCATGGAATAATAGGTCTAACTTGATAATATAGTTATTTTCACTTACTTTTGGTAGTTAGGACCATTAGAAATGGTCTGAGTTAGTTTAAGAGAGTATAGTCATGTGAGTAGAAATAGTCTAGGGAGGTTAGGGAGTAAAGTTTAGGGCAATAAATGGTCTTAGGTGGTTAGGACTTAAATGTTAGGGTAAGGCAATGGTGATTTATCATGGGACTTGGTCTTATGGTGAAGTATACATATGATTTTATTAGCTTAATTAAATAAATAAGTATCTAAATATGGGTAGGGGTAAATGGGTCTTTAAGGAGGTTAAGAGGTGTTTTAACCAAATTGGGACCAAGGGGTCGAAAGGGGTGTGTTGTGACATCTAGAAATGTTAATGAAATTTTTTATGTCTATATTTTTCCCCTTTCTATTGTGCAATTTGTATCTACAAGATAAAAAAACAAAAACTAATTGTTTGTGAAAGGTTGGATGCCCCAAGTGTGGGAGGAGGTGTTCCCATCAAATAGGGAATCGATGAGGTGAAATGGAGTTGGGTTTGGGTTTGGGTTTGACAAGTGGATAAGTTAGTGATAATATTGGATGGTTGGTTTAGAATTTAAGCATGAATGGGCACAAATAATGTGACCAAGTGTGATATCATAGATCATGTATAAACTAGGTTTTCATAGTTAAAGTAGTTTGTAAATAAGTTTACACTAAAAGGACAAGTGATAGGGTAATCAGGCCACAATGGTAGGCTTAGATGATATAGGTTACACCTATAAATTGGAGTCTTTATGTGAAGGTGTCAGTGTTCTTAGGGATCCAAAATTAGGATGTGATCCTAAGAAGATAAAATAGTTGTAGGTGTCAAGAATGCAAGGGGTCATGCTCTAATTCATCTAAAATGGTTGGGCATAAAATTAGTGCATGTTTGTCAAGTATGGAAAGGTAGTTATGTGGTAAAAATGACCAAGGCAAGGTGTTGTCACAAAAAGTGTGAACTATAAAACAAAATAGCTGATATTAAGGTGATTTGGTTGGTGGGTTAGTGGAGAATAAGGTGTTCTCTAATATGTTTGTGTTTCTATTTAAAAATGTGGTTGTTGTTGTGCAAATTGGTTGTCCAAGGTGGTTTGGGAAAAAAGGGGACCCAATGTGTGAAAAATAAGGTGAAATTTTGGTGGTTATTGGGTTAGGGGGCATGAAAAATCCTTAATTATTGTGACCAACATCGGTTGACCAAATGTAAGAAGGATCAATGTAGGTCAGCCTAATTTAGGCAGGACTGATGTTGGTTAGTGACCAAAACTGAGTTATTTGTTATTTGTCTTGTGTGGATTTATTTAATGCTTGTGCATTTGAAATTGATCATAGAGGAGTTATTGGGAAAGTTGAGTGACTAGGTAATTATGTGGAGGCATGGGATTGGTTGAGCATAGGGATAGAGTGTGGGGATTATGTGAAGATAGACGTAAGCAAGGTGATTGGGTGGGGTGAATTGGGTGAGTTCTATGTGGAGGATGTGGTAATGCAAGGTGTGGGAGGGAAGGTATTGGGTAGAGGTGGTGTGCCACTAGGAAGCAGAGCTGAGATGAGGTAGGGTTATGTACTATTTATTTTCCATTGATTCTATTTAATTTGTTGAATGTGTTTTTTTTAGGTTAGGTAAATAGGTAGGGTAGTGGGAAGGGGTCTAAAAAGGGTAAGGATAGGGATTAGGGTGTGAAATTTTATGTTTTAAGTTGGTGTTGATAGAGATTTAAGGTTTCAGTCTTGACCCTAATTTTCTATAGTGATCAACATCAGTTGGTTTGACTAATGTCAATCGATAAAGGGTTGATGTCAGTTGACCAGGGATTGGTATCGATCCATTTTTAAATTCTATAGGGGCCAAAAGTGGAAGTTTTATGATATGAGAAAGTTTGATAATGGTGTATGTTTTATTTTGAATGGTGTTTAGGTGTGTAAAAAGTTTATTAGGTGTAAGGGGTAATTTTTAAATGTTAGGTTTAGGATGGGTAAGGTTGGGGTTTGAAGGGTTGGGTAAGATGTAAAAGGGAATTTGATTTGGTTTTAGGTTTTTTTTAAGGCTGGGGTTTGAAAAATAGGCTAATAAAGGGTTAAAAAGGTATTCATAGGCCAAAGGAGCCCATGGGGAGTGTCAAATAGTGAAGTTTTGTGTATGCCAAATGAGCCTAAATGTAGGTTAAAATTGAGTCTAGTTGGAATGTTTTATTTTTAAGGTTGGGTTAGGTGAAGGGTTATGAAAGAGTGGTTGGTTTTAGGTATAGAGTGATTAGGCAAGTAGTTTGATGTTTGATGTTGTTTATTGATGGTGTATGGTGAACTAAGTGTAGGATCTAACCTTGTAGGCTAGGATATTTTTGAAAATGTGGGATCAAGTGCCACCACTACTAGAGGACTTAAAAAGAGACATGATAGTTGAGGATTTATCCCACATGATGGTTATGGGTTTAGGGGGTATGCAATGCTATTGTCACATGCCTTGGGATGTAGGTATGTTGGTGGACCTCATCGAAAGATGGGATCCAACTACCAACACCTTCTATTTTTCCATAAGAGAGCTCATGATTACCTTGGAAGATGTGCATAGGATCTTGAGACTACCAATATAGGGATGAGTGATTGACATAATCAATAGTAATGCGCTGGAGGTGCAAATGGATATTTTATATGGTGAGGATATGGTGGAGGCTTAGTACCATTCTGGGTGCTTTTACTTTAAGGACCTATATTAGATGAATATAGAGGGTATGAGATTGATGATGATGTTGATGATATCCATCATGTGTTATACTTTTCCAAATTTGAGTGGTAAGAGATATCCCAAGGCTTTAACTGGTGTGTTTGTTGAGATGTATAAGGACATGATGGTATATGCATGGGCATCAACCTTTTTGATATAAGTATATTAGGAGTTTTGGGACTATCAGGTGCATAATGGGATGAGTGTGTCCTTCCTATTTCACTATTGGGTGTATGAGAACATTTCTATTTTTTGATCATTTGGACTGCCCTAGGCTACATGGCACTAGGATCATTTTAAAGTGGGTTTTATCGAGTGGAGGTTAGATATGGAGCTACCATGGGTAAATGGTGTCATGCGATACATAGCATCGTATAGAAAGTGGCTAGATGTTTTGGTGGATGGGGAGGTCATTTAGAGACCATATGTGGGTTTTCTATCATGGATGGGGTTGTATGTACAGACCTTTTCCATTTAGAGATTTAGGTGGATTCATGAGAGGAGGTAGAATGAGGTAGTTTTGATACATTTTAAATGCATTTTGTGATAGTTTGGTTTGGTTCAGGGTTACTCGAGAGTGTTCTTGAGATATAGATAAGAGGATGTAGAGGCACCACTTCCATTATCATAGCCTACAGAGGAGGATCCACTTTTTGAGGAGCCACTTTTTGAGAAGCTACTAGCTCCTATAGTAGTTGATGATGTCAAGGTTATGATAGAGTACATTATTTGGTGGTAGAGGCTACACCCTATAGCTATATGTGGAGATGGATGATAGGGTCTTAATTTGGAGGAGATGGTGGATAAGATGATGAGCAAGGTGATGTGCATTGGAGGAGGTATCCCCTGATATACAAATGATGATTATAGAGAGGGATGTTATGAGAGTAAATCAAGCTATGTTATAGGTAGATTTGGAAACTATGACATAGTAGTAAGATAGTGAATAGGTTCAACTAGCCATGATGACACAAGAGAGAGAGAGATGACTTGTAGGTATAACTGACCATTATGACACATTAAAGAGATATTATACAGGGGTAGCTGACCACTATCATATAAGAGAAAAATGACCTACAAGTGCATTTGACCATTATTATAGCTGAGAGAGATACCCTGAGGTAGGTAGGAGGGGGACCATCATAGAGTGGGCTACCTCTGAGTGGGACTAGAGTAGTTATGGGACCATCGTGGACTATGACTAGGTACACATCTACAGTTAAAGAATTGAGTTATTATGAGGGGCATGTTATTAGGAGGCTACTAGATGTGCCTCAATATATAGAGTACCTAGTAGATTAGGTTGCATCAAGTAACCTAGGTAGTGTTATACTCAATTTTGGTAAAGGCCATATAGCATCTTCAGGTGCACATTCAGGGCATAGAGATGGAGAGGGTAAAGGGGACAGTAGTGGCCCCATATCATAGATTACTAGTTATAGCATTGTATTATGATTTTTATTTTGGCCTAAAATTCATTATATTATGATGTATATATCATTTTGATATATTTACATGGACACTTGTATGTAGTAATTCAGTACACACTTTACTTATGATGATTATTGATGATGATGGTTTATGGTAGTTTGTTATTGATGATGTGATTGTTGTTATTTTAATGTGATGAAGATATGTTTTAGATGATGACATGGTGGCATGTTTTTGCATTCTTCCTTATATCAGGTGTATGCATGATGTGGTATATCATATTTTGATGTATATGATATAGTTAGATGTATCCATGTGATCTTTATATTGATACATATATGTGATTTGGATGACATGAATTATCTAATTTTTATAAAAATGACTGAGTATGGTTTAATTTTATTTTGATGATGACAAGTAAATGGTTGACTATATCTCATGTATAGATTGATTAGAAACTAAATAAGATTGGAGTTTGGTTTATACATAATTAAATTTTGTTACAATTTTTATGTGATGAAATGTTTTGAATTTATGGTTGTTGATTAGATGGTTAATGTATGTTGAGTTGATTTATCATATTGATTATGATCTTAATTTTTTGATGATTTGAATCAAGATATTATAAAACACCTAAGTGAATTGTAATAAATTATGTGGTTAAATGGTTAAATAAAGTGTTTTCAAAATAAAAACAACTAAGTAATGATTGAAGTGGCTTTAATGGTAAAATGAAATGCACATAACAAAACAATAGATATGATTCATTAAAATGTTTTATGATGTTATTTTATATTTGTAATGACTTAGATGATTTTGAGAGATGTAACTTCAACATATAGATTGAGTTAGTGGAAACACTATATGTAAAAGGTAGGTGAATGAGGATATGATGACTCAAAAATGTAAGATACATGCCATAATGATTATTTCAACAAGTAGCCATGAAATTATAAGAAGGAGGTTAAATTCTCTCATTGGAAAAGATTATAACCATAATAGGTGGGCTTATCTACATAATCCCCTTGCTTGTTTTTCATTAGTGTTATTTCATTTATTAAATAAGTGACTTGATCACACTATGTCAAGTAAGATCAAAATCCCTTGATTGAGAGGGTCAAAAAGGGTGATATATTATGGATAAGTGAATGGAGGGTAGTGTAACCTTCTTTTGGGGATTTCTTTACCCTTTTGTATGTGTCTTAAGAACCATTATAATCAATTTCATGTCTTATTTTGGTGTATATTTATCAATGCGAGAAGTCTACTAATGTTTTTTGAAAGCTAATCAATGTGGGAAGCTTTCTTTGGGATATATTTTTTCTTTTGATTTTTGACTTAGGGTCTTTGATACTTGTTTGGTTGATAGTTTGGGGAATATAATCAATGTGGGAAGCTTCCATGTGATTTATTTTTGATAGATTTGTGACTTAAACATCTTTCAAGGGAGTGGTCTAGTTTTTGGATTTGTTTGACTTTGATAGTTGTCCTTCGAGGGATCAGTCTATCTTTTTGAGAAATTCTATATTCTTTTGGTATCTATCCTTCAACGGAGAAGTCTAAAGGTTTATATATGACACATAATACATTTTTTTTATTTTAAACATGAATTTATCATATATGTCTAAATCTTTCCTTTATGATGGCAAAACCATGGCACAAGAAGGTTAAATAATGGGTGATAGAGGTTTAAGAGACAATGACCATGGATATCCATCTTATAAGGGGAAAAAATTATCCATGAGAATCATGCCATGGGTAGAGTCATGGTACCCATGTTTTATTATTAGGCTAAAACTATTATGGATAATCACATGATTCTTTGCTTTAATCAGTTGTCCTTAAATTAAGGAGATGAAGCTGATAAGTTTGTAAAATAAGGGATGAGCTTAAGCTACACATAGGGTGATTTATAACTTATATTAATAAAAGAATAAATGTAGATGCAAAGAATTAAGGGGCTCAAGTTCTATATTTCCTTTAAGGGATGATAACCAGTAAGTCCCACACCCATACTTATGTGTGATGATAAATGGTCCAATCCAATTAGGAGTAAACTTTCCCCACTTTCTTCTTTCCATGTTAGTTACATGTTGATTTTCCTTTAAGATGAGGTCACCAATGTTTAGTTCTCATTCTTTCAATTTTTTTTATAAGCACATTTTATTCTCTCTTAATAGACATGAATATAGTTAAGAGTGGCTAAATGATGTTCATCAAGTAGCTCAAGTTGGGCTAGGCATTCTTGACGAGAGTCCTTTTCTGAGATGATATCCTTTAGGGATATGTAAAGGGAGGGAATTTGCACTTCAAGAGGCAAGACATCCTCTAAACCATAGATAAGTGAGAAAGGGGTGGAATATATAGGGTTTAGAATGCTATTTTGATATTCCCACAAGGCAAAAGGAATGTGTAAGTGTTAATCCCTACTTGATTCATTGACTACTTTGATGAGAATTTTATTAAGGGTTTTATTAGAGGTGTTAGCCTGTCTATTATCCTTTGGGTGGAATGGATATGAGAATCTTAAATTAATGCTAAAAATGTCACAAATCTTTCACATTATCTTATTTTTCAATGACTTTCCATTATCGATGATGATTTTGTGAGGAACACTAAAGCAATATATGGTATGATGATTGACGAAGTTGATAATTTTGTCAACTTTGGTTGAGATGAGAGGAATATCCTATTCCCATTTGGTGAATTATTCTATCACGATGATGATAGAATGATGTCTCTATGATGAGTGAGGGTTTATCTCACTAATGAGATCTAATCCCCATTGAGAGAAGGGTCAAAAGTCCTTATTAATTTGAAGGACATGATTGGGAATGTGATATAAGTTAGTGTGTTGCTAACACATGACACATCATTTGACATAGTTATAACAACCTTGGTTTAGGGTAAGCCAATAATATCCAAAGTAAAGGATGTGATTAGTGATAGATAAGACACTAAAGTTCCCTCCACAAATCCCAATGTGAGTTTATTTGATTGCTAAAGGGATTTCTTGGATGTGAAGGCACCTAAAAAGGAGACCATCAAAGCCTTGTTTATAGAGGAATCCCCTATTATGGTATAGAAAGTAGTACACTATAATAAATCTCATCTAACATTCTTAGAGAGGTTAAAAGGGAAGATGGCTAAGGTGAGGTAGTCAAAAAGTTACTTATACCAAATATCTAATTAGATTTCCTCCACATTATAGATCAAAGTGAGGTCTATTTTGGTATAATAAGGTTAGTTAAGTCTATGAATGATGAAAAAGACTTTAGATTTTGAGGGTAAATAAGGGATTTGATAGGCAAGGGAATTGATAGGGTTGGCAAACTTGTTTATCGAATTTGGAGTGGCTTGGATAAGGTAGTGATCAAATGATGTCAGTAATACATCTACCAATTATTTGTATTTCTAAAGAACATGATTTTTACACTAGTAATAACCATTGATCTAGTTGTCTACAAGTTGGGAATCATCAAAAATGTTGATCTATTTTACTACCAAGGATAAAGATATTTAGAGACCTAAAACTAGGGATTTATATTCAACCATGTTGTTGGTGCAATCAAAGTAAATATTGAAGGACAAGCAAAAAGGCTTACCTTCAAGGGGTATAAGGATGATTTTAGCACCCCCACCATGTTGAAATTTTTATCCATCAAATAACATGGTCATTTGGTAATAATCTTGGTAGAAAGTTTTGATGGACTCATCAGGAAACTCAAGGTTAGAAGGTTGGTTGTTCGTTAAAGGGGCTTCAACCAATTGATATTTCCCTTTGACTAATTTTTGTTATAGGAATTCAAGGTCAAACTTGACAAAAATCATGAGCCATCCATCCATATATTGATTTTGATATGGCTTATAATGTATGTACTTGAGTGGGTTAGTATTTGTGATGATAAAAATTTTATGGTTGGGGAGGTAGTGTTGAAGTTTGGAGGCCATGAAGACCAAGGCAAGGCATAACTTCTAGGTATGGGTATAACGAGTTTCATACTTTACTAGTGCTTAGATTATATAGTAGACTACTAATTATTTATGTTGATCATCATGATGTGCAAGCATGGAACCTAAAGAATAGTCTATGGTGAATATGTAAAGGTAGAAGGCTTGGTCCTCTTTTGGAGGGACAAAGATGGGTAGAGAGATAAGGTATCCTTTGAGTGATTCAAATTCCTTTTGGTAGTCTTCATTCCATTTAAATGAGATGTCCTTATTAAGAAGGTGGTTAAAGGGTTGACATCTATCAAATAATTGAGATATGAATTGGAAAAATGACTGAAGCTTACCCTAAAAATTATGAAGTTGCTTAAGGTTAGTTGGAGGAGGTATGTCTATGATTGCTTTGAATTTGGCAAGATAAACTTATATTTTTCCGAAGGGAAATGATAAAGTTGAGGAGTTTTCCTAATAAAACCCCAAAGACACATTTTTTTTGGGTTAAGGCAAACATGTAATTAGATAATGTAGTCAAAGATGACTTTAAGGATTTCCAAGTGGTCTTGGAAATGTTTGGACTTACCAAGGAGGTCATCTACATAGTACTCCATGGTTTTGTGGATAAGGTCATGAAAGATGTAGGTCATGGCACAATGATAGGTCACACCAGCTTTCTTCAAGCTAAAAGGCATAACCCTATAGCAAAAATTTACCAATGGGGTGATGAAGGTGGTTTTGTGTTGATCTTTTAGGGTGATTAATATTTGGTTATATCCTTAGAATCCATCTATAAGATATATCATCTCATGGTTGATAGTTATATCAAGAAGTTGGTCAATGTTCGATAAAGGAAAGTCATCTTTGGACAGGTAAAGTTGAGGTCACAAAAAATTGTATAAATATAAATTCCCCCTATCACTTTAGTGATAGGAATGAAATTTGAGACCCATTGTGTATAGTAATTGGTTTGGATGAAGTTGACAAATAAGAGACATTATAACTCTTTAAAAAGAAGGGCAATGTGAGGGTGCATCTTTCAAATCTTTTACCTAATAGGCTTGGCATAGAGGTTGGTGACGATGTTGTGGATGACAATAGAAGGGTATATTTTAGGCATATCACTATAAGACTAAGCAAATGTTATGCAATGGTCATGTAGAAAAGAGGAGAAGTCCTGATATTCTAAAGATTCTAAAGATTGTCTAATTTTGATTGTGTAAGGACTATTCTGAGTGCCCAAGTTGATATCAATGGTAGCTTAATTCAACATGGTCAATTTCTCAAGTATAAGGGATTTGTGAAGGGAGGATTCTTCATCAAAAAGGTATGTGAGAATGCATTTGTCATCCTAACACTAGATGGTATTAATGGTGGGAGAATCATCTTTCACCATCTCAAGATGAGTCAAAGGAATGGTTTTAGTTTCCCCATGAATTTGATGGGTTAGGAGTCCCAAATTAACCATGTTAATAAAAAATTAGGAGGGATGGAATCAAGATCTTTAGACTCTAAAGAAGAAGAGGTAGGTGATTATGGGGTTTATTCCTCTATGATTGAGATGAGAGGTGTGTGGGTCGGTTCCTCTGGTTGGATAAATCCAAGACCCTATCATTCATGAGGCTTTTGATTTTTACATGGGATAAACTCATGTGGTCCATGATCATACTAGCCTAAGATGAATCCTTTCTAATCACATTGATGAATGTATGTTTGGGCAAAATCTAGTTTATCCTAAAAGGTAAAATCAGAGGTGAATGGTTTGATAGAAGGTGAGGTGTTAAAAGCTAAAGGTGGTTAATTGATTCCCCCATAGATAAAGTTGGTTTTTTATTTGGGAGGTTTGAAAGGGATGATGTTTCAAATGTTAATATTATAATGATGATGTTGACAATATTTCCATACTTTTGAGGAGTAGGAAGGGTATCGAGAGTCAATAAGTGGTATTCTCCAAGTAAAAGATGTTATAACATGGATTTCAAGGGTCTTTCAAAAGGATTTGCGAAGAGGGTATGGTTGACCTTGTAGAAGCTTCATAGGTGGAAGTTGGAGGCATTGTATCCTTTAATGGAATTAGGATATCATTTGGATAGTAATTCATGTTACATGACTTAAATGGACTCGGTTTGATGGAGATGACATGAACTTGACCCTCATGTTCAAATATTAGGCATCTATGCAAGGTTAAAGGTACATAACACATGGTTTGAATCCAAGGGCATCCAAGTAGTACATTGTACTAAAATTCTCATTCTAAAATATAAAAGACCTAGAGAATAATTTGAAGGCCTAATCATATGTGAAGGATAACTATTCCCAAGGTGGATGCCATTGTGTCATTAAAATATTGTAGCACAGTAGTCATTTTAGACATGATGTTTTTAGAAAGTTTGAGTTGATCATAATCATGGGATGAGATGGTGTTGATACTAACTCCCCCATCAATCATGACCCTTTTTCTTTGGTTTTGATTGATTTGGGTTGTGATGAAGAGGGGAGGATCCAAATGATGTGGCTATATGGGAGGTATCTCAGAATCCTAGAATGTGACAAGCACTAATACTTGGAGGGCTCCAACAAGTGTTGTTAAAGGTTGAGGATATTTGGGTTAGGCCTCAATTAATTATAAATCCTATATCATGTATTTATTGTTTTGAGTTGAGTTTTAGATCAATTCATACAAGGTCATCTTTATTGGGGTCTAGTGAAGTTGTTTGAGAACCAACTTATGTATCGATCTCGATGGGTTGGGTTGAGGTATACCCAAGATAAGAATCTTGGGTTCTAATGAAGGTGACTTGGGTGTTTTTTTAGAATAATAATGTGTCCAAGGTATGGATGATTTATCTTTTCCCTTATCCTTTTGACATTGTGATCAAGTGACCACATGGATGGGGTCAATTTGAAATGTAGGTGGGATGGTAAGTTATTTCAGTTCATCCTTCTCTTTGATGAGAGCTTGGAGTTAGGTCTATGTGAGGTGGTATTTTTTGTTTTTTGGTTTTTATGTGGGATAAGAGAAGACTCCTATATCAAAAGGTTATCTATGTCACATAATTTATGGATTATGTCTTTAAGAGCTTTACATTTCTCAATGTCATACTTGGGTATTTTATGGTATGCACAGATTAAGTTATCATTGAACCAATCTAGTTTTAGGATGAGAGGCTTGAATGGTTTAATAGGATATAGGGTTATGTTTTAGGTTTCTAAAAACCTTTGTAAAATATTATAATAGGATTCTATCAATGGTTTTAAGAGATTTGAAGCCTTTTTTTTGTTGTTAGGGTTGGCACCTTTTCAAGGGTAGGTATTATGAGTGAATTTTTTGTTGATATTTATGAAATTTTTTTGGTTGGTGGTTTGGGGTTCAAAGGTTTGGTCTTGATAAGTAGAGGTGTGGTGATAAGAGGAGGTTGATTTTTTGGTCCCTTTTTTTTAGGGTTTGACTTCTTCAACAAAGTGTAAGGGTGAGGTCCTAAAATAGATAAGGTGTATGGCCCTAAGATGGAGGGTGAAGTGGAGATGGTAGGATAAACAGTCGTAGGATTTTGAGTCCTAAGTGGTTTGATCTTCATCCTTGGTTAGGTTTTTTTGTCTTTAGGTTGGGTTTGTAGCATCAATTCCAATTTTAAGGGTGGATGAGTTAGTTTTTGGGTTGGACAAACACCTAAGTTCTTGACAGGTTTGAGTGGGGTAGTTGGTTTTATTTTATTTGTTTTTAATGGACTGGGATTGATTTGGTTGAAGCTTGAGATGTGGATGAGTTTACTGGTTTGGTTGAGGTGAGGGTGGTTGATTTTTTTATGGTCAAAGTGTGGATGTTTGATATTATTATTGACTCCTTATTTTTAGGGTATAGAAGTGTAAAATGGTGCCAAAATATAGCTCAATCAAGTTCTAGTTATGATAGGAATCCAAGATTTTGAACCAGTCTTAAAAATGGTTTATATGTGGACTTAGCCTCCTCATGAAGGTTTTTCAAGGGAAGACTAAGTGGTTGAGTAAGTGGGATGGTTGTGGTTTCCTCTTCTTTTGGCAATGTTTCTAAGGGAATGGTGGTTGGTTCCACTATTAAAGGAAATGGAATAGGTATGATGTCATCTTCCTTATTTGAGCTTTCAAAAAGAAGGATGGGTGGTTCCACTATTAAGGGAAGTGGAGTAGGTATGATTCCATCTTCCTCAGTTGAGATTTCTAAAGAAATGATGGGTAATTCCACTATTAAGGGAATTGGATTAGGTATGATGTCATTTTCCTTAGTTGTGATTTCCAAAGGAAGGATGCATGGTTCCACTATGGAGGAAAGTGGAGTAGGTGAGGTTGTTTGGGTTGGTTCCACTAAATTAGGAAGTGGAATAAGAGAGGTTTGGGTCATGGGTTATGTTAATTCACCTAAATGTATCAGGAGGTTCATTTAGTGTTTAATAAACACTTCTCATTTATGGATCTAAATAATCCATTGCATGAGTTGTTGGTTGTGATCTTCCCAATATCTATGGTGGATTAGCAGCCAAACTAAATGACTATTTCACAAAATAAACATGTAAATGGTTGTTGGGAGAAATCATGGTCCTAAAACTTTGTGAAGATAAAAGTGATCTAAACTAAGTATAATTAATGATGTCCAAAACCTAAAGTCTAAACCCTAATCTAACATGGATATTTACAATGACAAGCTAAACTAAAGTGAATTGGTAATAAAGGAGCAAAAAGGAGGGTAAGGTAGAAAGAAGGTGTTGCTAATATTTAACCTATACATTATGATGAATTTTAAATTTCATCCAAACATGCATTTAACTAATATATAGCATGAAATTACATAAGCACAAATCCTACCATATATCAGGTGAGCATCTAAGGAAAAGTGAGATAATGCAAATGAGAAACAAGATTTAATTTGAAGATTTACTTCTAAAAACAAATAAAATTGGCACATTTGTAAGAAAAGAAAAAGAAGTGAACTAAAGGTAGAATCCTTCAATGAACCTAGCATAAGCACAAGTTAACAATTTTGCATTCATATTAGCACATCTAGAATTCATGAAAACCATTCAAATTTGAACATAAAACTAGAAAAATGAGGAACTAATCATGATAGCAAACACATAGACAAATATTGGACAAACTTTGTAAAATTCTTCACTTGTACTACTTGCTCCAAGTTTACAAAGTAATTTTGGCTGTAAGAACTCCCACCCTTTTATAATAGATAATACCTCTTTATATAGACCTTTCATGAGGTATGTTGATCATTCCTTGTCAACATGCAATTGGACAAGTGTCATATATAGGTATCTCTTTATCAATGCTAATAGAACTCATGACCCTATTTAATTATGAATAACCTAACATAACTATGCATTACATGTTACCCATGCCTTTGCAGAATAGAATATTCCTTTGAAAGGATTTACAGGGTCTTTGACTCAAAATAATAAACCATGTCAACTTAATTTATCTTTTAGATGCCTCTATAAATGTAGCCTATTCTTGTTCAGTTATAGGATATTCATTTTCATATTCGCTAACTAGATTAAGTCTAAGACACGTGTGTTCACATTTCTAATCTTCATTGGTTTAGAAATCCAATGTGTCATGTCAATGTGGTAATGTTATTTCATTCTATCCATTTAATCTTGAAATGTTACCATTTCCCTAGTACATATGTCAACACCTCATTAGGTATGTATCTCTAAAAATTCCACCTAGGACTCACACTGTCATATCCTTGTTTGCATGATGGAATATGAGCATGTCACTCGGTATCACCATGGGCTCTTTGATTTTTTTTTATTGTTTGGGAATTTATATGCCACATGATAGATTCTCACTTGTTTTGGGACCTTTTAAAATTCTCTATTAATCTCGCACCATTGATCACATCTGCATGAATCAATGTGATTCATAGATCTCAATGTATTGGGTTTCACTTTCATACCGTCAGATCTTTGTTTAGATTTTCCCATGATGGTTACACTTATCACCACCACATTCACTTTAAAAATTATTTGTTACTTTGATCTTTATCATGCACCATTATATCTATGTTTCCTGAGTTAACGTGCACCATAGATCCTGGTGCTTGAATTTTTGACTCCCACTTTACCCACAAGCTTGACATTTGTCACTTTTGGGTTCACTCATACAAATATAAATGTAAAGTTACTTAGCATAAATATCCTAGACTAAGGTCTTTTAATTTTACTAATAAATACAATTAGGACCTATGTTTAAAGTTTAAACTAAGTTAATTAATAAAGTGCTTGAACGCAGGTGTGTTACTTGGCAGCTCCATGGGGTCATAGGTCTGTTGACTTGTTGACACTATGGAAGGGCCCATAGACCATTGACATATCATCTGAGCTCTTGATATGTTGCCTCTTGGCACTCTTGGATCGCTCCACAAGTCTATTGATTTATGAACTATGTCCCATGTTATTAGATCTTCAGTGTGTGATCAAACATGCACCGTCAATCTTCCTTTAGACCCTTTTGACTTTAGATATTTGTCACATTTTTTTAATCTATTTTGAATCCCTGAGATCTCACCACCTATAACCCTTTTGTCTATTTATATGGGCATAGAATATTAGTTAATATTTGGGAAATATATAAAGCCTTAGCCTAAAGTTTTGTTGTATTAACAAATATAATTTAAAACTTAATATAAGTTCTAATCTAAGCTTATAATATAATAAAATAACCCCCATGAACCATAAGACATAAAGTACTTAAAATAAAGTTTTATATTAAGCTCTTAGTGATATTTAATAAATACGACTAGGACCTAGGCTAAAACTTAAACTAAGCTTAAAATATAAAGTGCTTCCCACGTAAAATTGATCCCTCTCAAATTTGAATTTGATTCAAAAAAACCTAAGCTAGGGTAATCATAATGAGGGTTTTTAGATGACTAAACATTGATTTAATTGGTTTTTCAACAAACTAGAGGCTAGTAAAAGATCAAATCAACATTAAATCATGAAACCCAAACATTATCCATTTTAGATGGATTCCATTAATCTTGTAACCTAAAACACATATATCCAAGGTTAGAAAATTTAGACAAGATCAAACTAGAATCATGTGTAAATATGCCAATTCAACCATGGTGTGGATGATCTTTAAATAAAGATAATGTGAAAAACACTCTAATGGTACTTTGATCAGATGAATTTTCAATTTAAAACATAAATTTGCACAATTTGAAACAAGGGTCCCTATTTTTAGGATTTGGGGTATGTTGACATAAAAAAATGGTGACTTCTAAGGGAAACATAGAAATATGTTAGAATTCAAAGACTTTGGTTTAGAATAATAACTAGGATACTTATTTCACATTATCAGATACCATAGTGAAGATCAATTCATGATTAAAACAAGTCTTACTCATGTAGGATTGGGATCAAATATCAAAATTAAGCTATGATGTGTGTGTGCTTTGATTTCACTTATTGTTTGCCATTAGATTTAGGGAACAACTTCTATATTTCATGGTTTTAACCATTAACACTTATATCAAGCTTGGATGTGCATTAAGGATCACATTTTAGCTCAGGGAAGGCTTGGGCATTGCTCTACTACCATCCAGCATCTATATCCCTAATAGAGATACATTTGACTCCACTCAAGGCCTTGATCCACTACCATCTAGGTTTCCATAGCCCTGGTGGAGATTACCAGAATCACCTTTGCTTATAAATCTCTTTAATTTTGCAATAAGCCTCTTATTTTTGTATTTTTCAAATCATTTTTGACTCTCTAGCAAAGGTTTGGAACTAGGTTAACTAGGTTTTGGGATTTGGTCAAGTATTTTGATCTTCAGATAATCATCCTTGGTTTCAAACTTTATCCCAAACAATAATGTTTATTAACTGCAAACATGATTATGTTTCAATAATCAAAGCTTTCATCTCACATGTGTAATCATTTTTAGAATCAAGATTAGATCATAACAAGGCTTAAAATATCAAGGAATAATTAGCCTGTCCATTAGTATTTACTATTTTCTCCAAACTATAACATCAAGATCACATTTCAATAATACATGATCAACCAATGTTTAGAAGTCATACCTGCACTTCTGAAATATGAATTTCTTGAGTAATTAGGTGAAGTTTACGTGAGTTGGGAAAAGGAAAAGAGGGAGTGCCTAATGATGGCACTATACCAATCCAATGTGGGTCCCAATAAAGACATGGGGAAGGTCCAAAGTAAAAGAGCATCATTATAGGCAATGAGATAGAATGCATGCCTAAATGCTCTTAAATATCATTGGATATCCTCCTTACTTTTAAACTTTGTGAATTTAGGAAGTTCACATTGAGTAGGGTAAGGACTAATTGGTACATAAGGGTGAATAGGTTCATTAAAAATTTGGTCATAGGATAAAATTTTGTGATCTTTAGAAATGGATGTCTCTAAAGCTGTCATGTTATCCATTAACATCTTGATGAGGTCAGTTTATGTTGCATCCATATAATTTTAGGGTATGTGACATTTTGGTTATGATGATACAATGTATTACATGTTTGAAGGTTGAGTGGATGCCACATATTGATATTTGGTTATGAAAGTTTGGGATGATATGGGAGGCAAATATTCTTGTTGAATTGGGACATAGCCTTGATTAGGTGCAGTGGATATTTAATGAGACATGGGTATGGTTGGGTTTGGTTATTGAATGTGTGTGGCTACCCTTGTACTTTTAGGTAGAAGAGTGGATGGTATAAAAACTAATAATTTTTTAAATGGTTTGGATTATGTTTGACTACTTTGGTTTTGGGTGATAATAGGAAGGGAAACCACACTATTAGTTGGAATCTTAATGTTAAGTGGTGTCTAAGTTATCATTGGTTGGGTTGACCCTGTATTTAAAGGGTTGGTTATGGGGTTGATGGAAGTTGAAGGTGATTGGGTATTTGTGTATGGGGTGAGATAATCTTGGTTTTGGACAATACCAGTAGATGCGTTACTTATAGAATATTATAATTGAGTCACCATAGATTGGGTAGTGTAAATGGTTGCAACTGAAGTCTCACCCATAACATATGTAGGCATGTCACAAGGGTGTTCACTAGAAGTAACTGAAGTATAGACATGGTTGGAAATTTTGGAAAGGTATTTTTGGAGGGAAATTGGGTTATTGTCAAGGATGTTTATGAAGTCCATGTCCTCTCAAGGAAAAAACTAGAGAACATTGAGAATCCTAAAATGGTTGAGAGAGATCTCTGCATCTAGAGTGTGTTTTATGGATGAATAAGAGGAAGAATATTGGAGGTGAGGTTGGTTTTGGTTGTTATTGATATCTTCTACCCTAAAAATTTCAAAATATATATCACCCTAAGGTATACCCATTAATTTTTTGGAAAAAGAATTTAAAATAACCCATATACCCTTTTCTCAATCCCAAAAGAAACCAAAGATTCAGGGATAATTTGTAACTTGCAAACTTACAAATTGTATCATAACCTCTACTTCCTAATTTACACATACCTAATAAAAAATAGATATTTGAATGGAATTTTCAACTTAAAAACTTGTAAATTACATCCCAACCTCTGCTTCCCACTCAACCCAAGATCGATAGAAATCAAAAATCCAGTTGTAATTTACAACTTGCAAAGTTGCAAATTGTAATCAAACCTCCACCTTCTAGAAAACACATTCCCCATAGAAACTAGAGATTTAGATGCAATTTATAACTTGAAAAGTTAAAAATTACAATCAAACCTCCACTTCCCATATATCCAACTCCCATCATAAATTAGAACTCTGATTATAATTTATAACTTGCAAAGTTACAAATTATAGCTTGAGTCTCGCTTCCCACCAATTATCCTTACAAAAACTAGAACTCTAGTTGAAATTTTAAACTTGAAAACTTTCAAATTGTACCTCAAGTTCTAATTTCCTAGTTCCAATGCATAAGTCACCTAGTGGAAAGTGAAGGTCAAAGTGTAGAATGTAATTTTACAAAATTATAAAATTATGCCATGACTCTAAAACTCTTAACATTTTCCCTAACCATCAACCTAAGGGCATTAAATATAGACTTATATTAATTAAATTAGGGTTTTTTAAGAATTCATTATTTAATTTTCAAATTGAGGAATTGGATCTCTATGCCAAGTGACCCTTATCAAGCCACGATGTCAAGCAATGTCATGCCTCACTAATGCAGCCCTGAACCATGACCACCATTTGTTATCCTTTGCATGGTATTCGTCCATTTACTCCTATAATTTCCATATATTATTTCATTTTTAAGCTATCATACCTTATTTTCATACCATTTTTCCTATCTTGTATCAAATTTAGGGTTTTCCTTTCCTTCGCATTTATAGGTTTCTTCTTTTGCTTGCATGTGTCATCTCAAAATTATCTGCATTTCCCAAGTTCTTATCAAACTCTTTTCAAACATTTTTCTATCTTGAGAGAAATATATGGTTTTGAAGATATAGAATATTCCCTCAAATATTCCATACATGGCCCTCATAGAGTTTTGACATGTGATTTCAAGTCCAAAACCCATAGAGATTTCACCTATAAAACCTACCCTATGAATCTATGGAAACTCTTATTGTATTATTAACTCCAAATGTTTGTTAGGGATTTTAACTATAATATCAAGCCTAAAACTCACTAGAGTTTTCTTTAGATCTTACAAGTTTATTTTATAACTTCAAATCCCATTAGATATTTTACCTGTAGTAGTAACTTCAAAACCCGCTAAAACTTTTACCTGCAACTGTAACCCAAAAGTTCGTTGGCTCTATAGTTAGTTTTCCCACATTAAATTTTTTTAACCTATGTCTATAAAATAAATTAATTTAAAATCCAAGGTACCTAGTGCCCCACTTAGCTTGGAATCTAACACCAATGAAATCAAGGATATAGACCTAGGTGATTTCTAGACAAGGATAAATGGTGAATTCAAAAATGATTAGAATCAAAACATTTACAACTATGGACTGCTCAAGGAAAAATCCTTCCCATTATCAATTTATATTCTTGAGCTTATGCTCACATTGGAAAATCACTATGATGCAAAAAAGAGACAAGTATTGAATAACAAGGGAGAAAAGACTCTAAACTTGGACCCTGACTTCATCGACTCAATGTTCCTAATTCTACAATATGAGAGTTATCTATATACAACCCCTAACTCATACAATAATTTTTATCTATATAATAACACTATTTGTCTAAGGGTCCTCAATAAACAAGGGATAAAAGTCCCTAGGCCTACATCTACAAGATTGCCTAAAACCTTAGCATGAATAGATTTCAAGGAGGAAGTGGGTGACATCATCATACTCTTGTATAGAGTTATTGGGAACCCATATGCCAAAAAAATTTAGGATTAGATGTACAAATACATATGGGTAATTCACCAGAATAAGTAGTACATCCACTAGGCCTAGTTGATACGTGACTCCATCAAAAAATAATTGGTGAAAATCTATTATATAGGGAAGTTTTATATGACTTCATATGTAGTCTACATATTATCAAAGGGAAGGGCTTTACTAGGGTTGAACATAGTAATATACCAAGTCAACAAGGTCTTCAATTATTACCCTGGCCTCACCCTTGAGGCACGTAGACAACATTTTATAAGGGTAAATGATGCATTCTTATATTACATCATTATTAGGTTTGACAAAGAGATGAAAAAAAGAGATTCTCTGATGCTGCTACTTTTGGGATCACAAATTAAGGATTTTATTTCATTCAATTCCCAACATACTCATATATTAGAGTAGGAGGGTTCCATGGTTGTCCTTACACCCTCCCAAGGTATGTAAGTGAAAAATGGTCTTTAATATAACTTGTGAGGAAACTTGTAAAGAATCAAAAATTGTTATCAAGCAAACATAAGGTAAGAATCCATTTTCCCATTAACATAGGGAGGTATACATGTCCTTCCCTATCAAAATCCAAATGTGCATATGTCGAGATGAATCTAATGACCATAAGAGATCTCAATGCAAGGCCATTTTATGATGTGAATGGAAGCATTACCAGCATATTGGGGATCATGACATATTCCCATATTCCCTATTATGAAGATTACTAGGACAAGCTACAAGATGAAGAGGAAGTGAACTACATTATTATTCCAAGATGACCTTGGAGCAGATCAAAGCTTATAATATGGCACCAGTCCCTAAGGACTTAATAGTTGATGAATCTCTAGTGGATAAGGGTTGTTATTATAAAAAGATATTTTCTCAACCTCTTCCATCAATGAGGTGGTCCATAATTGAGTCTTAATCATTCATTTATAGGACCACCAATGTAATAAATAGGAAAAGCAACTAGTTAAGGAGCAAAGGGGTCAAGGTAACCAAGGAAACTTTGAGAATTAAAGATAATTTGAGAGAAGTCAAGGAGAAGGGCATACCACCAATAGCAAAATGTTATAGCAATGGAACCCAAACAAAATAGGTAGATAGGCTAGTGGTATCTCATAAGAGAAAGCAAAAACAAAAGGCTAGAAGAGGTCAATCCAGTGGCTAATGAGTCATAGTAGATTATTCGATATGAATTTCAACTAAAGACAAATAGTTTCTCCCCCTATCTCTATTATTCCACTAGATATAATACCTCCTCCTCCTATCTCCACTTCACCATCAGCTCAAAAAAATTCCCCCTCCATTTCCACCAGCTCACATGTGCCAATGACTCCATTATCAATAGCCCAATCAACACAGTTAGATACTCAGGCTTCACCTTCACTCCCCTCTTCCATAATTCCTTCCATATCATTCCTAATAACCATCACCACTCTATTAATCACTAATACCACCCAATAGTATATGGCTATGAATTCAATTATCCTAACTACAATCTTGCTAGCCATCCCAACTACTGGGGTAGCTACTACTTCATTTTCATCTCTAATCACCTTCCCCATTTCATCAACCCTAAGTGTTGCAACCACCTTGATTGATTCATTCACATCTCTAGATTCCATATTTCCATAGGTTTCCCTATTTCAACTCCTCGTGCCTACCCTTCCAATTGTGTCACTTCCCACTCTCACACTCCTAGTAGGCACATCCATTTCCACTACACCCATTTCCATAATAACTCAAACCCTCACTAAAGAGGTAGAGATAGAGTAAATCATTGATATAATTATGGCTAATCAAATTATATATGGGGAATATATTTCCAAAACATCAGCTAAGGATTGAGCATCCATATCAGTGATAGATCATCATAACCACTAGTACAACAACTTCATATATAGATTCACAGTTGAAACTTCCAGGATCATAGGATGACACTCCAAGTTGGGTAGTAAAATTAGTGGGAAATAAATGGATTTAAATGGTGTCTCCTATAACACTATATTTTGGCCTTACATAGGCATCAAATAAATCAAAGTTATGTCATAGAACTATATCCAAAATATTATATGATTTAGTAGGGGAAAAATATGTAGAAATTATAGTCCCCCCACTAGAAAAATAAAAAGAAGATCTAGTAGTGGGGGATTACCAAATATCCAAAGTGTACCTAGGTTTTCCTACAAGAGAGGGATTGAAACATGATATTCAATTAATCATTAACTCTCTTTTCAAGAATATGGATAGTGATAAGGTCACAAAGGAAGAATTAAAGAATAAAGTTGAATAGTTAACAACTACACTAATGAAGTTCATTGAGCCCGTAGCCCAACCAACACAATCTATTACTCAGTTCTATGATGAGGAAACACTTGATGTAGTAATATATATTTTCAATATGGGAAGGGATATAAGGGACTACGCTAAAGAGCTCATCACAAAGGGAAATAGAGTAATTGAGTTAGTAATGGACTACTACAAAGCTCTGAAGGATGATCAGGCAACTTTGAAGGCATCAATAATCAAGATAGAAAGGTTGAACCTATTCTTCCCAAAATTTCAATCTATTGACATGATTGAAACTAATACCCTCATTACAAATAAAATATTTAAAAATGATGCAAAGCATGAGGAATTGGACAAGGCAAAAAATTTCAAAATAAGAATACTTACTAAGAGTATTAATAAGACTAAGGCTACATATGATAAGGTCAAAGATACGATCTATGACATTTAATATTTTCTTAATAAATTATCATGTGAAACAATAGGTCATCAAGACAAAATCCTTTCAGTAAATAAGTTTAAGACAAATTCAAAGGAGTGGTCGAGAGAGAGTTAGCATAGGACACAACATTCAACTTAAGTTCTATCCATCAATTTATCAGATATCATAATACACTGGAAAAAATGGGCAAAGACACTTGAGTATATAGGGCTACATCTAAGGAACTCTTTGATACAATTTTAGAATGTGAGATAAACAACCTATATTTATTTGGTCCTGATGAAGATCATATCCTAGAGATCTTCAAAAGCTCTGATGCTTATATTGAGAAGACACAAACAAAGAAGGACAAAGAATATTTAGAGGTTATGGTTGTAGATTAATTATTTCAATCAAATACATTCTTTATATTACATTTATTTATTTTAAAATGCATTATAAAGTTATAGGTTACAAATTACAACTATCATTTTGATAGCTCTTTTTGATAAAGAGTTACTTATAATTATCAAGTAACTTTTTTATAGGTTGAAAAGTTGTAAAAATTAAACTTGTAAATTTCAATTTTATAATTGACAAAGTCAAAGTTGATTAACTTGCAAAAAATCATGTTGTAAATTGCATTTCTAGTTTTGTCAAAGTTGGATGACTTTAAAAGTTGTAAAAGTCTCAACTGAAAAATACAAGCTAAGTTTTGCAAGAAATAACCTAAATATCTAAAAGATTTCAAATTTTTGAGTGTTATTTCATTTTTGGTGCCTCATTTCATGTAATAGATAATAGTATTTGAATTGAAGACAAGGAAAACATTGCATGAATTTTTAGCAAGATTTCTCTATGCCTCCAACACTTGTTGAAGCACCCAGCAGTTGCATGTTATTTATTCTAGTTGTTTACCTTGATAAAAATTCCATTCTAGATTGAAGATCACACCCCTTACATGAGGTTTTCTGATTTTACTTACTCTTTAACTAGGCATAGGGTTTTGATAACTATCTCTCTTTATAGAGAATATTTTGTATAAATATGGGTACCATGGTGTATCCCTTTTTATCTTTTTGATGTCAAATAAATTATTCTACATTTTGAATAATTGATTTACATGTTGTAACCTAGAGAATGATAATAGATTGAAGTTTTGCCTTCCTTTTCTGTATTATCTTTGTGTATGCAAGGCTATTTTTCAAATTTTTTAATGCTTTCATTCTTATTTCAATCACAAATTTTCATTTATGGTATTATTTTGCCTTTTTGAAAATATTCTTTGATTAAAATAAATAATATTATTCTTTATATGATAAATTCCAAATACTACCTTTGGTTTCATATTTTCATGAGTTTATGCTCCAATATACTTCAGTATATTTATTATTCTATTGTGTTCATACAAATCAAGAATTAATATCCACTATAATTATTCAGATCAATCACCATTTCTAGTTTTACAAAATCCATTTTTAAAAACCCTTTTCCTCACAAGTTAAACCCTAGTTTAGAAGCAAGATCACTAAGAAGCAAAATTTTTACATGAAATAGTAATTTATCAGTTGCACTAAATTTAGTGAAAGGAAGTCAGCCTTCTCTAGAGATTTACCTCAATTCACCAAGGTCCCATAGTTTGGAGGTGATCCCATTGTATCATTATATTTCCCATAGTTTGTAATATATATTACACAGCATGCTACAACACAAAGACATGTTCAAAATCTATGTGATAACAATTTTTGGCATGCCTAGTAGGACACAAAAAAAATTTACTAGGAGATTGTACTATTCTTAGCAGGCATTGTATAAACCTTTACACATTTCAAAAGCACCTGGTGACTTCACTAGCTTATAAATTCAAAAAATCTAGGTTTATGTATGCCAAAGATACAAACAAGATCATTTATTAAAGGTAAGAAAGTTGACTTGCAAGAATTATCATTTCCATATAAAAATAAATCAATATCAATTGTACCTTACATTAGATTATATCCTACAAATCTATTTGCATCTCCTATAAATACCCACAATAGTTTCATACCTCCCATTATGGCCTTGATAAATCAAAATTTTGTAGCTTTCAATGGAGGCATCCCACTTCATTTGGCCTAGTACAATGATATAACCACCTCAACTTTGAAAATCCTTTTGTATTTTACTAGTTAAACTTCCACCACTCCCATGGAACATATACAATACATTTCTAATATTTGTTCAATTCATAATATAGTATAAGAAAATGTTGCAATCAAACTTCTTATCTCCTCATTTAAAGGTAAAGCCTTACAATGGTACAAAGGTATACTTCCCAATTCCATTTGTTTTTGGGATGACTTAAGAACTACACTATGCATGTAATTTGAAGACAAGAGTGATCACCTCTCCCTAGTTGAACAACTAAATGTTATTCAATGTGTTCCTCATGATTTCATGAGTGATTTCAATTTATGCTTTCAAAAGACATGGAATAGAATTATAGTGTTGGTCAAGCCAACCCTAAATAATGACTTCCTATATTACTTTAGAGAATTAAATAGTGATATAATTACCATAATTTAGTTAATGGGTAGCACCACACTCCCCAATGCCTATGAAATTACAATAAGAGTAGAAAATTGCTTAATTCAATCTGGAAAAATTGCCCCATGGCCTCCAATGCTTTTATTTATATAATTTCATCCTATGTAACCTACTATTTTCCTAATTATTATCACAATCAAGGCACCACTATTAACTCCTACTCCTACAGATGATGTATATGAGGTTAAGTCACTACTTAAAAGTGTTTTCAATGAGTTAATAGCGATGAAAAGGTAGTAATCCCAAAACTATAGGCCTTATCAATGAACTAACAAAACATACCAACCCAATAGGTAACCATACTAAGGCAATTCACAACCATAAATTTAAAATATGAAATTATAACCTCCAAACATCCATGCTCTACCTACACCAGGTACTTCTAAAGCTATTGTACCTATTCAGAACAACCTGGCTCAAGAGTACGAGTGGTTTTATCCTTATACTCAACCACATAATCAAAATACTTGTCTTAATGGTGTCATTAGTCAAGATTTGATGGTACAAAGCATCAAAAATACTCAAGGATATAAATAATAATCCACTTCCCATTAGGAAGATACACAAGATCCTACTTAGAATGAAATTACTCTTTTAAACTAGCAAGAGGAGGATTGTTGTGGTGTAAATCAAGAGGAAGAACTAATCAATGGTGGTGTTTTGGTGGTAGTAAATACATTCTCTAAGAAGAGGAAAATATAAATTGATCAACCCCTCAAGGTGGAACAAGCTAAAACTTTTAAATTTGTATAATAATAAAGGTAACATAGTACAAAGGCCACCTAATGTGCCAATGGGCTAGATAAAATCAAAATTACCAACCCTAAATCTCATAAAAGAAGATATATCTCCCACAAAGGCACTGATAGAGGTTAGTAACATTCCTTTCATTATTGTATATAAATGAATAAAACTAATTTGATTGTCATTATGTGGGAAGCACAATATATTCCATCAAAAAGGGACTTACTCCAAGAAGCTTTGAAGAACTTCCAAATAACAAAAAAAATTGACTAAGGGACCAAATGTTGTATTTAATTTGTTTCAACAAAAAACTAACACCAAAACAACTAAAAACGGTAAGCCTCCCCCTTTTCACCTTTCACTCATAATTGGGAAACATTTCATCCATAACTACATTGTAAACTCAGGGGATAGCAGTTTATTATGCCCAAGAAAGTAGTTGATGCTCTTGGTATTAAGTATACACCTATCATAAAAGGTGTGGTTCAATTGGATGGGACTAATTTTCAAATAGTTAGGACTATAAAAAGCTTAAACCTTACCATCCATGCATGTCTAAGCTTGCTAATTTCCAATATATCCTGGTTATTGACCTCCCCTTATTTTTATATCTTCTTTTCTTGAGACTTCACTACAAAAATGGGAGAGTATCTATCTGATGACTAGTCCCACATGTTGTTTAAGATGAGATATGTAATGAGAGTAATAATAAGATAAAATCCAATTTCTAAATACCATATTGACCCATATACTCATATCCTTGTGGATATGAATTGCACATTACAAGATCAGGAAGAGAAACTTGATCATGAGGTTTCACCACCTATGGAAGATATCTCAGACACTCATATGGATTTGATCAACACTTATTGTTATATAAAATAAATTAGGTTAGGTACATATTTCATCCATGAAAATGTTGCAATTATTCTGAATCTTTTGAAACTAGCTGAGGATCTCCAAGGAATGTGGCACTTATTCTTCAATGGCTCAAGAAGAAGGAATGGTGCACGTGCAATTATTATTTTTATCTCTCCACAAAAGGAGAGTCATTTCTATTCTTTTAGACTTTAGTTTAGCTACACTAACAATGTATTTGGATATGAATCATTCATTTGAGGTCTCCAACTGGGCAAGGAAAGAGGGATAAAATCACTACAAGTATTTGGTGATAATGAATTGATTGTTCACTAAGTAAGATCTAAAAGCATAACTAAAAATAATGTGATAAGATCTTAAAAACATAGGGTTTGGGCCTTATTAAAAGACTTTATCACTTTAAACATTCAAATGATACCAAGAGCATAGAATAAAAATGTTGATCATATGACCTTAGTAGGCTCCTAATATAACCTATCTAAAGAAATAATGAATAAAAATAGCCATCATGTAAAGTTGATAGTAAGACCATATGTTATTGACAATGTAACTAATTGGCAATTTTTTTATAGTGATCAATAAATTATTAATTTTTTAAGAGAGAAATCTGAATTCTCTGATAAAAATTAGTCAAGACACCAAGATCAATACAAAGATCAAATCATTGAGTTAAAGATAGATAAATTACCCATGAGCCTTGTTACTTTAGAAAGTATCTTTAACTCTGATGATCAGTTGAAAGGTGAAAATAAGAATATTGAGTCAATGAAGAAGACTACAAGCTGATAGTCATTTTAGAGGGAAAAAGATTGAATATTGGAAAGGTGTATAACGTTTTTAAAAAATAGGATTTTATTGAGTTATGTCAATAATTTGATGATAACTTTGCTTGGAGTTATAAATATTTAAGGGGGTTTAACCTTATCTTATCCCAACACACAATAGAGCTTGACCCAAATACCAAGATGTTAGATAGAAATAGAGACCAATCAATCCAAAAATGGAACCCTTGATGAAGAGTGATTTATCCAAACTAATAGAGGCTAATATAATTTTCCCTATCAAAAACTCATCCTAGGTTGCCAACTTGGTCCTTGTAAAGAAAAATAATGATGAAATTAGGCTTTGTGTAGATTTTAGAGACGTAATAAAGTGTCCCTAAAGGATAATTATCCCCTTCCACCAATGGATCAAATTTTTCATACTATATCAGGATCTGAAAGGTTTTCTCTTCTAGATGATTATTCTAGAAACTAAATGTTAGTGCAGGAATTAGACCAATTCAATACTACTTTCACTACAAAATAGGGCATGTATTCATATAAAAAAATGTCTTTTTTTCCTAACTCATATTGGTGATACATTCCAAAGAGCCATGGAAATGGATTTTAGAGGTTTGATAAATGAAATGATCTTGGTATACCTAGATGACATCATTATTTATTCAAAACATGTTGATACACAACTAGATCACCTTGGAAAAGTTTTTGAAAGGTGCAAAGAGTTTGGAGTTTCCCTCAATCTAAAAAAGTGCATTTTCACAATTCATGAAGGGAAACTACTAGGACACATTATTTCAAAATAGGGTCTTGTAATAGACCCAGAGATAAAAAGTGTCATATCTTCACTAGCACTTTTGAGCCATAAAAAGGGGTTATAAAGTTTCCTAAGAAAGATCAACTTCATAAGGTTTGTTCCAAATTTTGCTTCCATGATCAAGCCCCTTACTACTATGCATAATAAGGGTGTCATTTTTAGTTGGACATAGGAAGAAAAAGATAGTTTTGAAGACATCAAGCAGGCTATTTTGTAAGCTCCTACCCTTGTCAACCCTTACTATGAGAATGATTTCATTCTCTATGCTTTTGGAGGGGAAGTTATCATATCAATTATTCTAACCCAACATAATAAAGAATATTTGTAAAAACCAATATCTTTCTTCAGTTAAGCCTTTAAGGTTATGAAGAAAAGTAAGGTTATGAAGAAAAGTGCATTTTCATGGAAAAGTAAGTATATGTTGTAATTAAAGCTCTCAAAAAGTTCAATCATATGCTCTCCAAGAATAAAAGTAATCTGATGGTTAGTCACCAAATTGTCAAAGAGTTATTTCTAAACCAATAAATAAACCAAAAAAAGAGAGGGATGTGTCACAAAAGTCATGGAATATGATGTGAACATCAAAATTGCAAAGCTTGTAAGAGGAAAGGGCTTACGTAAATAATCAGCTTCTAATATAAGGATTGTTGAGCAGTATCTGATGTAGAATATTCTAAAAATACATCCCAACTAGCCACTCCACCTCTATTCAAGAACTGGATCCATGACATGACCATCTTCCTAAAAATTGGTGAGGACCCATATGATTTACAATAGTCCAAGAAAAGGTATTTTAGACTCCAATCTATTCTTTAAGTTCCTATTGATGGAGTATTGTTTAGGAAAGATATGAATGGAGTCATGTTGAGGTGTATCAATCACGATCAAGTCCACAAGGTGATTGAGGAGTTTTATGATGGTTCATCATGTGTACATTTCTCTAAAAGAACCACTTCCATCAAAATAATGAGAGGGGGGTATTATTGGCCTGACATATTCAAAGATGCCCCTAAATGGGTAAGGAACTATGAGAAGTGTGCTTACTTTATAGGCAAATAAAGATTAGCAGCTCTCCCTCTCAAACCAATCCAAGCTGATGAATCATTTTCCCAATGGGGATTGGATTTCTTTGGTATGATCAATTCACTATCGAGTATAGGCCATAAATGGGTCCTTACAGTAATTGATTATTTCACCAAATGGACTAAAGTAGTTTCACTAAAAGATGTCATGCAGGAATCTATCATGGAATTCATGGATGGTATAATCATAAGATTTGGTGTTCCTTACACCATTATCTCATACAATGCTAAAGCTTTTATGGAAACTCAAGTGAGTTAATGGGATGTAAGTCACAATGTATACCTAAGTAATTCATCCAATTATTACCCACAAGGTAATGGCTTGCCAGAATCTACCAATAAAAAAATCATAAAGATTATCAAAAAGACAATGAAAGACAACCAAAGGACATGGCACATGAAGTTAAAATAATCACTTTGGGATGATAGGATCACTCCCAAGAGAGCCATTAGCAATTCTCCATTCATGTTTTTATATGGAAGGGAATTTAGAGCTCTTATGTCAATTGAGTTACCATCTCTAGAACACAATCATCAGTTGAAATTAATTGACAATGATGAAATGATAGTATAATTGGTAAAACTCATGGAGCTATAATAAGTCAGGAACCAGTCTATGAAAGTTTTAGAATTAAATCAAGATCAAACAAAGATAAATTTTTACAAAAAAAAATCTGATAGGAGCTTCAATGAAGGAGACATGGTTCTAAAATGGGATGCTAAGAGAGATAAACTAGGAAAGAAAATAAAGTTTGATACAATATGGAGTAGTCCATACATTATAAATCGATGTAAGGGATCAAATGCATTTCAACTACCCAAGCTTGATGGATCAAAACTACCTATCCTAGTCAATGGGATATAACTCAAATCTTGCTTTTAAGGTTGGAATTATTTCCAAAAAACATTATATATATATATATATATATATATATATATATATATATATATATATATATATATATATATATATATATATATATATAAGATTTATTCAGTCTCCTTAAATAATTTCTTTCTCATGGGTCAACTCATTAAGAGTTTTTGTTTCCTTAGTTTGTTTCTTTTTTTTTCCTCATTTTGTTCGTATTTATGCAAAATCTCAGTTTTGTTCTTCTACTAAGTTAAAAGTGTGTTAAGCCTAAAATGACTCCATGTCTAATGAACTAGAAGGCTACTGGAAAGAAACTAATTAATAGGTAATCACCTCATAGAAGTCATCAAAAATGTTGATATTTTTTCACAAAAAATGTTAAAATATCTAATACCCTAAAGGAGACACATTAATTTTTTGGAAAAAGGACTTAAAATGACCCATATACCCTTTTCTCAAGCCTAGTAGAAACCAGGGATTTGGATGCAATTTTCAACTTGCAAACTTGTAAATTACATCCCAACCTCTACTTCTTGCTCAACCCATGACTGATAAAAACTAAAACTCTGATCATAATTTACAACTTGTAAAGTTGAAAATTACAATCGAACCTCTACCTTCTACCAAACACATTACCCATAGATACCCTTAGATTTAGATGCAATTTATAACTTGTAAACTTTCAAATTATAATCTAACCTCCACTTCCTAGGCATCCAACTCCCACCAAAAACTAGAACTCTAGTTGTAATTTTCAACTTGCAAGGTTGTAAATTACAACTCGAGTCCCACTTCCCACTAACTATCCTTCCTATGGAAACTAGAACTCCAATTAAAATTTTCAACTTAAAAAGTTTTAAATTACACCTCAAGTTCCACTTTCCCACTTCTAATGCACCAAGTCACCTGATGAAAAGTGAGCGTCGAAGTGTAAAATGCAATTTTACAAAATTACAAAATTATGCCATGACTCTAAAACTCCTACCATTTTCCCCAACCACCAACTAAAGGAATTAAATGTAGACTTATATTAATGAAATTAAGTTTTTTTAGGAAGTCATTATTTAATTTTAAAATTGAGGAATTAGAGCTCTACACCAAGTGACCTTTGTCAAGCCATGATGTCAAGTAATTTTATGCCTTGCCATTGTAGCCCCCAACCATGACCACCATTTGCTATCCTCTCCATGATATTCCTATGTTTCCTCTTATATTTTACATCTATTATTTTCATTTTCAAGATAGCATACCTCTTTTTCATACCATTTTTCCCATCTTGTAGTGAATTTATGGTTTTCCTTTCCTTGGCATCTATAAGTTTCTTCTTTTGCTTACCTATGTCATCTTAAAATTATTTGAATTTCCCAATTTTTTATCAAATTATTTTCAAAAATTTTTCTAGATTGAAATAAATATAGGGTTTTGAATATCTATAATATTCCCTCAAATATTTCCTACATATCCCCCATGGATTTTTGACTTGCGATTGCAAGTCCAAAACCCATGAAGATTTCACTTGCAAAAGCTACCCTATGACTCTGCAAAAAATCCTATTGTATTTGTAACTCCAAATATCCATCAGGGATTTTACATGTAATAACAAGCTTGAAAACTATCAGAGTTTTATTTAGACCTTGCAAGTGCATTTTTCAACTCATAATCCTACCAAATATTTTACCTACAGTAGCAACTTCAAAACCCACTAGAACTTTTACCTGCAATTGCAACCCCAAAGTTCATTGGCTCTATAGCTAGTTTTTCCACATAAAATTTCCCATAACCTATGTCTAGAAAATAAATGAAGTTAAAATCTAAGGGACCTGGTGTTACACTTAGCTTGAAATCTAACACTAATGAAATCATGGAAACAAACCTAGGTCACATAGACCTAGGTGATTTCTGGACAAGGGTAAATGGTGAATTTAAAAATGATTAGATTCAAAAAATTTAAAATTATGGACTACCCTAGGTAGTAGCCTTATCCTTATCATTGCAGAGACTTGAGATTTTTTTCACATTGGCAAAGCACTATGATGCAAAAAAGAGAGAAATATTGAATGATAAGGGAGAAAGGATTCTAAACGTGGACCCTGACTTCATCGACTCAGTGTTCCTAATTATAGAGTATGAGATTTATCTAGATATGACCCTTCACTCATCCAAGAATTTTTATCTAGATAATAAAACTAGATGTTTAAGGGTCCTCAATAAATAATGGCTAAAAGTTCCTAGGCCTACATCTATAAGATTGACTAAAACCTTGGCAAGAACAGACTTTAATAAGGAAGTGGGTGATATTATCATACTCTTGCATAGATTTACTATGAATCTAGACACTAAACACTTCCAAGATTGGATGTACTAATACATTTACATAATTCACCAAAATAAGTAGTACATCTACAGGGCCTATTTGCTAAGTGAATCCATCCACAAACAATTAGTGGAAGTGCAGAATAAAAGGAATTTATACATGACTTCATATTTAGTCTACATATTAGAAAATGGAAGGGCTTTCCCAAGGTTGAACATAGTGCCTGACCAAGTCAACAAGGTCTTCAATTATTACCTGACCTCACCCTTGAGGTAAGTAGACAACATTTTAGAAGGGTAAATTATTCATTCATATACTGCATCATTATTATGTTTGACAAAGAGCTAGAAAATAGAGATTATTTGATGTTGCTACTTCTGAGATCATAAATTAGGAATCATATTTCATTCAAATCCCAACATACTCATACATCAGAGTAGGACGATTCAATGCTTGTCTTTACACCATCCCAAGGTATGTAAGTGACAAATGGGCTTTAATAGAACTTGTGAGGTAGCTTGAAGAGACACACAAATTGTTATCAATCAAACATAAGGCAAGAATCCATTTCCCCATTAGCATAGGGAGGTATACATATCCTTGATTGTGTCATTTTGATCATTCTTGTTCTCAATGGCCCTTACCTTATGTGGAGGCTTATTGATTATGATCCATTGGTATACTTGAGGTTTCCCATTGATAGGAGCTTAACCTCTCTTAATTTTATTGTGTGGCATAAATATATGAACGTAGGAAACTTATTGAACAAGATACCTTCATGTAATATGAGTAAAATAATTTGTTTAAATATGTCTTGAAGTTCTTTTTCTACAATGGGGATAGTCAATTTTGCTAATATAGTCTTATATTGTAAAAAATAATATGTGCTAGGCTTGTTTTACTTTTGTTTTAACTATGCCACTTGGGCATATGATATTTTTTCACTAATATTGATTGAAAAGTGTGCTAAAAACATGTCATCTAAGGGATTTAATGATGTGATAGATTTACTTAGTAAATCATACAACCGTTAGGGCATAATCCTTTAAACTATGCGGAAACAATTTCATAAAAAGCTAATCATTGGACACATAGTCCAAACATGTTGCATGAAAATCTCTAAGATGATGCTCTAGGTCACCCTTGACATCATATAATGTAATCTTAGGTGCCACAAAACTATATGGAAAGGGAGTTTTCACTATGTGATGTGCCAAAGGTGTATGTAAGATAATATTAAAATCCAAGGCATGTGATAGCCTAATGGCTCTCGTCTCAAGATGTAACACCTTAGCTTGTAGAGTATGAATCTCTTGCATAAGGGATTATACATCTAGAGTGGAGGAACTAGCCATAAGAGGTGTAGTTGTCACTAAAGGTTATTGAATTACAATTTTAGGTTGTGCTAGCTAAGTTAGCCCCATTATAGGTGTAACAATGTTATTAACTAGGGGAGTTGAATATTGACCATTGTTTATTTTGTTATTTATTTCCAATATGTCTTGTAGGATTTATGCATGATTAAGAGTTTGTTCCCAAATTCTATCTCTAAAGCCTTATAATATCTCATCTTTGTTGATAGTTATGTTATCATTATTAAGTGGAGAGAGAGTGTCCTAATTTTTAATGTGTATATCATCTTGCTCTTGATTTTATTGTTAATATTCAGATGCATTATACTTGAAATCAACATAATCAGGGTGTGAAGGATACATAGAAAGAGTTATAATAGGAACCTTATCCATGTTATAGGCTCTGATAGTAGGAATCTAAATATGCTTTATAGGATTACCACCTAATCTGGCACTTCTTATTAATAAAAGAGAGATAGATTTTTTAGATGGCATATAGTAAAAAAATTAGAATAGAGCTACTAGAGAAAAATATATGAAATCTAAAAAATTGTAATCAGCTATTGAAAATAGGAAAAATAAGGATACAAACCCTAACAACATCAAGGGTTAGGGTCTTTTGAATGAGGGTTGTTTTGTAAAAAATTAAATTATATTTAAATAAATGAAACCCAAATGTGAGATTGATTTAATGAGCTAGGTTAGTCTAAAAAATCATAAAAATATAGTTATGTAACCCTAGATTAGTGCACAAAATTTTGGAAAAGGCAAACTAGGTTTTTAAGCAATATTCAAAGTAAGTCAGGTTCACCAAATGTTTTAACCTTTTAGGGTTTAGCTATGTAAATCGTATGTTTGATTAAAGGGTTGAGTTGTTTAAATTAGTGAAATAATATGCAACAAATAACCACTAATTTGTTATAGAATTTGACTTTCTTTGACTTTTTAAATATAGTAATAAATATGTGCAAATAGAGACTTATCTAGAAAACACCTATCAAAAAATATTTGAGTCTTAAAAATTGGGTTATGAATAAGTATAAGTGTCATCAATATAATCCATGAGTTAGATCCTCTCTTGGACAGTAGTACCACACTTGGACACTAATGCCATATGGCTCTAGTATTTTAAAAATAGCACTAGTGTCCTCTGTGAAGGAATATTCCTAAATTATGGGTGCACTTGTGCCTATGTTTTTAGGTTTTGTTCCTACGTGCACCAAATATAAGATTTGTATTATGCATGTCATATTTGATTTATGATGCAAACCCTAATCCTCTTTGTAAGTATGGCATGAGCTAAAAATGTGTTTGTTAGTAGGATAGGCTAGACATCTTCAACACCCCACTATAAAGAGATTTGCCTACATACCAATACTTTGAGGGATAAAACTCAATGTATTTATCCCCACCTAAGTTTTGATGCAAGTGAAAGTGAAATTGATGCTAGAATGATAGTGCTCTTGAATTCCTTGAGTGTGGTTAACATTGGAAATCTTGAAAATATGGGCTTAGGGTAGCTGTGAATTATAGTATGTAGAAGTAACATAGAATAGGGATTAATAACCTTGATTTTTCTCAACTTGTATCTTGTTTAAACAGGTGTTTTTCATTTATCCTCCATCCAATGGATATAGGTCTAATAGTCATGTATTTATAGTACTTTGTAGCTTTTATGGATAATAAAATGTGCTTAGGCTAACCTTATAAGGGTTTAACATTTGAAAATATATTTGTTAAGGAGAGTTATGGTGAGTTAAACTTGCACCATGTGGCTCTAGTGTCCTTAATGTTGTGCTAATGTCCAGTTGGCATGTTGTTGGGAACGAAGGGCCAAGATCTAGAAATGAAGGTCTGAGACTGTGTTTTCATTAACTAGGGATGCATGTGGTCTACACAAAGGATTAAAAAGTGTGTTAAAGGATCTAGGATAGTTTTATGGATAATCTAGGAATAGGTTGTCCAATTAGCACTCTTAACACTCAAATACCACTTTTAGGTGATTACATCTAGTTTACTATGTGCCTATTATTATGATGTGAGATAAAAGGATTTCATAGTTGTGTTGTATTCATTATTTATTGGTTTATCAAAACACTATAAGGATTTAATTTTTTTTTAAAAATAGTTTTATTATAGATGCATCTTGTGGAAATTAGGGTATTCTTGTAGATCCCCAACAATCATAAAAATTGGGTCATAATATGAAGATTCACAACCTGCTTGTCAAAATATCAGTCTAAGAGTAGAAATCCTACCTATAACATGACATGGAGGGATAACCCTAAGCAATTTTATTAAAAATATGGTGTGGTTTTAAACTAAATAGAAAAATTTAATGTCTACCCTAGATACCTATTATGTATATTATGGTGGTTTTTCAAAAATGTGAAATGTCACTAAAGAACAATGTAGCTAATTTATACATTGTGTTAATGGTTTCAAAATGACCATAATATATACCTTTGGTAAGGATATGATGTAAAATGATTGTATTATAGTTTTTACATAATAAATTATATATAATGTTATCATTTGGACATAATACGGCATTAGTAAAATATATTTATTGTCTTCATTTACCATAACGTATCCATGTGGATTTATACCAAATTATTGGTTGAGCATTATTCTTTTACATTAAGGTGACTACAACTTTAAAAGGAAAATATTTATCCTTAGGAGGTTGTAGTATGAATTTTAATTGTGTGAGCATTAGATAGAATAAAAACATATAGACAATGGTTTATTTTTTTTATGGTAATCCACCTACATTCTTAATGGTTGTAACTTACTTATTTGAGTTTATAGTCCAATATGATTGTAGCTCAAACTATTAGAAAAATAATGGTTTAAATAATTGTTTGGATGTTTTATTTATGCTTTCTTAAGGTTTATCATACTCAATTTTATTTGTAATTAGACTTGTTTATTTGTGTAGACACTATTTCTGAATTATGGAGTACCTCAGTCTTGTACAGTTGGAAAATACATACCTTGGTTATTTCTCTTAGTTCTAGACCTTTCTCATTGTCAAAAGGTTTGCATATATTATCTCTTTATACCATTTACTTCTATCTTAGTCCAACCAATGTTATTCTGATGACTCACCTTTTATCATCCTTAGAATGTTATAAACCTACTTATCTTTTATTTTTGCAATTTCTAGACCTGTGCCTATTTTTGAACCACCCAGACACTTGCATTCCAGTTAAACACATACATCAACGTGAATGTCCTATTCCAACATAAGTGTCAAGTACCCTAAATTCATCGAATTTATAAATGAAATGTATCCCTATGGTTGGCCTACATACCTTAATGTGATATATTCTCCAAAAGTATGGGTATATATGCATGATCAATCCTCATTCATTACTCAACTATCATAAAGCAAAAAACTCACAAAACAACTTAACAAAATCATTCAAGTGATCAAAGCTTCCCTATTTTCCCCTATTTCAGTCATAGGGACATCCCATCTACATTTTTGAACTACTAAAAGAGCATCCCATGAGCCATACTTGCCAAGTTATAAGATAAGTCATTTTTGTACTTATTTATCACATATTGTATCCTTATGCACACACAATCCCACATGTAAGGGAGAAATACATGATTTTGAGGCCCTCTTCAGATTAGTAGATATGTAGATAGTACCCACTAATATAGGGATCTTTGGGGTTAGCTCAACACCATGAGCCCACTGACCCATTTTAACCATAGTCACTATGAAGATGAAGAATTAGGGTTTTGATAATTATAATGAGCAAAATTCCATGAGCCATATCTGAGCACACCAGAGCAAAGGTGACACAAAACATAGAACATTATAGGTGTTCGCTATTAGAAATATGGAATGTAGAGCAAAAATAATGAAATAAAGATAGAATTAAAATTTATAAAACACAATAGAATAGAGACATATATTTAACATGGTTCACCCAATATGGGCTACATCCACATAGAAACTATCAGTCCTTATTATTCAGTCCAACAAATGAAAGAAAAAACCTGTAATACATCCACTATAATATCCTTTTCACTCTCACACTATTCCACCTAATTAAAATGCCCTCATATCAAAGGAGGGTTAAAAATTAGGTTAAAAATGCACTTAGTTTCTACTGTTAGATCTAAAACTTAATAGTAAATGGTCCAGATTAACTATGAAATTACAATATTTTATAATGCATTTTTCATAAAATTTTGCTTCAAGGGAACTACCCCTGAAACCCCACTAGGGGGGCTCCAAAATAGGTCACCACCCCCCTTGGACCCCCATGGAAACCATAGTGGTGGGGCGTTACCCCCCACACCCTATATCGGGAACTGGGCATTAAAATAAGTTCAGTCTCCACCATCCAACAATATCCCACTTGGAAATTGATTGTTGCAAATCCACCACTACAAATCTTACTTGGACATTTCTTTGAAATTTGACCCTGGCATGTTTTTCATCTTATTTTTTATCCTTGAAGACCTATTGAAGCTAAAGGACTCTCTAAATTATCTTTAGTGACTACCTTTGTTAGCATATCTATAGGATTCCGACTCATATGGATCTTTTCTAACTTCAGTTGACCGTCCTCCAAACCTAAATGAATGAAGTGATACCTAAGTTATATATGTTTGGTTCCTGAGTGGAATTTTTAGTTTTTTTTAAATTAATTACACTTTGGCTATCACTATGCAACTTAAAATCTTCCTGCTTATTCCTCAACTCTTCCATGAACTGTTGCATCCATATCATCTCCTTACTAGCTTCTATAGCTGCAACATATTCTACCTTTGTAGTTGACAAAGCAACTATATTCTATAATTTTAAAATATAACTAACTATTGTATCACCAATAGTGAATACATAACTTGTGGTGGTGTTCCTACCATCTAAATTTCTATCCAGATCTGCATCAACATATCCTTATAAGGTAACATCTAACATTTCATAGCACAAATGTCTATCAGTGGTCTCTCTTAAGTACTTGAGAATCAACTTGACTACATCCCAATGCTCTTTTCTTGGATTGTTCATAAACCTACTAAAAACTCCCATTGCATGAGAAATATGGTCTAGTGCACACCATAACATACATTAAACTTCCAACTGCTAAAGCATACGAAACTTTGGTCATGTAAATGATTTTTCTTATGTTTTAGGACACTGTTCCTTGTTTAATTTGAAGTGCCCTCCCAAAGGTTTACTCATAGGTTTTGTATCTTGCATATTGAACCTGACTAACACCTTCTTGATGTATTCTTCTTGAGACAATGTCAATTTCTTATTTTTCCTATCTCTTGTTATTCTTATACTAAGGATTTGTTATGCAACACCCAAATCCCTTATTATAAATGAATCTACTAGTTTTCTTTTCAAATCATTTATATCATGCATGTTAGACCCTACAACAAGCATGTCATCTACATATAATAACAAGATAATATATCTACCATTATCTAATATCTTAAAGTAAACACAATGGTCAGAATGAAATCTACCATAACCTTGTTCTATCATAAACATGTCAAATTTCAAGTACCACTGTCTTGGATCTTGTTTTAGGCCATACAAACTCATCTTCAACCTACACACCATTTTCTCATTACCTTTGACTTCATATCATGTGGCTACTCCATATATATTTCCTCCTCTAAATAACCATGAAGGAATGTAACTTCACATCTAACTATTCAAGGTGCAAATATTCTACTACTACCAAACTTAAAATAGTTCTTATATAAGTCATTTTAACTACTGGAGAAAATATTTCATCAAATTCAATACCTTTCTTTTATGCAAACCCATTTACAACAAGTCTAGATTTGTACCTCTTTTTACCTCCATCTTATTCCTTCAACCTATAAACCCATTTATTTTACAATGCTCTTTTACCTACAAGAAATTGAACCAAATCCCAAGTTTGGTTATGTATCAAGGAGTCCATCTCCTCTTTAATGCCTTGCTACCAATTCTTTCTAGTTTCTACCTGCATTGCTTCTTCATAGCTTTCTATCTCACCACCATCAGTCAATAATAAATAATAAAGTGAAGGATAGTAATGTTTAGGGAGTCTACTTACTTTAATAAATCTTCTAACTACACTTTCAGGAGTTTGAGGTACTTATTGTAGTTGTTACACATTATGATTTTCTATCACTTTTGGAATTTCATTTCCAGTAATTTCATTAAGTACTACATATTTTATATTTGAATTTTCCTGTTTCTTTTCCTGCAACTGATCTCTATACATGACCTTTTCATTAAAGATCACATCTCTACTCTTAATTATTTTATTATTTTTAATATCCCATAAATGGTAACCAAAATCATTAACTTCATATCCAATAAAAGTACATTTCTTGGATTTTGCCTCAAGCTTGGTTCTATTTTATTTATCACTATGGACAAATGCTTCACAACTGAAAGTCTTTAAAATTGAATAATCAACCTTTTTACCTGTCCATGCTTCCTCTAGAATGCCACCATCCAAAGGACTTGAAGGCCCTCTATTTATTAAGTAAACAATAGTATCCATAGCATCTACCCAAAACTGTAAGGTCAACCCTGCATGTAATCTCATGCTCCTTGAATGCTCCATGATTGTCCTATTCATCCTTTTTGACACACTATTTTGTTATGGTGTTCTTAGAACCATCTTCTCTCTATGAATCCCATGGGATGAATAGTAATTATCAAATTTTTTGCTATAGTATTCACCTCCATTGTCTGATTTGACACACTACAACTTATTTTCTATCTCATTCTCAACTAAAGTTTTATATTTCTTAAAAGTATCAAAAACATCAAATTTATTTCAAATGCAATAAACCCAAGTTTTTCTAGTTACATCATTGATAAAAGTAACATAATAAGAAGATCCATCAAGAGATGATACTTGAGCTAGTCCCCATACATCTGTACCTACAAGCTCTAACTTTTCATCCTTCTTTGTCCTCCCAACTCTAAGAAATCTGAGTCTCTTCTATTTTCCATACACATAGTGCTCATATAAATCTAAATCCACCTTCTTCAAATCTGGCAATAAATTCTTTGAGTGGAGAATGTGCATCCCCTTCTCACACATGTGCCCAAGTCTATGGTGCCATAATTCTGTATCTACTTTTGTAGAAGTTAAATCAATGGAAGATTCAACATCACCATTAGATAAATACAATGTACCTACCTTCTCTCCTTTTGCTATTACCAATGATCCTTTAGTGACCTTCTATGATTTTTTTATGAATGTAATTATGCAGCCCTCACTTCCCAACTACCCTGCTAAAATTAGATTTCTTCTCAACTCAAAAACATGCCTCACCTCTTTTAGCAACCATTTATTTCCATTCTATAATTTTATCTGTATCTTACCCTTTCTTAAAAATTTATAGGGTTCACCATCACCCAAATAAACCTACCCAAAATCACCTTGAATATAGCCTTGAAAATATTTCTTATGAGGTGTAACATGAAATGAAGCCCCTAAATCTAACACCCGAGAATCATTAATATTATCTAAAGAAAGGATTAAATCATCTTGTAGCACATCACCTGCTACATTTACTTCCTGGTTTTTATCTTGTTGTCCATCTCCTTGCTTTCATTTTTGAAACCAACAATCTTCCTTTAGGTGTCCTTTCTTCCCATAAATCTAGCACATCAATGTTCCTCTAGATTTAGATCTACAATTATTAAACTTCCCATTATTCCTTGGGCCCTTTCCTCTATCCTTTTGTCTTCCCCTAGTCTCCATAGTCAAATAATTACCTGATGTTTCACCTATGCTTTTCCATCATATTTCCTTGCTAAGGATATCACTAACAACATCATCAAACTTTAAAGTGTTTGAGCCAGAGACAGAATTGCTCATAGCCATGACCAAGCCATTCCAACTTTCTATAAATGAGCAAAGAATCAAAATATCCCTAACCTCACCATCAAAATTTACTCCTATAGAGCTTAACTAATTTATGACCATGTTAAATTCATTTAAATGATCAACAACAAACTCACCTTTTGACATTTCTAGATTAAATAAATATTTCATAAGAAATACCTTGTTTGAGGCTGAGGGTTTTTCATACACTTTATCCAATGCCTTTATCACATCTATTGTATTTTATTTTGAAATATTGAAGGCCACCGACACTACCAGGCACAACTATATTTTTCCTAATTCCTTTTTGTCAAGAACCTCCCAGTTTTCATCCTTCATAATCATTAGCTTCTTTGTTATTCCACCCAATGGTAGGAAAAGATCCTTCTAATATAGATAGTCATCCATTCGCATCTTCCATAGCTGGTGGTTTTGGCCATTGAACTTCTCAACCTTGAACTTGCCTTCTTCCACCATTTCTCCCACTCAAATCAAGAAACCTCTTTTCCTATGAGTTTATCTACCAAATAAACCTTCAACTCTTATACCAGTTGTTAGAAATATAGAATGTAGAAAAATAATAAAGAAATAAAGATAGAATTAAAATTTGGAAAACATAATAGAATAGAGATAAAGATTTAATGTGGTTCACTGAATATGAGCTACATCTACATAGAAACTGTCAGTCCTTCTTATTATTCAGTCCAACAAATGAAGAGAAAAACTTATAATACATCCACTATAATATCCTCTTCACTCTCACACTATTCCACCTAATTACGATGCCCTCATATCGAATGAGGTTTATAAATTAGATAAAAAATGCACTAACTTAATTTCTACATTTAGATCTAAAACATAATAGTAAACGGTCCTGAATAACTATGAAATTACAATATTTTATAATGCATTTTTCATAAAATTTTACTTCAAGGGTGTTGCCCCTGAACCCCCACCAAGGGGATCCAAAATAGGTCATTACCCCCCTAGACCCCCATTTTAACAATAGTGGGGGATTGTTTTCCCCCCACACACACCTTCTGTTGGGAACTAGGCATTAAAATAAGTTCAAGTTCCACCATTCAACATTTGCATCTAGATCTAGTAGGTATTCCATATTGGACACTATGTCTAGGTTAGACATAATTATCAATTTAACCATTTGAAGTTGACATAAGTTTTTGAGGTCACTAGGTAAAAATTTTAGAATCTGATAATTGATCAAAAATATAGATCCAATCCATCTTCAGCCTATTCCATTGCATATATGAATGTGTATAGTAATCCAGCTAAGCACCATTAATTTCCATTTATTTAATATCAATCATTGGTTGTACTTACTATTTTTAACATATATTGGTATTTAAATTTGGAATATTATTTATCTAAGTTTGTAATTAATTAGCCTACTATAGAGATAGTTTACCACCCTTTTGCCCTAGGCTATCTCTATCACCTTTAACTCTAGGTCCCTTAATCTAGAATTTAGTGTTAAACATTTGATGAACCTGATCTTGAAGTATCATTGTTGCATAAGTAATATATTTTAGATGTTTTTTAACTGCTTCATCTTAATCCTAGTGTTTTTATCTCTCTCATCATGGATGATATTGATTTCTTTGATGATTATGATTATGATTATGAAACTCTCCAAATTTATATCATGTAAGGGGTAAAAATTGATTACTCTTGTATTCTTCCAAGTGTTAAATCTTATAATCTCAAATATTTGAATAGAGGTAGCTATCATCCCTCTAATCAATTCTATTCTCCCTCTATTTAAATAAATGAGTTGATTTATGTTAAGGAAGATTTTAAAAAATTAGATTTATCTTTTACACCAAAAAGGGTCTTGTGTAGTAAAGATGTTCCTTCATTTGATCATGATAACTTTTTCCAACTCCATTAGGATTTAATGGAAGATTTACAAACTAGTCATAAGGGGGATATTAATTCAAGTAAATCAATTTAAACCCATATAATTCAAATATTCCTAAACAATATCCCCCTTATCAAGGGTGATGATTCTCTTTTCCTTTCATTTGACATTGAAATTTTTCAAAAGGTTAACCAACACATCATGGCATCCTTACCAAGTAAAATTAAGGTGTCAAAAATAAAGAAATGTTATAAACCTAAAGGGATAAATACTGATATTATTCCAAGATGTCTAGATGATATACTAAGGTACCACAATTTATAGATCCAATACCATTACCAAAGTATCCTAAATTTAGTGATTTAGAAGTTGCACTTGTTATACATGAGGTGTATGATATTCATATGCCTAGATTCAAGAGAGGTGGTAGATTAGAATCAATGATAACACTTATGCCAAGAACAACCATTCCCATGGAGTTTCTTATTTATATGATGATCACTATTAGAGATCTTCAAAAATAGGTTTGTATACTTCAAATGCAAATGCCTTACTATAATACTAATGCAAATGTTACCTCACTCAACAACAAACCTCTGACACAATGTATACTCAAATATCCTTATCTTCATGGTTTTTAATTCCCTAATTTATCTATATTTTGGCATCATAAATATCTCTTCGAGCACATGATTAACTATGTTCATTCTTTTGGTTAATGGTTAAAAGATGATAAATTATTACTAAAGGTATTTCATGTGAGCATTTTTTAGTCATAATTGGTTCTATATCTTACCAAAGGTTTCCTTAACCACCTTTTCATAATTTTAAGATGCATTCTTCATGGATTTAAATATCTATAAGGTGTCAAAAATTACATTAGAATATTTACACAATTTTAAACAATGTGATAATGAATGCCTTCAAGATTATACCATTAAGTACATTATATGAGCTAGTATTTAGACCTTAATATTTGGATTTGTAATTAATTTTTAGTAGAGGTCTTCCTTTTCCATTTAAATAAATAGCATTACATAAAAAATATGAGCCATTTACCCATTTATATGTGGATTTACATAGATATGCTTCATTCATACTACTCATCAAAAGTAGCTTAACATATACCCTTCTAAATACCAAAGATTTATACCTCACACAAAGGAGGGAGATGAATTACCAAATGATAATTTTGAAATAAAAATGTGGTTTTATTAACCTTTATATGGGAAATTTACAAAATTTACTCAATATGGGTGTTTAACATTAAAATCTAGATATGGGGAATATAGGGTTAAAGGGGTAGAAATAGCCTAGGGCACAAGGATAGTAGATTATCTCTAAATTAGAAAAATTAATTACAAAACTCAAATAAATATATACTAAATTTATTATTTTAAGATATTCAAAAGATAGAAAGTATAACTATGCTAGATATTGTAATAATAATGAAAACAAGATACTTGGTTTTGATGGTAATACAAATCTAGAATAGGAATAGGAAGAAAATAGACTAGATCTAGATTCTAGGTTAATCGCCTAATTATAGAATTATACCTATATAACCATAGACACTTGCATCAACCTGGGATGCTTGTATCAATGCTAATTTCTAACTCAGACATAGGTGTCCAGTATGGAATACCTAGTGAAACTAAATGCGACCACCTGAATGATTTTGGGTTATGTGTTACCTTTACTCTAGTGATTTCAAATGTGGGTCATGGATTATTGTTCCTTATAAAATAATAAAACCTTGGTTCTTCATCTTCATAGTGGTTTTGGTAAAAATGGGTTTGTGGGAACATGGTGTCAAGCTACCCTAAATACCCCTTTGTCAATGAGCACTGCCTATATAGTAAATACTTTAAAGAGGGCCTTAGACTTATGTAGTTATCCCTTATGTGTTGGATTGTGTGTGAATCATGTAATGTGTGATAAACAAGTACAATATTGACCAAGATTATAACTTCAAAAATATGGCTACTAGGTTACTCCTTTAGTACTTCAGACCTCTAGATATGTTGTCCACATGACTAATATGGAAATAAGAGAAAATAGGGAAGCTTTGCTCAATTTATGTTTTTTAGTTTGTGTTAGGTTACCTTGTGAGTAGGTAAAAAGTTTTTAGGTGTAGAATGAATTAGGTTTGATCTTATATTTATAATGAACCTTTGGATAATACCTCACATAAATCACTTAGGCTAACCATATATATACATTTCATTTACAAATTAAATGATTTTATCACATTGGACACTTGTTTTGGGTTAGGACACCTACAATGAAATAGGCATCTGACTGGGATGCCAGTGTTTAGGTAGTTGGAAAATAGGTCTAGGTCTATAACTTTTAGAGATGGAAGATAAGCATGTTTATAACATTTTAGTTAAGATAGAAGGTCTGAGTCATCAGAATAACATTGATTAGAATAATATATAATCAATTCGGCACATAGAAATAGTGTATGAAATCATTTTGGTAGTAGGAAAGATATAGAGTTGAAGGCACATCCATTATATGTATTTCCTAAGTGTATAAGACTGAAGTATTATATAATTCAAAAATAATGTCTACATTCCTCCCCCCTTAATCTAGCAATGAAATTGCTAGTTTAAAGGAAAATAAATGTGTACTTGGGTGCATATAAAATACCTTGTCTTCTCTTGAGTCTGACTTGAGTGGTTTGTAGGTGGATGACCTATAACTAAGAGCATGTTATATTATATTATTAGTGCATAAAATATGAAATTGAAAGCATTGAAATGATTTAAATTGAAAGAGAATAAGGTTTAGGAGTACACATATGCATTAATGCAACTATTTTGCCTTTTGGAAATTTGATTTGAAAATATATATCATTATGAATAATTAGAGATGAGATTAGGACAAATATAAAATCTATAAAGTGAATATATCTAAAAAGATAGAGAGATTAGAGGACACATTTCCTTAACCTTGGATAAATTATGAGTTGCCTCTTGACAGTTAAGATTAACTTAACCATGTAACCCAATCATACTTATATCCTAGTAAGTGTGAGTGAACCACATCAACTCACACTATAAAACTAATGAGGTTGGATGATGTAATCAAGTCCAACCTATAAACTTGGAAAGATTGAGTGATTTAATCACCTCAACTATACCAAAAATCAAATCAACTATTGTAGTAGATTGGATCAATATAATTCATAAAAGTCCAACCTGGTGGGTGATGATAATCCCTAAAAGCATTTAAAATCAAAAACTAAATTTATTTTTCAACTATTAATCATGCATTACATAGCATATGCACCTTAGATATTTCTCATGCTAAAACTATGTATAACAATGGTACCAATGTATAGAATTTACCACAAATGTGTATCTAAATCATATAACTATGAATTTGGCCAATTTAAAGTTGTGCAAGTGTGAATAAAATGTTTCTAAAATATGCCCCCACTATAATATAAAACTCAAAACTAGTGTAAGTGTGGAGATCATGTTTTTAAAACATGCCTCCACTGTAATCTAAATGTAAGAACTGGTGTGTGGAAAACATGTATCCAAAATATACCCCCACTAAAATCTAAATTTTTGAAGCAATGTGGAATTCATGCCTCTATGGAATGCCCTCACTAATATTCCCCTCTTTTGAGTCGAGGGAAAGTAGTAATTGGTATTTACCTTACCTTTAAAGGATAAGATAACTATGTAAACTATGAATGTACCATGTAGCATATAGAGGGAACATGTCTAGGTAGATATACCATGGAATCATGAAGAATATGATCATACCAAGTCTGAAGATGCATGATGTGAATCATGGAAACATCTAGATAGTAATAATATAAGATCAACAAGAAATCAAGCACAAACACAAGACCACTCAAAAGAAAATTAAAGGACAATGGTCTAAGGAGACATCAAATAAGAGGCATGTTTAAATTCCATATAATTAAAAGGATGTGAGTTAGTCAAATGTTCACAAATCAAGAAATGACATATTCAAGTGTCAACATAAAATAAGCAATGACATTCAAATATCAAAGAGGCAAACAAAGGCATGAGGGCTGTAAAAATGGAGCTTGTTCAAATGCTCAAATAAGTAAGATAATAATAAGGCAAGACACTCAAGTAAGTGCATGAATGAAGGCATAAATAACTAGCATAAATATAACATATTATCCCTTAGATCATATATTTTAGAAAAAAATGTTAAGTATATAGCATATAAAGTACATTGTGAAATATATAAGCATGAAAAAGGTGTGTGTAAGATATAAGATCAAACATGATAATGTAAAATTACTATAGAATGATATAATCTAGATATATAATGATAAAATAATTAGATGACCCCAATGTCCATATGACATGAGTAGAGGTAGGGCCCAACATCCAAAAGTACATAGATCATGTATCTGTACATGCATGTATAACATTGAAAATATGTGTGACATAGATGTGTATATATAAAATATTGATATACCATCTACCAACAATATTTATGCCAAGGATATAATAGAACATGTAGCTGATGAAAATATTTTTATATTTTTGAAGTTTTTTTTTAATTATTATTTTTGGAATATTTGAAAGGAAAATACTATCCTATGATCTCATCTAAAGGATGCTCATAGGTATCTACCCACTATGAACCTAGTGCAATAAATCAGAGGTACTACTAAGGAGCATGTATATGTGTAATTTTTGTCACTATAGTATCTGTAATTATGGGCATATGTATAATAGAACTCTATGGTTATGTAAAAGAAATAGTAGTAGGGGTTTGTGGAACCCATCATTGAAAGGTCTACAGTTTCTTTGGAATAATAGTAATACATACATTTGTAGGTGATCTGGATAGCTGAATATGTTGTATAGTTGATGAGGATTTTGTGAAACCCATTGTAGATATTTGATGTGTATATATTTATAATAATGGGGGACAAAAGGGGGATTAAAGTGACACTTTTTTTATGAAAATAATAATAGTTAAACTTGAAGAGAGTTTTAGAGACACTTGAAAAATAATTTTACAATAACGTAAGAATATGAATTGTGACATTTTGTATGTAGTTTATAAATATATAATTTTTTTAAATACCTAAATGATAAAAGTGTGTAAAATTGATGCATTTATGACAATGGATTGACACTTTTTGGTGAAAAGATAAGTAGATTCATGTGTATGGACATTTTTTTAAAGTAAAATAATGAATTTTTCTATGAAATTTCATAAATGGATAGTAGAAATATCAAAGATTAGTTATTATTTTTATTATTAATATTTTAATGAATATATTTTTTTAAATAATTTTACAAGTCGAGACAGCTAGAAATTTGGAATTGCAAGTGTACAAACACAAATTTTTGACCTTAACTTAATGAAAATCATTTTTTAAAGCATAGCCAACAATGTGTATATTGGTTAGGTATAAGTTTTATAAACTTTAGATTAAAATTAAAAAATTTATAAAGGTATTTGTTATGATATTTATATAGTCCATAATGAGGTATGTTGTGTAGAAATTAAGTAATAATTAAAAATAATATTTTAACATTAAAAAAATATATATTCAAAAACTACACTTTCCACTCTATAGACCCATTTTTTTTTTTAAATTAATAAAATTTACCAAGTAATATGTGTCAACAAAGATGAAAAAGACTCCTAAATTTTCTAAAAATCATATGGGTTTCTTCATGACTAGTTTTAGGCTAGGTTCATACCTCCCCAAGCCTAAACCTGAAACACTTTTGGAGGGAAAGTGGAGAAGTCAAAGATTGAATTATTTAAAGGTTGTATGCCCTTTTCAAACTCCCTAAAGACTCATTAAATGCATTTGCCCATTTGTAACTACTCCAAAATAGGGTGTGTGTGATTTTTAAAAGGGCATATGCCTTTCATATTTCATGAAATTATTTTGTTTGCCCATGAGATTCACTCATTAATTTTGCATTTTATAAACTTCAAACTGGATTTTTTACTAACAGTACAAATTATCCATTTACTTTATCTTTATTACTATAAAATATTTAATTTTTTACTCTATACCTGGACTTATTTACATAAAGATAAAATAATGGGATCGGTTTGTCATCGTAAAATACCAATTAAAGAGCTAACAATTGAGGAAATTGAAGTCAAGACAAAAAAAGAAAGAAAAGACAAACAGATAATAGAGCATCCATAAGAGCTTCTACATAAGTTGAAGGTAATTCCTACACACTATATAATATTTTAAATGAAAATAACATGCCTAATTTCATGGAATTTAATTTATATATGTCTTTAAATGAGATAAGAGAACTTAGGCAATCCTTGTTACGAGATGTAATTCAAAATATAGACCATCTATCTAATGAATTTACACTGAGTGATGGAACACATGGAAAAACATAATTTAATGAAACATCCATCCATAGTAAAAAAAAATTAAATGATAATCAGCATCATGTAATGACCCCAATTCATCTATCTCTTAATGAAGAGGAATTCACTTCACTTGTAGGGTCTAATGTACCTATTCAAGACTCTAATATCCCTTCTATGGTTGAAGTGGTAACACCATATAATTTAATATAAAAGATAGCTCCTATACCCACACCTTAAAGATAATATGATGAACACCAAGTCATATGGTTGAAATAAATGAGAAAATAATATAACATATGGAAGGTAAAATGTTAAAAAGACAAGTTCAACGCCAAGCTCAATGTGTATAGGACTATGAATTTGATAATAAAATCCATATAAAATGATGTCAACTATTTGTTCAATTAATGAAAATGTAAAAATGTGCAATATGAGGCATAATTTAGAATTAAGAACAAGTAATAGAGAGGGAAGAAATAATGCAATAGTAAAGAATCTATTTAATGTAATAAGTGATAGAACTCAAACAAAAATATAGTAATGTGGTAAGACGATTTAAAACATAATCTATAGTGAGTAAGTCAACATCTAGATCTCTATTTATTATTCAAGCAAATACATCCATGAACTTGAATAGGAAAATTCTAATAAATTCCACAAAAATAAGAACAAGGCTTGATGACCCTTTACTTATAGATTGTTGGGAATTTAGTGGTAGACTCCCATGAAAAGATAAATTTTTAGTTTAAGTAACAAGACATTTGATTGAAAAATTTTGGAAATAAAACACAAGGGTCTCATCTAACGTAAAATATGTTAAAAGAATAAAATGTTCAAAAAATTGTGAGCCATATGTAAAACACTTCTTGGACATCACCCAAATAAAATTTTATTAAAAAAACATTGAAAAAGTTAATGGGTAATTGATAATTAGCCACAGGTCATTTGAGATGTGTAAGCCTTTCTATGTTAAAATAAATTAAACACATACCACATGTTGTTGTAGGATCCATGTTGAATTTACTATGCATTTTGATATTTTTGTCATATACATTGTACTTTACATATTGATGAGAATATGCATGAATGTATGGTGGCTTCCCCATCTAAAACATCAAGAGAGTTAATCCCAAGTTTTTTCTATCAAATACTTTAGGGATAATTTTTTTGCCAAACAATGTTTGGATAGAATATGTAACACTTGTGGTGATTTGTCACATTTGGCTAGTTGTATACATGAAGAAATTTCACATGAATTTATAAAGCATATAGTCAATATTAAGAAGTACAAATCTATAAATTATTGATTTAACTATTTTAGGAATTAATGTAAAACACTAAGTAGATAAAAGAGTTGAGTATATAAATCAAAGAATAAAATAGTATAGTTTCAATATCCATCAATTTGTATAATAATTGATTTTTTACTTGTCCTATAAATATAAATGAATTAAAAAGGGTGTGCGTATCTATACAAAATGACTAAATCAAATAAGTGGTAAGCTATAAAGTGATGCAAAAATAAGGTAGAGTGTCATCAGTTGAAAATAAATGTTAAAATCCCCTTCGGATGGTTTTGTGGCCCTCTTTGTCAATAGTGTATTATGTTATTGACCTTCTATGATATGTTATTGAACCTATGCATATAAAATAGTGAAACTTAGGGCATACCTTCACTCTATTCTAAAAATATTATGCCTATGTGACTGAGACCTGGATCATCGTTCATGCTTTGTTTTGACTAATTTCACTATAGAACCCTAAGCCTCTATGCTTGCTAGGATTTTGATGAACACAATTGTAAAAAGTGGTATTATTAGGGTAGGCTAGACATGACCTTAGTACCCCATGTGATGTGTTTTGCTTGCATAATGATATCTTGAAAGGGGATCAAGTCAGATGTAGTTCTCCTAATATAAATGCTGGTGTTAGTGAGAGTGATGCTAGTATACCTAAGTATTGATGTCAATTTGAATGTTTTGACTATGAATTGAAACTAGATTCTTAGTAAAATTGAGCTTTGGGTTGTTTTATATGTGTGTATGCATATATATGGGTAAATAGGGATCAAATACTTTAATTTACACAATTGTTTATGAGCTTCTTAGTGAGAATTGCCATCTAAGGGATGAATTAATGAAAGTGATATTTATATAGTGTTTTAATGTTTTTAGAGACATGAAATGAGTATATATTGACCCTAATATGGTTAAAGGAATGGAAATATATTTTTGGGGGGTAGAAAGAGCTAAGGGATAATAACACTACCCCCTTTACTAATAGTGCACTATGGTATAGACCAAAGGGGGCATGCTTTTGTTTAGGTGGTTAGTACATGTGAGTAAGGGTATGGCATGCCTAAGAGATGTATTAATGTGGCATCCAACATATGGTCATGGGTTGAGTGCACATATAAGTTGGAAAAGGATGAAAAGAGGCCCTAAGATAGGTCTAGGGCTAAGATAAGGATAAGGTGGTCTCAAATGACACTCGTTGCATAAAATGGCATTTTAGATGACTACATTCCCCCCCCCGCATTTATTATATAAATTTAGTAAAGTGAAATGACTAGGATAAAGGAAATATATACATACCCAAACTTACCTAAGAGATGAATCCCATGAATGTGGGTCTGATTATGTGAATTGTGATCCATTATATGTCTTGCAAATGAAACATGTATGAATCAGTCTTTAAGAAATATTAAAAAAATACAAAAACTAAGTAAAGAGATGTGAGAGAGAGGAAAGTAATGAATACACCTCACTAAGTATGTGAACTAATAGAAAAACTTGATGACATATTTTGTGTGTATATGGTGATCAAACAATGAATAGTTTGAATTGGGTTTATGGCTGTCCAATCCCATGTGTGGGTGGTTAAATAACTCAATATGGCCTTGACTCCATCATTTTCCACCCCTATTCAGTGGATCCTAATCTATAAATAACTTGGATTGGACTGATGAGTTGTCCAACCCTGTCACATAGGTGGCTCAAGAACTCAAGTAGGTTATGACTCTATCATTACCTATCCATGTGTAGTATATGCATCTAAAATTGAAACAATGTGATATAACTAAAAAAATTTAAGATGTCTTTGGGCCACACAAAAACTTTGAAATATAAATATAGATCTAGGACACTCAAGAATTCTAACTACTACAAATAAAATGAGGCATCAATCTAGTGTGATCCTAGTGAAAAAATTGTGCATATGGTGTCTAGAGTATATAATGTGGAGAATGGCATGGAGTTATCATTCTATTTGAGAGAATTGGTGTAAAACTAAACATATATAAATAATGTGTCATGTGCATTCCCCCATTTATAATATCTATGCATATGGATTCTAGATTGAGTCATAATTATATTTGTCTATGCATATCTAAAATTAAAATAGAGTAATCATGTTTCACATGAAGCCCCAAATATGAGAAAACCTATGTAATTATATGTAAAAATTAAGTATATATTGAACATATCTAATAATATATGACTAAGACTATACAAATTTGAACTATAACTATTGTACCTTTCTAATAATTCTAAAATCTTCATGTGTTTGAAGATTTTGGTCAATAGCATGGTGGGTGGACTATAATGTATTGTGCTTCTGGAAATGTACTACATTATTATCCAAAAGTTTTATTTTTGAGATAAATTAAGACTACTATGTGTGTGATTGTGTTACACTACATTTTCTTGAGTTTGAGCTCTATAATCTACATCTACATGTTAAAAAATGTGTTCTGAGTGTACTAGGATGGCTTGATCTCTATGATAAACCCTTATGAATGCCCCCTCTTTTGAGGGGAGTTTTTTAACCTTTGTAATAACTATCCTCAAAATAAAATATATGCATCATGTGTGTTAGACTAAAAATATATGATATTTTCATGATAAATAATATAATGTGTATACATGACATCAGAATGTAAAATAGTCTAACCATAAGTTTCCAATGTATGATGTATGTTAATCTAGAATTCATAATGTTGTCAAGATAGATATAACAATGTAAGCATGTATTTGAAAAAAAATCTAAATATAATCTAAGTAAAATACCTAGTGGGATGGGGCATGATGTCCATCAAGGAACCTAAGGAGGAAGGGGAGATGCATGAGGTCCCATATGGCATCACAAACTAGATGTGAATATAAAAAACAAGAGACAAGTGTCATGGATATGACACATACATGAAATCATACATACAAACACATGATACAGGCAAAGTAGGCCAAGGGGCCACAATACAAGGGACATGGGCACATGTCATTAAGTTTGATAAATAGAAAACATACAAGGACATGTTCAAATGTCCACATACATAAAAGAGCAAGCAATATTAGCTTAGAGACACATGGAAGGCCATGTTCAAATGTTTGCACGCACAATCAATAAGCACACATAAGAGACATGGGCACATGTACAAAGCATACATATAATGAAAGGAATTGGCTTAGATCTATAGAAAAATAGCATATTCAAATGCCCTCAAGTAGATGTATAAGTAAAGAGACATAATCAAATCTAAACTAGTAAACTAGAAACTAAAGTATGCATAATCATGTGGTACAAATCTATATAAGAGAAAATATGTACATAAGTTGAGTTTATAGGAGTAGTAGTCAAAAAAAAAATAGTGTAGTATAGGATGATCAATATCAACATATAATAAATGCTAAATATGTGATATGGAGTATAGAAAGATATAACATGGAAAACTAGAAGTTGTGTGTATGATGCCCCTAATGGGGTGATATGTCAATGTTGATTCTATGATATGTGTATGTGCCCCAAATGGGTTAATATTATCAAATCTAGATCTAGGTGGAGGCCCTGAGTCCTATAGTAGTTTGTGAACACTTAAAAGGAACAAGTGAAGCATGCATTTATGATAAAATTAACTATACTAGCATAGATAGCATATGTGGTACCTGGAAAGTAGAAGGAATGTAAATATGGAAATGTATACAATCTAAAATTTGTATTTTCTGAGTAAATATTTTAATGTTTTTGTATTTTTGAACATATTATATTATTTTTGTGTTTTATGAGTATAAGTTATGTACAAACAACATGAAAATGAAACTATATACAAGGAGAAAGATAATAGAAACTATGTACAAGTAATATGAGAACATTTTAACTGTTGAGTCTCATGAGAGACTCACTATCAAGTTGACCTATATCAAGTAAAAGAAGATTGGCTATACATGGTGTGCAAGGAAGAATCTGAGATTTGGGAATCTAATGTACTAGATAATTTGTAGTTGAAGTTGATTGTGAATTATGGCCATGAATATGTGGAGCTAATTGAACTAGCCTATGAACTATGAGGCTCTTAGGGACCCATCTAGTTTAATAAATTCTAAATTTCATGGATGTTGTATGTGGAGTGATGTAGGGACTAAATAAAATTGATTTGGATGTGAATGGGGTAGAGAAAGGATCTTTAGAATCCATAGTATGTTTGTAACATGGGGGTCTATCTAATAAAGGTCTCCATGGGAGAGTGTGTATGTGTGGTAATGTTTTAGAAGTAGACCTCACCTGCATTAATGGCTTAACTGATATTTGAGGTTTGGTAATGAATGTAATAGTTACTTGTGACCAATGTGTAGCTAGTTATGGATTAGTTAAAGGATATTCATATGGAAGGCCCTAAATTATAATAACCTAGTTAGCATGTATATACTTAATACATTTTTGTATGGTGGAATATATAGTTCAAGGTTATTATATCCAATCCCTACCTAATAAGATATCAAATGATCCAACACTATGTACCACTATGTATCTAGTGGCCACATGTGTGGGACCAACCTATAATGGAAATAATATCTCCCTGATAGAGCTCTAGACATGGCCACTGAAGCCACAAATAATAGTATATGTCATAGAAATATCTTAATCTAAATAGCCTAAGTGATGTATAAGTGTAATAGTACACATATTAATGCTTGACCCATTTTCAACCATGACACTCTGAATAATATGATCAATGTAAGCTCATATAAAGAGTGTGTATAAATCTGAGTCATCATCAATGATCTCTTATTCTAAGAAATTGATAAGAGGCCTAGCTATCACTGTATTGTGATACACACCAATGATATTATGTAGAGGTTGTCTTTCCATTATATGAGTATGATAGGATGTTGGTGGTGGATGTGCCTAATAAGTATAATAAACACCTATAGTATTTGATGTTTCAATCATTATATGCTTTGAAAATGGATTAGAAAATATTTTCATTCATTTTACTTCAATTGGATGTGCTTTGGGTGGTTCTTTAGGAGTGCTCACATCAACGATATTAGCCTCTATCAAATCTTGGATCTTATATCATAAGTTGATGCATTTATTTGTAGCATGGTCGGGGGCCCTATGATAATCATAAAATTCATTGGAATCATAATTCTTTGGAAGATGCCTATTCGTATCAACCTTTATGATGGGAGGGATATATATGATATTACATTCCAAAATTTGATAGAGTATGCAAACTGGTGGTTCTAGAAGATTTGTAAAATATATCCTTGGAGGAGCTAATAAAACCAAATGAGGAGTTGGATTTGACGTTGCATTTACTATTGTGTTTTGTTCATTTTTTTTGTCATTAGGCCTAACCTTGTATGGGGGATTAATTTAACTCTTATTAGTGGAATTTGATCGAGTTTTGTACCAATGGAGATAATCTTGACTTCCCATTCCTTCACTATATGGCATAAATCTATAAATGATGGAAACTTTTTGAATAATATAGATTCATGTAATGTTGGTAGAAAACTTTGCTTGAATATGTCCTAGATTTATTTATCTCTCATGGGGCTAGTCATCTTTGCTAATATGGTTTTATATCTCAAGATATATTCAGCTATTGGCTCATTATTATTTTTCTTTAGTTGATCAACTTGAGCATACGAAACTTTGTCACTAATGTTGATCCAAAAATGTGTCAAAAACATATTTTTGAGTGGATTAAATGTTGTAATGGACTAATTAGGGATATCATAGAACCATTGAAATGCATATTTATTTAAAATCTAAGGGAATAACTTAGTCAAGAGCTAATCATTGGACACATAGTCCAAACATGTTGTTTGAAAATCATATATATGATGCTTCGGGTCACCCTTACCATCATATAGAGTAAGATTGGGTGCCAAAAATTTGGATGGCAAAGGAGTTGCCACTATATGTTGTGCCAATGATGTATGTAGGATAACATGAGAGTCCAAGGCATGAGATGGTCTAGTAATACCCTGATGAAGATGTAACACCTTGGCCTATAGAGAATCGATCTCTTACCTAAGGGATTGTACATATAGAGAGGGGGGATGTGTATTAATTATAGGAAGTGTTACCAATGGTGAGATTTGGCTAGTTATAGTAGGTTTTTTTAGAGTCTGAGTTTCCCCCATAGTGGTTGTAATAATATTAACATATATGGGGTTAAAGGATTGACCAAGTGTTGTGTTCTTTATTTCCAATATAGCTTATAAAATATTTGCATGATCATGGGGTTGTTCCTGAATTCTATTACTAAAAATTTATAATATCTCATCCTTAATAATTATGATATTGTCATCATGGAGGGGAGAATGTGTCTTGAGTCCCCTCTTGTGTATCATTAATATCTTGATTGTATTTCCCATGTTCTAATGTATTATCATAAAAGACCACATAATCAATATGTGAAGGATTAATTAAGGGGGTTGTAACTAGTTTTTTATCCATGGTATAAGCTTGAATAGAAACAATCTAGGTATGTTTGATAGGATTACCACTAATTCTATCACTTCTTAAAGGAAGAGATATATTTTTTTGAGATGACATATAGTAAATAAAATGAAAGAGGGATGCTAAAATAGAATATATGAAATTTGAAAAAACCTAACACATCAAATGGAAAAAATAAAAAGAAGCATACAAGCCTTAGGAACATCTAGGGCCAGGGTTTGGATGTTATTCGAAGTAAATTAGGTTCACCAAATGATTTCACTATTTTGGGAATTAATATAAAACCCTGAGTAGATAAAAGAGTTGAGTATATAAATCAAGGAATAAAATACTATAGTATCAACAACCACTTATTTGTACAATAATTGATTTGTTTACTTAGCCTATAAATAATAATGAATTAAAAAGGGTGTACTTAGTTGGAAAACATGACTAAATCAAATAAGTGGTAGGCTGGAAATTGATGCAAGAATAGGGTAGAATGTTGTTAGCCAAAATAGTGTCAAAATCCCCTTCAAATGGTAGTGCGACCCTCTTTACCAATGCACACTACATTTTTGACCTTCTGTGTTGCACTATTGACCCTGTGTAGATAAAATAGTGAAAATTGTGATAGACCTTTACTCTATTTTGGGAATTTTATGCCTACATGACTTAGACCTGGATCATCATTTGTGCTTTATTTTGACTGATTTCACTATAGAACCCTAAGCCTTCATGTTTTTTTAGGATTTAACAAACACAAGTGTAATAAGAGTGGTGTTAATAGGGTAGGTTGGTCATGACCTCAACACCCCATGTGATAAGTGTTGCCTACATACTAATAACTTGAAAGGGGATCAATCCTAATGTAGTTCTCCCAATATAAATGCTGGTGCAAGTGAGATTGATGCTAGTATACCTGAGTAAGAATGTCAATTTGAATGTTTTGAGCATGACTTGAAACTATACATTTGAGTAAAAATAAGATCTGGCCTATTGTATATAGATGTATGCAGAAATAGGGGTAAATAAGGATCAATGACCTTAATTTACACAACTATTTCTGATCTTATTTGTGAGAATTACCATCTATGGGATGAATGAATGAGAGTAATCTTTATATAGTGTTTTGATGTTTTTAGAGACATGAAATGAGTCTAGGCTAACCCTAATATTCTTTGGGGAATGTAAATATATTGATGGGGGCAAAAAGAGCTAAGGGACAATAGTGTTTCCCCCTTAGCCAATAACACATTATGTTATACACCAAAAGGACTATGTTATTCTCTAGCATGTTGGTACATGTGAGAAAGGGTTTGGAATGCCTAGGAGATGGCTTAATGCAGATTCCAATATATTTTGGCATGAGTTGAGTATGCATATAAGTTATAAAATGATCAAAATAGGTCCTAATATAGGTCTAGGGTTAAGTTAAGGATAGGGTGGTCTCAAGTTACACTCATTACATAAAATGACATTTTAGATGACTACAAGTATCTATTAAACTATGGAAAAGAGTCATTGATATGTTATTTGGTTATGACCCAAGTATTTGTATCTGATTTCATGTTTAAATTCAAGAATAATATTATCTACCAATATGCAAGACACAGACACAAGGCAAAATGGTTAGATAATCAATTCAAGTTCTTCAAGGATAACATATTAGTTGGGACCATTATTTCAATTTTGGAATTTATGATAATTACACACTAAAACCACATAATGAAGTTTAATATGAATACTATAATTTAATTCAATTTGTAAATTTTATGCATATTACATTCAAACATGCACCTGATATCATAAAAGATAGCAGAAAGATTTTGAGGGAGTCTCAATTTTATATGAACATTGATAGATCACATTCTCTAGTGTTTGTGCAAATTTTTTTTGAGATATTTTATATCAATAAGAATGTAATATAAATCATGTTTTACACACACTAAATTTGGCCATATAATTATGTAAAATAGTTTAAGAATTCTTGAATGTTTTAATGGTTAAGAAAAATGTATAACAAGAACAGGGTCCAACATTTTTGTATTTTATTTGAGGTTGGGCATGGAAAATGGAAACATGATGGTGTAATTTAATGTGTAAAAATATCCCTTAAAAATGAGTAGGAAAATCACAAGGATAGTGCTAATTTGATTGATGTTGCAAGTATTATAACTTGGTGTAATGATTTTTTTATCATGGATCAAATAAATATTCTCATGTGTGAATATTCTTTTGGTTAATGAAGGAAGAAGATAAGGCAATGTATGAATATTCTAGTATAGTACCTAGATCAAGTATTTGCTACTCCATTTGAATCTCAAATTCTAGTTCATGGACTATTTATGTTAGAGATATGGAATGTTTTTGTTCAGGTTGTGGAATTTAATTAGAATGAATGTGATTCAAAAGAATGGGTTGAAGAATAGTATTATAGACCCATAACACCTATGGAGACTAAAAATTCATTCCAACCACGAGGGGATCATGAAATGGTATCATCTATTGACTTTGACCACATCTCAGATCTTTTACAACTAGGTACAATTTATTTATAATTTAAATGTAGCCTTAGTTAAATTACTGATATCTTACTTTTTTTCTATGTATGCTTAAAATTTGATTATGATTTAAATGAAGGGCACATTTTTGTATTAATTTCACCTAAGGATAATGATGAGGGAACATACTACTAATTATCTTAATGTTTAGAGAGAGAAAATAAACTTTCAAGGGTGGAGAACACCTAGTTTATCCCACTGGATCTATGGTAGTTAAAGGAACTTGGATTCATACATACTTTCATAAAAAATAAAATAATGGTTATTTGAGGATTTTGAAACACATAAGGTAGTGCTTCATTATTAAAATCTGTTTATCACTATAAATATTCAAATGATCAAATATTGTGAAAAACCTCACAACAAATGTTTATGGAATGTTCATGAATCTGAGCATGAAGTGACTCTAAAACACTTAAAATCAAAGCTGATCCTGAGGGTACATTAGATTGACATGGTAAGGTTATTATTCAATGCATCTAATTTCAAATTACTAAAGTTAAGTTATTTCATTTACTATATTTTAATTTTGAATTATTTTATCATTATGTTAATTTATGTTTGAAATTTTTAATAACAATTTTAATTTAGGTTAGTGGTACTAGATGAGTTTCCACCTTCACATGGTTAATGTCATGAGTAGAGAATATTATCTTCTTAAAAAAAGAGAAACCTAAAAAATAAAACATGTTGAGTAGATACTTTTCTTCCTTATCTTGATTTGCAAATAATCATCTTAAAGGGCTTAGAGGACTTTCCCATAGAATTCTAGGTGTTGATGATTTGTCTCTATGCATCAAGATGTGTCAATAAAGATGGTTTACCAATTGGGTTAGTGAGTCAAATATACATGACCCACTGACCAACTTTTTGTCTCTTAAGAGACATTTTAGCATTAAAAAACTCATTTTCATGTCTTTCTCATCCTTAGTGGCACAAAATTCTCTAGGGCATGATTAGAGGACTCATCCATACAATTGTAGGTGTTGGCAACTCATATCTACCCCTCACTTTTCTCCTACAAAGTGTGGTGGAAGTTCAATCAATTTCCCACTTAGGGATGAGAATATTCTATTAAAAAATGCCTCTAAATGACTATAAATTTCAACCACATGGCCAAATAGAGAGCAAAGGGTGACCATTATAGTACTTATTCACCCATCTGAATGTGTCTACAAATATGGTTCATCAATTTGGATAACAAGTCAAAAGATACACCTCCCACTGACAAACTTTTGGTCTCTTAATCTATTTAATTTTTAGAGAAAAAATGTTTTCATGTATCTCTCATCTTAATTCACATATAATACTCTAGGGGGTGTTTAGAGAACTCATCCATGCAACTACAGGCATTGACAGCTCATCTTTACACCTCACAATTCTCTTGTAATGCACGGTTGAAGTTTGGTCTATTTTCTCACTTAAGAATTAGAAGCTTCTCTTCAAGGATGCCTCTAAATGACTACAAATTTTCAACCTTAGAGCTTGACAAAGAGTGGAGGGTGATCATTTCAGCATTTATATGCCAATCTGGATGCATCCATAAAGATAATTTATTGACTGGGATAGCAAATCACAAAATATGCCTTTCATTAACTAGATTTTGGTCTCTTAAGAAACATTTGGCTATGAAATAAACCCATTTTCATGTCTTGTTTATCTTGAGTGGCATATAATGATCTAGGAGGTGATTAGAGGACTCATCCATGTAATTATAGGCATTTATGGCTCATTTCTACCCCTCATAGTTATCTTACAACATGTGGTGGAAGTTTGGTCCATTTTCCCACTCAAGAATGAGAAGCTTATCTTTAGGAATGCCTCAAAATAATAGAAAATTTCAACCTAAATTACCAATCAAGAGTAGAGGGTTACCATTTAAACATTTATATGCCTATCTAGATGCATTTAGGAAGATAGTTCATCTATTGGGCTAGCGAGTCATGAGATACACCTTCTATTGACTAGCTTTTGGTCTTTTAAGAGACATTTAGCCATGGGAGAAAAATCATTCTCATGTATCACTCATTTTAAGTGGAATGAAATACTTTTATATCTTCTTAGTAGACTCATATATAAAACTTTAGGTGTTGATGGCTTGTCTCCACCCCTCATAGTTCTCCTGCAATGTGTGATAGAAGTTTGGTCTATTCTCCCACTCAGCAACGAGAAGCTTCTCTTTAGGAATGCCTCTAAACAAATATAAATTTTGACATTCAAACCTAATGAAAAGTAGATATTAACCATTCCATCATTTATATTCCCATCTAGACATGTCTTCAAATATGTTCATCGATTAGGCTAGTAAATCATAAAATACACCTCCCACTAACCAGCTTTTAGTCTCTTAAGAGACATTTAGCTATGAGACAAAATCCATTATCATGTTTCACTCATCATAAATGGAACATAATTCTATGGATATGCTTAACGTACTTATGTGTGTAACTATAGGCACTAACATCTCGTCTCTACCCCTCAGGGTTCTCTTATAATGTGCAGTCAAAGTTTGGTCTATTTTTCCACTCAAGAACAAGAAGCTTCTCTTCAGGGAGGCTTTCAAATAACTACAAGTTTTGACCATAGGGAATAACAAAGAGTGAAGGGTGAATATTACATTGTTTATACACCCATCTAGATGCGTTCATTAATATGGTTCATCGATTAGGCTAGTGAGTCACAAGATATTCCTCCCACTGACCAACTTTTCATCTCTTAAGAGACATCTAGCCATGAGAAAAAACTCATTATTATGTATCACTCATATTAAGTGGAATTAAAATATTTTTGGGGTGATTATAGGACTCATCCATGTAATTTTAGGCATTGATGGGTCATCTCTACCCCTCATAGTTCTCCTGTAACACACAATAAAACTTTGGTTTATTTTCTCACTCATGAACAAGAATTTTCTCTTCTGGGATGCCTCTAAATGACTATAAATTTCAACCCCAAGGCGTAAATAATAGAATTTGGTAACCATTTAAACATTTATACACCATCCAAAAGTATCTATGAAGATAATTCATTGATTGGGATAGCAAGTCATAAGATACATCTCTCACTAACCAACTTTTGGTCACTTAAGAGACCTTTAGCTACTAGAGAACATGTGCCACCATTTTTCACTTGTATTGATATATGTAAAATCATCTAGGGGGTGCTTAAAGTACTTTCCAACTTTAGGAATTGATGACTTATCTCTACCCCTAATGTATCTCCTATAATGTGTGATGAAAGTTTGGTCTATTTTCCCACTCAGGGACAAGAAGCTTCTCTTAACGGATTCATCCAACCTACTGTAACTTTCAACCCCAAGGCTTGATGGAGAGTGGAGGTGGATATTCCAATGTTTATACACCTATATATATGCATTCATGTAGGTGGTTCATTGATTGGGATAGTGAGTCACAAGATATGTCTCCCATGAACCAACTTTTAGTATCTTAAAAGACATTAAGTCATAAGATAAAATGTGTCCCCATGTCTCATTCATCCTCAGATGGTGGGAATCATCTATGTAATTCTCAATGGAATCACTCATGAAATTTTAAGCATTGATGGATCATATATACCCCTCATGATTCTCTTATAATGCATGATAAAATTTTGGTCTATTTTCTCACTTAGGAATGAGAAACTTCTCTTCAGGCATGCATCCAAATGACTATAAATTTTAACTCTAGGGCCTAATGGAGAGTATATAGTGACCATTTCATTATTTATATGCTCATATATAATTGTTTGCAAATATGGTTCATTAATTGGGCTAGCGAGTCATAAGATATGTGACCCACTAACCAACTTTTGGTCTCTTAAGAGACATTTTTTTATGATAAAAAAATGTGTAGTCATGTCTCACTCATCCCAATTTGGGGAGAATAATATATAGGGTTCTCAAATTAATCTCTCATGAAACTATAAGCATTGACGTCTTATCTCTACCCATCACAATTCTTGCGTAATGTGTGTTGAAAGTTTGATCTGTTTTCCCACTTAGGGATGAGAAGATTTTCTTAAGGGATTCATCCATCTAAATGCAAATTTTAGTCTCAAGCCCTGATAGAGAGTATAAAATGGTTATTTCTAAGGTTTATACACCTATATACATGTCTACATAGATAGTTCATCAATTGGGATAGCAATTCATAATATACGCATCCCACTAAATAACTTTTAGTCACTTAAAAAACATTTATCCCCGATAACAAACATGCCTCCATGTCTCACTCATCTTGATCTATGGATAATCATATAAGGGATGTTTAGAGGACTTTCCCATGAAGTTATAGGTATTGATAGTTCATCTATATCCCTCATGATTATCCTATAATGCACAATGAAAGTTTGATTTATTTTTCCACTTAGGGACAAGAAGCTTCTCTTTAGGAATGCCTCCAAATGACTACAAATTTTGGTCCTATGGTTCAATGGAGAGTAGAGGGTGGTCATTAAAGTGTTTATATAGCCATCCAGATGTGTTTATGAATATGTTTCAATGATTAGGATATTGAGTCATAATATATGCAACACACTAACCAACTTTTGGTCTCTTAAGAGACATTTGGCTACAAGATAAAATGTATATATATGTCTTGCTCATATCAATATGGGGAGAATAATCTAGTGGGTACTTAAATGACTCACTTGTGCAACTATAGGTGTTGATGGTTCATATCTAGCCTTCATCATTCTCCTACAATGTGCATCAAAATTTTTCTCTATTTTCCCACTCAAGGATGAGAAGCTTATCTTAAGGTTCTCATCCGACCAAGACCAACTTTTAATCCCAATTCCAAACAAAGAGTAGAGGGTGGCCATTCCAAAATTTATACATCATATAAACACATATGTGTATATTTTCCATTGATTGGGATAGTGATTCAAGATATACATGACCCACTAACCAATTTTTAGTATTTTAAGAGATATTTGGTTGTGAGAGAAAACGTGTAGCCATCTATTGCTTATCTTGAACTGCGGAGAATAACCCAAGAGGTGATCAAAGGACTCACCCATGATAATATAGGTGTTGAAAACTCATCTCTACCCATCATGATTCTCCTAAAATGCATGTTAGAAGTTTGGTCTATTTTCCCACTTAGGGATGAGAAACTTCACTTAAAGCATTCATCTGACCAACTACAAATTTTAGTCCTAGGGCTTGATGAAGAGCGGAGGGTGACCATTCTAGTTTTTATATGCCCAAATAGATGCATTTGCATAGATGATTCATTTATTTGGATAGCGATTCACAAGATACATAACCCACTAAACAACTTTTGGTCTCTTAAGAAATATTTGGCTGTGAGAGAAAACACATTGTCATGTCTCACTCATTCTAAGTTAGGGAGAATCATTTGTAAGTTGCTTACAGGACTCACTTGTGAATTTTTTAGAACTTAGGATTAATCTCTACCCCTCATGGTTTTGCCACAATGCGCATCAAAATTTTATTCTATTTTCTCACTCAGGAATGAGAAGTTTCTCTTTGGAGATGCCTCCAAACACTGCAACTTTAGGTCTTAGATCCCAATTAAGAGTGAAGGGTGGACATTCCATTATTTATGCATTCATCCTGATGTGTTGGTAAAGATGGTTTTTTAATATGGCTAGTGAATCATAAGATATATGACCCACTAGCCAAATTTTGGTCTCTTAAGAGATATATGGCTATGAGAGAAAATGTGGAATGATGTCTCACTCATCCTGAGCTAGGGAGAATAATCTAGGGGGTGCTCATAATAATCACTTGTGAAACTATAGGAACTAATGACTTATCTCTACCCCTCATTATTCTCATGTAATTCATGTTGAAAGTTTGGTTTATTTTCTCACTCAAGATAAAGAAGTTTTTCTTAAGGGATTCATCTAGCCAACAATAACTTTTGGTCCTGGTCCTGATGGAGAGTGGAGGGTGGCCATTCTAGCATTTATGCACCCATATAGATGCACCCACACATATGGTTCATCAATTTCACTAGCAAATCATAATATACATGACCCACTAATTAATTGTTGGCCTCTTAAGAGACATTTAGTTGTGATAGAAAATGTGCATTCGTGTCTCACTCATCCTAAGTTGGGGAGAATCATGTGAGGGGTACCTAAAGGAATCACTTGTGAAATAATAGGCAATAACTATAGTTAATAACCATAGGCAATAACAATACTTATAATGAGTGTTTGATGGACAATAACCATCCACCCATCAAGGACACTAGACAACCCTTCCCTCCTCCAAGACTACTTCATCTGCTCCAACAATAAATTTATCTTTGACACTTCATTTTCTATAAAAGTGTTCCTCATCTTGGTCTCACAAAGTGGTACATATGAAGTGTCATATGCTAAAATGTTTTTGAGAATATCCCTATAATAAGGAGAATAATTTAGCAAGTGCTTCTTCTACCTCATCACATGCATGAATATTATATATTTATTATCAAATGCCTAGTAAATACATCTTTATATAAGAATACACACCCATGTATAGCTTCACTTTAATACTTACAAAATATATACATCAAATATATGCATTATATAAAATACAATACTTCTATTATTACTACCAATTACTTGAATGTAAGACTAATATTTCCATAATATTTCAATGCAAAGTTGAAGCATAAGTTTTATTATAAAATTATTATGGTTGTTAACACCAACTTAAGCTATAAGAGAATGATATCCTCTAACTTATCTCATGACAAATCAATTGGGGCAAGGAAATAAAGATTATGTTTTTGTAGTGTGATGAAGATACGAAGGTCTTCTACTAGTGCATACATTGAATATATGTATTATATAAGACAACCTTTCTCATAATCCATCACTTTCAAATATTGTTTGTATAAAAGTTAAAACTAATGGATAGTGAAGACTAGAAGGTTGTAACCATTTTTGGAATTAATAACTATTATTATTGGATTTGCAATTTATTATAGCATTGGTGTATATGTTGAATTTGAGACAAATTTCAAGTAACAAAACCAATTTAAGGATTAAGGAGAATTATGTTTAATATAATTACAGATACCCTTATTAATATAATATGGATTGAAACATGGAAAAATCATATTTGAAGAACAATTGTTTGACTTTAATAATGTCATTGGAATAAAAAAATATTTATCGAGACCAACTTGGAATTATAGTAAATTGCATAGCTAAAAGTCATTCCAATGATATAAAAAATCAAAATGTCTTTCTACTTTATTTCTTTGGGTCGTTCTTCTTCAAACTTCATATTACTAATGGCTATTTCCATCAGTCCCATTTAGTTAGTTTTGGTCATTTATGGACATTAATATAATTTCATTCTTTGTTTTTTTCTTTAATGAAATCTACAATAATGATAAGAAACCATCACATAGATCAACAATCATCACATAGATATTTTTGAGAAGGATAACATTTATGTAACAACAAAATGTTCAACAAATAACAATGACATATAAGAATTAAATATGTATACATGAATTGTAACAATGTATGATTCACATCGAGATATGTTAAATAATATATATGTGTATGTAAATTATGTCATAATGACATCACAAATAGGACATATCTAGATATAATCTAGACCATAATATACATATACAAAATGGGTCATTAGGCATACAATGTGGGCCATATCAGAAAATAAAATAGATTGTGCCTACAAATACCCATAGCACAATAGTTAGTTCTCTTAATCCTCATTACTTTCAAATAATGTGTGCTTCTTCATCATAGATGTAAAACTAGGGGTGTTACATGACTCATTAGGAGGATAAACTCTCATCTCAACATGTGAAGCACCAAAATTATCTTATACAACCTCATAAAATTGTTGTGCCTACACAACATATGAAATACAATTTTTAATGTATTAAAATTATATATGGAAAATCATAGAGTTGCCATGAACAAAATTTTGTAACAAGGTGATTTTGGACTCACCACGTGCCACCTAAATGATTGCCTTGGGATACATGACCATGAATATATCTATGATGGAGAAACCTATGGAGCATACATATATTGTTAGATCTAGATGTGCATAAAAATATAAATAATACATATTTTATCATTACTTGAACCTTAAAAAAATTACTGTGTGTTCTCACTAGTTTGTCTTTGAATCATGTGTTATTCGGGAAATAGTGGATCTTGGAATTAAATCACAACATCATTCAAACATTATTTTGATCCATCTGAGTACCTATAACATCTCTCATTATCTATAAAACCAACAATTAAAAGATGTCAATTATGATTCAAATAAAAATAACATTAATTTAAGGTAAATCATTAATATTACTCCTATATATAAAGAGAAAGTGATCAAGGAAGATAAATCAAGAAGGTTCTATGGATAAATCCAAAAAAGAGGAGAAGGCAAGAGGTAAGGGGAAGATAAATGTTGATTTTAAGGTAGTAACATAAAAAATCAAAGAGCATAACATTTTTACTAAGTAATCAATACCTTGGTCTAAGTAATTATTAGGATTTTCACTATTACTATTATTGGCATCATAGTTGTTATGTTGTTATCAATATAAAATCACCATGACCTAGATCTCATATTTGTTTTATCTTAAGACAAGAATGTGAGATAGAAATGTCAGTGAAAAAAGAAATATATGCACAATCTTTCATAAAATTTGAGATAGAAGTTGAGATTATGCAAAATCTTTCATAGCTACAAAATTTTAAGGAAACACTTACTGAAAATGAAGCACAAATATGATACACTTACATGAGAGTGTTTCAACTCTATAAGATACTATGCTTATGGCACTGTTTCAACTATATATGATGTTACACTTATGACATTATCTCAAATCAAATACAAGATCTCAATACATTGAAACAACTTTTATATTTGATTTAATTTCATCATTATATACTTGTAGAGAAATATGATTTAAATTATGTACTTGTGTAAATATACCATAGAAGAGAGTGACAAATACATAGATATAAAAATTAATAAAATTAAAGAGTTGTAATAATTTGACAAATATATCACTAAAAACTAAAATTTAGGCATAATATGTATGAAGTTGTGATTTAATATTATATTAACTTTATGTAATTTGTAACTTTCCAAACCTTGGTGTAGGGTATCATAGTGCTAATCTCAAACTCAATAACCAAATATAATCCATTTGAGTTACCTAAATATTGGTGATCATCTATACAACCAACAAATGAAAGTTTAGTCAAATATTAGTCAATTAAGTAAACATATACTAAAATAAACTTAATATTATTTTACATACATAAACAAACTATAAATAAAATTAAACATGTGTCTCAAATATAGATGTTGAAGTAGATAATCCCTACATAACTAGTCGTATGTTGATTATAGGTGGTTAAGCAATTCCAAATGGCATATAGTTTGGCATGTTAGTGTCGTGAGGTGTTAAACTAACTATAAATGATGTATAATCTAGCATGTTAGTGTCATGAGGTATTGAAGTAACTACATATGTCAAATATTCAAGTGTGCTAGTGTTTTGAGGTACTAAAGAAATTATAGATAAAATACACTATTATGTACTAGTGTCTAGAGATGTTGAAGCAATTGTGAATGGCATAGATTATTAGGTACTAGTGTGTTGCATAAATGTAGGTCTAGTCTCCACAAATATAACTAGTATATGTATTACCTGAATAAGAGTTCCAATACACTTCCTCCCACATGATGTGTAATTATGTATAAGAATCGTAGGATGACTATTAACTATGTCACTATTAATAGGAGGGACACTAGAACTAATACTAGGAGGGACACTAGGACTATTACTAGATGTGATACCACCTATAGCCTATATATAATTGTTCAGTGTATGCATTTTATTGTCAATTATAACCTATGTCAGACTATTAAATACCTCAAGGGTGTCCATCTATGTACTACATTGCAATATTATAGGGATATAAGTATGTGTTATTGTCATTCTATTTCTCTAAACTCAATTATGGTGGTTTGGGTCTCACCTAACACTAGGTCTATCAAATGAGGACCCACCTCCCCTACCTTAGGAGGCATTCATGTTGAAATAATTTGGGATTTCCTGTAGCACAAAAAATAAAGTTTTATCAAAAATTATAATGAAACCTTGTTATCATTTAATGGAGGCTCATCAAACACCATCCACCACCTATCACAAAATTTGTTTTTTTATCTCTGTATAAACACACTAATCAATGCTAATATATTTGTAACTTATTGGTGTTGGTTGGTTGGTTTTAGGATTAAGAAACAAAGCACATGCATCTTCTTTTTTATATTTTTTTAATGTCTTCATATAATAATTTAATATAATAATATTGTTTTATCACCTCTCTTTGATGCAACATTGCATCAAGTTACAAAGTTACATTTCCCCCTTCGTTAAGAACAACCTCCAATGTACTAGCAAGTGTAGTGTGACTATTATGACTTGAATAGTGATGCAAATTATTGATAATAATTTTCAATTATTTTCATTTTGCATTATATTATTTATAAAATTTAGCTTCTTCTTCTACAAATTCAACTATTGAGGGTTTTTATCATGGTTTTGTTTGACATTTACTTCAGGTAATGGGTCCATCAAATTTTGTGTCTAGATTTATAAAAATATAAGTTTTCTTCAAGAAATGTGAGAGAGTGCAATGAAAATTTATTTTCAATACCCTAAGCATAACTACACATAAATGTAAAACCTAAAATTTAAATTTAATAATCAGCATACCTAAGATTGTGATCAAAATTTTGAATCCGGTTGGTGGGATGCAAAGCCAAAGCATGCACATCCTCTTCAAGACCTATTATAAAATGTGAGAGCTCTTTCAATTACAAAAAATGGTTTGTAAGTTTGATCAAAGCAAAAAAAATAGAGACTCAATAAGGGTATATGGCCTTTTAAAACCATAAAAGGTGTTCACCCTTTGTGGTTCTAAAAGGGCATATTCCCTTTGTGGTTCTAAAATGACCCATAAAGTGTGCACATTATTTTTAAAATGGAGTATGTCCATTTTCTTTGTAACCATGCCAAGAAAACATAGGCATAGAGAATTTGAAAAAAATGGTGTATGCCCTTTGAAATAAAAAAATCTCCCTATGAATGTCACCTTTAATATCCCCTTGTTTTATGTATCTACCCATGTAATGGTATCTCAATTATTGGTTACCTGGTAAAAGGGATTGCCTATTACTTACCCTTTTATGTAAGATTAATCTTAGGAGGTTTGATAATTAACTATAAGGGTATAAATTTATCTTGTCCAAGAGGATGTTCATATGGATTTCCAGAAACTATAATTACTAGATTGGCATGAATGTATTTAACACACCCATGCATTATAGAAGGTAATGATAAAATTGTACGTATACAAGGTCATCCCAATAACATATTAAATATAACCATGGAAGGTATAATTGAGAAGGTAGTAACCACATGTGTGAGACCCACCTATAAAAGTAAATCAAACTCACTAAGAACCTATTGTGAGGTCTTGTCAAATGATCTAAATAATATGGTTGAAAGATGTAAATCATGATTTGTATAACTCAAATGCATAAGTAATGTCATTGTATAAATTTTATTACTTACAACATTATCAATCATAACACTATGTATAGATTGGTGATCAAGGTATGCTCGAATGAATAAGGAATTAAGATCTAAGTCATCATCTCGAATCTCACTATCATCAAAATTAATAGAAGGTCTCTAAATCATAGGAGGTTTATGATATGTGTAGGAACCAATAATCCCACCCAATGTGTAACAACCCTTCAGAGTTAACTAGAATTAAACTAATTTTAATTTTATTTAAAATCAATAATAGATTACTTCAGCACTAATGATATTTAACTA